>JARFXV010000831.1:785000-1050000 GCA_031761425.1 Cosmopolites sordidus
CCTTGACGTGGTAGAGGGGTTTGAGTAGGCTAATGAAGTTTTGAGCTATGCCGTCTGGAGTCTACACTCCTGGGAGGGTCACCCATGGCGGATAGGTCAAGGACTAGCATGGCAGGTTACGGTTCACACCTTCAACATGGTATTTCAATATGTTTCAATATGACAGTACAACCTCAAACTCGGCCCTCATTCCACGGAGGCCAAGAGGCAACTACCTATGGCAGCGGGAAGACCTACCCCAAGGCAGAGGGTGCTAAGAATCACCGGGTTAGATCAAGCTGCCATTGGGCTTTTGACATTGCAACGCTAAATATACGGACTATGAAAACAGAGGCCCGATTGCAAGAACTGTTAATCGAACTTGACAACATACATTGAGATATTATTGCTCTGTGAAACACGAAGAAAGGGTGAAGAGTTAATCAAACTGGAACCAACTCTACACGTACTCTACACTCGAGGTACGGAAAATGGCCGATGTGGTGGAATTGGATTCCTCATCAATCGAAAGCTGAAGGACAGTGTAGTAAAATTTGAAAGTACATCCGACCGACTAGCCCAATGCGTCTTTCAACTGAATAAAAAGTTTAGGCTTCAAATCGTCCAAGCTTATGCACCAGCTATAAGCCATAAGGATGAGGAAATTGAGGAATTTTATGATGATGTGGCCCAGCTTATATGCAAGGAGAAATGTAGGTACAAAATACTGATGGGTGATTTTAATGCCAGAATTGGAACAACAAGAACTGACGAAAATGCAACTGGCCCTTATGGAACTGGTGAACGAGACAATAGAGGTGACAGATTGGTTGATTTTGCTGAAGGACAAGAATTATTTATTATGAATTCGTTCTATAAGAAAAATATCAGCAGGAAATGGAAAAGTCCATCTGGGCTCACAAGTGAAATTGACTACATCATGACCAACGATAAAGCAATATTTACCGATTGTACTGTCCTTAACAATTTTAATGTTGGAAGTGACCACCGAATGGTACGAGCAAGTGTTCGGATTTTTTCAATTTCGTTATTAATAAAATATTTCGTTTTTAATGGAATTCACCTTAGACATTTTAGTAATAATCTCATAAATTTTAACTCAAATGGCAAATAGTGTTGTAGTATAGCTTTTAAACAGTTTTTATATGATGCAGAATAGAAGAATGTTCTTCTTTCATAATTAAATAGAAAAAAATATATTTCTGATTTATTATTTTGCTGAAAAGAAATGTGAATATCCTTTTACAGTTTAAAGCACGCCGATAGCCTAGAAATTATGGCATATAAATGAACCAAACGGTCAATTATTTCAACTGCCAAACTGTGTAGTACGATGTTTATTAGAACAGAAAGTAGAACAAAAATAAATTTCTCTAGACAGGAATTTATAAACAAGATCTATGTTTTGGGCGCAAGTGATCAAAACTATTTTTAAGCAAGTAGAATTTATGAGAAATGATTCCCTAATGCCGAACGTCATCCTAATGCATTAGCGTTTAAACGACTGGACGACTGACGATTTAAAAGAACTATATGTGTCAATTACGAAAAAAACTTCGAAAGGCAGAAAAGAGCTATGCATGAAGAAAACGAATATTTAGTTCGTCAAGCGGTAATTAAAAATCCGCATATTTTATACAGACAGATAGAAGACGAGGTAGGCATAAAAAATCCACAGCGAACAGAATAACTAGGAAATATAATTTTCATCCGTATTATATACAATTGGTTTAAGAACTAAATGAAAATGATTTCGATGGAAAACGTGGATTTTGTAACTGGGCAGTAGAAAAAAATGGCGAACCTAACTTTTTCAAATATATTTTACTTAGGGAAGCGGCAATTTTCCACAAAAATCGGTATGTGAACCGACATACCTTCCACTATTACAGCAGTGAAAATCCAAGATTCATTATCCCTTTAGATCATCAGCACAGATGGGCTCTTAATGTTTGGGCTGGTATTATTGGTGACAGTTTTCTCAATTTTTTTCAAAATACTTTTGAAGAATAGATTGAAGAATTGCTTTTATCTGTAGTGAGACGAATGTGGTTAGAGCTAGATGGCGCACCTCCATATTTTAGCAGGCAAATGAGACAATATTTCGACATAAGTTATGAAAATAAATGGATTGGTAGGGGAGCTCTTGTATCATGCCCAGCCATGTGATGACCTAAATTCTTAAGCCAAAGGCGAATTCCATTAAAAACGAAATATTAAAAACAAAAATGTAAAAATCTCGGAAATTATGACAGATAAGTATAGGACATGCTTAATAAGAATACAACAGAGTCTGCAACTTCGATATTTTTTTACAAAATGGGCGATATCGGTAAAATCATTGGGTTTAGATATAGAACATGTTTCACAAGATATGTTTAGAGTCAATAGCAGACTGCAAAGATGGATGAACATAGAGGGTTTTCGATAAGTTCGACGCACGTTTTGCTAACCAGGTTTTCATCATCAGAATGAAACGTATTTAATGTTGGACACTACAATCATAAATTTATTTTTCGTTAAGGATTATCGTTATTTAACTCAAACGTTATTGTTGCTCAAACGTGTACCATCCCAAAATTATAGGTGTGCACGTGAGTTATTATATGAAGGCAGTCTGAAAAGTGTCCACCCTCATTATGAAGAAGGCGCTACTCGTCAAAAATATTTTGCTAATATAATTGCGCATGTCTTGAAAGATAACCTTTAACTATATATCAGCCATATTACACGCTCATTTCAAGAAAGGCAATATGGCTACGAAAATTAACGATTTTAAACTTAGGCAGCATTATGGTTTTTTTTTTCAGCGAACGGTTAACCGCTATAACAAACAGCTCAAGATGCACACACTGCGATTAAAAACAGCGAAACTGCCCGCGATATTCACAGTTTGAAGATGAATTTCAATAGAGCAGTATATATTGTTGCTTTAATACTAAGAAATAGAAAAAGAAGACGCCAACACAAATTTCGCAAACTAAGTTTCATTCAGTTTTTCTATTGGAACCTTCTATGTGAAGCGCTAAACTTAAAGCCGATTTACCACTAAACATCGAATCAATTTTTAAGTTCTTGATGACCGTTTCGCTAACCATCAGGAGATGATTTAATGATTAAGGGCTAGACAAAATTTTGAAAAAAGTGGACAATAATGTTGTGTACAAACCATATAATAAATTATAAGTCCTGGGTAATCCAAACAATATAGTAGATCAATATGAAAAGTTGGGGATTTATGAAATTAACTGTCAAGGTTATGATCGAAGGTATATTGGGTAAACAAAAAGATCCCTATTAACGAGATATAAAGAACACATTGTCCACATTAGATATGCGAGAAATGAAAAATCTTGTGACTACAGTATAGATATTAATAATTTAAGACTAATTAAAAGTGTTAATAATAATAGGGCTTTGGATGTCTATGAAATCATTCAAATAGAAAAAAGCAAGAAAATCATGAACCGGGATAAAGGACCTATTCCGTTTAGTCAAATTTTTCAATTATTAATTTAAGGGTCAGTAAACTTCACGGTTAATTTTTTTCCTTTTATTATTCATTTTTCTCCTTTTTTTCTATTTTCTTGTATCGTTTTTACACGCCTCATTGGAGTAGCAAACGCATTAACATGGGTAGCAAAACCGAACATCGAGAACTGCAACGAGAAAAAAATTATTCGGTGTTTAGTGGTAAATCTCTTTGAGTTTAAGTTCTACTGGTTACAAATTGTGGCGCGGTTTATATCCGCGAGCCATTTTGTAACATTTCACGGTTTTAAAATCAGTCGCGGGAAATAACCGCAAGTGCGTCCGCTTGTGTTAGTTTTCTTGACTCACATAATCATGCGTAATGCGGCCTAAGGCTTAATTAGAAGGCCTAAGGAAGAATTGAATAACGGCTCGATATTCGATGTTTTCTATCTTTACAGAAACACCAACATCGACTGACATAAATAACTGTTAAACAACAAGTGAGCATCTGATTTGGCTGAAATTTTTAAGGTTATCTTTCCACGCATGCGCAATTATATTACCAGAATATTTTTGACCAGTAACGCCATCTTCACGTTGAGGCTGGCAATTTTTCAGTCTACCCTCATATAACAAAACAGCAACTTTTCTCTAATTTTCTATTACGTTGTATAACAAAGAAAGTCGAAGTGTGTATCCATTAAACGTTTTGGATAATTTAGTAGGTAGAATGAAGAGAACATGAATTTTAATAAAATAAAATATATTGTTGTATATAATACATATCGGTCGTATTAAAATATGTTGGAAAACGCTAGGCGTTTTTTTATCGTTTTGCCTTTTGTTTGTTGACTTCAAATACGCACGAACTGTATTAAAATGAAATTCCTATATGCATATTTTGCCGTACACGTTACCCTATATGATTTTTTTGTTCGAAATAGCGATGGCAATTTTGAATAACCTCACTACCTGGAAAATTTTTAATCTCTACCAAGCTTTTCTATTATATTTCAGGTTTTATTCTATGTCAAGCTCTGCAGGGCGGTAGTGTACTACATGATGTTTATTTATTATTGTCCTTTTTCGTTTTTAGAAGTGGGTTTTCAAACTATTTACCAATTATCATCATTTTGTTCGTGTATATCACGCAAAATATTAGGGTGTAATATATGTATTTGCGTTTGTTCCTTTGATTATAAATATAGAATTATACTTCACTTTTCAGAGGTTCAATCTTATATCAACTTTTCAATACGAATAGTGATTCTAGTCCGATATATTCAATCAACGGATTTAAAAAAAAACGAATGAGTGAAATAACTTGCAAAATAAAGGCAAACTTTAAAAAGAAATAAAACAATTTTTTACTTTGTTAACTATCAGTTTTATTTTTAAACAAAATTTATGTGACTAGAGTTTCATAAAACAATTTTACATCCTCAAACAGTACTTTAAAACTAAGGTTTTACAGCTGTTTATCTATTCTATATACCTAATTTTATACTTTTATTGGGGTCAATTTTTGACAATATTATAAATAGTGGGGAATTTCGGAGATCCGTCTGATCGTTTAATAGCTGTCTAGACGGATCATTATTATATTTATAAATTTTGATAGCATCTAAAATGTTTAATTTTTTGCTTTTTGCTTTCGCTGTATGTAAAATTTTCAAATGAAAATGTCAAATGTATGTAAAATTTTCAAATTTGTAATTTCGGGAAATATATGTCCGGTATCTATGAAATGGTTTGCAAAATTAGAGTGTTGTTTCTTTAATATGTATGCAGATGTATGTTCTTTGTATCTAGTCTGAAAATTTCTGCTGGTTTGTCCAACATAGCAGCTACTGCAGTCGTTGCAACTTAACTGATATAAACTCCAGATTTTGTATTTGCTGATATTTTACCTTTGGCATTAAAGATTCATTTACTGATTATTGATTGATTTGTCCGTTCTTTTTTAAAAAAGTAATAAGACAATTTTTTTTCTTTGTTATCTATCACTTTAATTATATAATATATATAAAATTGATAGATAACAAAGTAAAAAAATGTTTTATTCCTTTTTTTTTAATTAATTTACTGGTTGACTGGGTGGTTTTAAATGCTATTTGTAAATCATGTTTCCTCAAAGAGCGAGCTATTTGTTCTGAAATTGGACCGAAATAGGAAATGTTACAGTACTTTTTATCATTTGTTTGTTTTACTTTTGGATATACTTGATGAATTAGTAATTGATTCCGTTTTTTTATTTATTAAGTAACTAATTTCTTTTTCTTTGAAGCCACTATTTTGTGTTATTAGTTTTATTTTTTACAGTTCTATTTTTCTATTATTTTGGTGGATAGTGGAATTGTGAAAGCTCGGTGGATCATAGACTTATATGCAGCATATTTATGTGTAATGGGATGGATTGATTGTTTTGTAATTTTTATATCTGAGTATGTGAGTTTTCTATAGATATTAAATTCTAGTTTATTATTTTGTTTGGATATTGAAAGGTCCAGAAAATGAATGGTTTGATTTTGTTCTTTTTCTAGTGTAAATTTTATTTTTGGATTGATACTATTTAAATGCTTTAATGTTCCTTTTATTTGTCTGTCATTTCCAGTATAATAAACCAAAATGTTGTCTACATATCTACCAAACCAAAGCAATATATTTTTTGTTTTATCCGTTTTTAAAAAATTATGTTCCAGGCTTGATATAAACAGTTCTGATAATAAAGGGCATAGTGGGGAACCCATTGCTAGATTATCCTTTTGTTTGTAAAAAACGTTATTAAATTGAAAATAATTTTCATTAATGCATAAGTTAAAGAGTTCTAAAATATCTTGCTTAATAATTGGATTGATGTTATTTTTTATGAGTAACTTATCTATTAATAGTAGACAATCTTTGTTCGGAATATTCGGGAACATGTTGCTAACGTCAAAGGATGCTAGAAACCCGTTTTTTTGGTATAATTTTGGGTTTTTGGTATATTTTTGGTTTTATTCCTTTTTAAAAAATTAACTACCACAGAGTAACGGACAAATCAATCAATAAATAAGGCAAACTTTAACACATATTTGTAAAAGCGTTTGAAAGTTGAGAGAAAGGTTCCGTATCAATCCGCACCCATCAGCCATACTTCAAAAAGTTGCGGGAGAGAGACATGAGTCTTGAAGATAGATGATATCAGTTCGTTCGCAGTCTCTTGATGCCGATATTTTAAAAGCAGCTATAGCTTCAGATTCTAGAACAGATATTGGACTACTTTCAGAGAAATTAGGAGTATGCCACAGTATCGTTAACTGGCATAGGAAAAGTGCCAAAGAGAAGAAAGTGTAGAAACATCGGTCATGACCAATCTCCTCAGTCAAAAACGTAAGTGCTTCCAAACTTTAAATTTAAATCAAACAACGACCAAATCAGAAATTAAAAAAAACTATTTATTTTTTGCGAAATAACATTCAATAGCCATAATATTTAAAAACAATTTCGGACGAATGTCCGTTGCAGTTACTTTTGACAAAGCGCATTTTGTTACTTCAATTTGCGACCACTTTTTCAAGCAATTGGTGTCTTTCTAATGTCCGCAATTGTCCGAGTTATGTTGGCTTCCATGGCGTCAATAGTTGTTGCTTTATCTGAATCATACTGATTACTTCAGTAAGTTCCAAGGGCCAAAACCGTTTGAATTTTCCTACCATTATCTATAATTTCTAAACTAGTCGCCGAGTACGCACCCTAAACGAGCATACACTTGCTAAATTCGCTAGTTCAATTGCTATTGTGAATTGTTATGACCGTCACACTTGACAACATCTGGTGGTCAAAAGCGGAAATAGGTAGTGGTAGTACCTCTATCGCTGATAGATGGCGCTAGTAGTATTTTCGAAAGCGCAGTAACAATTAAACATTCGTAAATAACTTCGTTGGTTCGAGAAAGTTCTGGTGTATTCCACTCATTTCGAGATGACACTAATTCGAATATAAAAAGGCTAGTTGCGCGACCGCGAGTCAGTCTGCTTAGGGAATCTGTTGTGGAATAAAGTAGTGCGTAACCCCATTTAAAATACATTTTTGAACCGACTAACGCCTATACTTAACAGTATATTGATTTGACTTGTTTTTGTGTATGATTTACTACTATCGAAAAGGAGCGAAAAATAGACAGTGAATGCAGAACATAAACAGTCCAGCAGAGTCCAGTAATAAGGCGCTATGTTTGATTTGCAATGAAACCCTAGCCGTTCTCAAAGAATATAACATTAAACATCATTATGAAACTAAACATCAAAATATACAGGAAGTTTGCGAACAGAAAAATTTGAAGCTTTGAAGCGCGGATTGAAATCGCAGCAATCTTTGTTTACGAAAGTCGATACTGAACAAGAGGCTGCAACTCGTGCCAGCTTTCGTGGGACTCTTGAAATCGAAAAACGTGGAAAACCATTCAGCGATGGAAAAATGACCAAAGAATGCGTAATTGCACCAGCCGAAGAAATGTGACCCGAAAAGGTAAATTTATTTAAAACTGTCAGTTTGTCAGCAAGACATCGCAGAAAATATATAATCTCAATTGTCTGACAAAAATTGATATCTTGAGTGGTTTTCTCTGGGCGTGGATGAGTCAACGGATGTGTCAGATACTACTTAGGTTTTGATTTTTATTCGAGGAGTAGATAAAAGAAGCTATGAAATCTATGAAGAACTGGGGAATATTTTTAAGGGAGTTGAAAATGCCATTAATAAAAAGATCTTCTGATGGAAAAACTTGACATCTATTACAACTGATTGGGGCAAAATCATGTGTGATGTCAAAAACTTCTGTCAAAGGCTGTAAAAAATAATGGTGGTTCATGACCATTAGCCTTATATTGTATCATTCATCAACAAGTCCTGTGAGAAAAATGTTTGCATATGTCTGAAGTTCTAAAACCAGTCATATCAGTTGTTACTTTCATCAGATCCACTGGGCTGAATCACCGACAGTTCTGCGAGTTTATTGAAGAGATTGGAGAAAATGACTTCTCATATCATTCTGCCGTACGCTGACTTAGTTGCGGAAAAGTCCTTCAGCGATTTTTTGAACTTCGAGCAGAGATCGAATTTTTTTTTTGAATGAAAAGCATCGTCGTCTTACCGAATTACAAAATAGCGAATGTCTGTGGAAGTTAGCATTCTATGTCGATTTGACAAAATTTGAACAAACTGAATATTAGATTGCAAGTTGAAAACCTGATTTATACACTAACATAAAAATGTTCCGGCAGAAAGTAATACTGTTTCAATCACAATTACGTAAAAAATGTTTCACACATTTTAAAACATGTAAAATATTCAGTCATACTACTGGAGACTGAATTTCCCGTCGATTTAGCAATCGAAGCTTTGAGTGCTTTGAAGATAAATTTTAATATTCTTTTCTCAGACTTTGTTAGCGAATGAAATTAAGATATTTCAAAATCCTTTTGGTACTGACATTGAAACTTGAGCCCCGAAACTTTAAATGGAAATTGTTGATTTACAGTGCAGTGATATAATTAAGAACAAATATCAAAACTCATCTTTGTTGCAATTTTAATAGAATCTTCCACTGGTACAATTTGATAATTTGCATAAATTTACTCATGGGTTGTTTTCTGTTTTTGGCACTAAGTTAACCGATGAGAATTTTAAATCCCTTTTAATAGCTAGTACAAGTAAAATTGGTACAAGTAAAGAACAACACTATTGTCAGTGGAAAATCACAGTTACATAAATTTCATTAATATTTTTTACAAGTGGACACCCGGCGGTTTCATTCGCGTTAATTTGTCTTTTCCGTTCCTGAGGGATTTTCAGGATATAAATCATATGTGTGATTCAGAATATATATTCCAAACATCGATATACATATATCGACGATACTCTTTACCCAACAGAGGGTGAAGCCGCGAAGTGTTCACTAGTTTATAATTTAGTGGGATTCATTTCAATTATTTGTTAGTAATTATGCTTAAGTTAAATTTTCTGGGTATTATACTTGTCATTAAGCTTTACCCAGCAAGCAAATAAAGCCGAGTTATTATAATTATGTGTTTATTTATCCAACTTAAATTTTTTTAAGAAGTTTAAAGTAAGTTAATTAAGTTAATTTATTTATCACAGCAACAATAACAACTATAAGCCATTAGTTGTCGCGGGCCGGATAGATGATACAGGCTGGCTGGATTTTGAACGGCCCACGGGCCGTAGTTTGGAGACCTTTAGTTTATCAAAATAGATCAATGATTTAACATGACCAAATAATCTAAAGAATAATCTAAAGAAAATAATCCAAAGAAAATAATCTAAAGACATTAAACCTTTGTGGTGCTACTTAACCAGTCCGTTCCTCGAAATAATTATCTCACCGAATTTTTCCCTCAATAAATTGATTGTTTCGTTGGTTGTATAATATGTAGAGCCGCCATGTTGGAACCACATCTCCAGACCAAATTTTTCGCGTAGTCGAATAACAAAGCCTAACTTCCTGCAAACGGAAACAAATCGATAAATTTGGATCTTAATTAACACTGCCAGCAAGACCATTATCAGAACATTTTTTTGTTCTGATAACTATATATATATTTTTGTTCTGATTCTAAAACACAATACAAAAAAATGTTCAGAACGCACATTTTTTTGTATTGTGTTTGTTTTAATATCGAGTAACGCGAATTGCTTTCGGAATTTGTCGATAATTCGGGGAACATATCGCTTATTATGAATTAATATGTTTTAATACTGTAATATGTAAATATAATATGTAGTCGTAAATATAATGTGTAGTGTAGTAGTATAGTGTGTAGTGTAGTCGAATAATAAAGCCTAACTTCCTGCAAATGGAAACAAATCGATAAATGTGGATCTTAATTAACACTGCCAGCAAGACCATTATCAGAACATTTTTTTGTTCTGGTAACTATATATATATTTTTTGTATTGTGTTTGTTTTAATATGGAGTAACGCGAATTGCTTTCGGAATTTGTGGATAATTCGGCGAACATATCGCTTATTACGAATTAATATGTTTTAATATTGTAATATGTAAATATTATATAGAAAAGTCTATCTGGACTGACAAATGAAATTGATTACATCATGTCAAACGATAAAGCAATATTTTTTCATAACCATTTTAACCATTTTACCACCAACCACCTTAACCATTTTAATGTGGGAAGTGACTACCGAACGGTACGAGCAAACATTAGAATAAACTGCCGAAAACAGCGCGAAAGAATGATAGAATTACGAAGGGGCAAAGTGGATTCTGAGAAGCTGCTGGAGAAGGGCAAAGATTTTTATATTGCTTTGTGGAACCACTTTGCTGTGCTGCAAGACCCGGAGGAGACGGAGATTACAGACTAATATAAAGAAATCGCCAACAATGTGCTTAAAATAGTCTGCTTCAATAGCACCAGAAGATAAATGTTTCAAAGAGTTAAAAATCTCCAATAATACCATTAATTTAACGAAAAAATGCCTGAGAATGACGAATGCAGACACTCGTTTTGGCAGGGTCGAGTACGGTGAGCTTTTCAAAACTATAAGAAAACGTATTCGAGAGGAAACGCACCAATTCAACATGCAGCTAATGCAAAAACTCTGGAAGAAAACAGGGGAATTGACAAAGCTAAACAGAAGCTCAGAAAGAAAAGGAGACAGTTTTTTTTCTTAAGGTATGAAGATGGTACAGTGTGCAAGGAACAGACGGAAATGCTAGATGTTGTCTGAAGATTTTATTCAAAGTTGTATGAGGATCAGAACCAAAAAAGAACAGCATTTCCCACTGAAGAACAAGTGCCGGATATCCTGGTGGAGGAAGTGACACAGACTATAGCCTCGATGAGAAATGGTAAGCCTCTAGGAAAGAATAGTATAATTGCTGATGTGGTAAAAGTACCATAAGTACCCAACTTATGGAAAAATGCAGAAGTGATTCTTTTGTAAAAAAAGGAGCGCGGAAAGATTTAAGCAACTACCGTCCAATATACCTCCTATCAGTTGTATACAAAGTTTTCACCAAGATAATATCCAAAAGAATACTAAGAAAACTTAATGACGCACAACCAAGAGAGCAAGCATGATTCGATAAAATAGATCACATTCAGGTTCTACTGCAGGTCATAGAAAGGACAAACGAATACAGTATGTTACTGTGCTTGGCTTTTATCGATTATGAAAAAGCATTTGATTCAATCTCAAAGCAGGCCATAATGAATGCATTATTTAATCAAGATGTACAGAAAGCCTATGTAAACTTACTAGGATCTATATATGATGAAGCTACAGCGACAGTCCACCTTGACGATTCTGAGGTTGGAATAAATATAGAGCGGGGCGTACTGCAGGGTAACGCAATATCGCCTCTTCTTTTCTCACCCTGCCTGGAAGAAGTGTTCTGCAATCTGGATTGGGAACAGGGTGGAATAGGGATCAATGGTGCTTACTTAAACCATCTTAAATTCGTGGATGATATCGTTATTCTTTCACAAGACCCTGAGGAGCCGCAAAGACAAGTACAAAAGCTGTAAAGGGCTGGGGAATCATTTGGCTTGAAAATAAACCAGAAGAAGAGTCAAGTCATGTTCAGTAAATTTGCTGAGGAATAAAGGATTTTTATTTTAGGAACGGATTTGGAAGTTATGGATATGGATATATATATATATATATATATATATATATATATATATATATATATATATATATATATATACATATATATATATATATATATATATATATATATATATATATATATATATATATATATATATATATATATATATATATATATATGTTACATCTAATATTTTCACGCATGGCATTCGCGGACATCAAGTGTTGTCTGCTTCGACTGAAAGGTTCACCTCAGTTGGAACTGAATTGGACTCTTCAGTTGGCTGGATCAACCAGATAATGTTACAAGGATCGGATGGGATGAGATTAAGCTACTACTACTACTATTAGCTAAAGAGATGTGATAATACTGCAAGATTTTGCATCATTTATTTTTTCTGTTAGACATCTATAGTTGATTTTTGAGGTTATATTCACAATAGGTTCGTATATTATAACTAGTTTGGAAGCTCAGAGATTGCCCTTTAAAATAACTATACGGCGAGAAGAAAATATGATTTGTATAGTTTCTAGAGTTGATGAAACATCTAGGTTGAAAATTAAATTTAATTAAGTTAAGTAAAGCTACTTGCATTCTGTTTGTTGTTTATTCGCTTTCTTTACCTAGAGCTATGTTGGCATTCTAATTCAGAAAGATATCAATTATAGACCAGATAGTTAATCTTTAATATCCCTAAGATCGCAGCAAGAATCCTGCAAAATAATATATAACAGACTTCCATTAAAACGTAGACTTGAAAATTTCCGATTAAAAAAAAAAGACAATTTAATAATTATAACGCCTTTCTACAAGTAACAATAAAATGTAAAAGCTATGTCGAAATAAAACCGCCACCTTTGTTTTAGAAGATATCCGTTCAGCCAGCGGAACGGACTCAGTGACCGAGTCTGGAACCCATTTTATTTTTATTTAAAAGCCTCCGTATCAGTGACCTTTGTGAATTTAAATTCAGATCCATGTTTTCCTGGGTTTCGCTTTTCCCCATCCGCAAAACTAAATTATATAGTAACATTATTTTCGGGTTGGTAAATCGCAGAGTTCCGCAACGAAAATGACCGGAAATTATTTCTATAACATGTCTCTAGTAACTTTGAACTACAGGGTGAACGAAATGTAACTGGCCTAGCTGAATAATTAGCTGACCATTTGATACTGGTACGTTACCCAATTTGATGTTAATGAATGCATGAATGATGCTTTATTGCTTAACAGGCTACAGCCCAAGTAAAAGACAACTTAAAAACACAAGTAGATATAACAAAAATAATCTGAACTTAACCTAACAATAGTACAAATTATTTATATAAAAATTAAAAATTAATTCTAAGATCATTATAAAAATTATTTCCAAAGCACTGCATGAACTTTCAGCACCCTCTAAAAGCTGAATTATACTGACTAAGCGGAGACTGAAAAATATCCATCAAGGACACAGAAACGTTCTCGCCAATGACATATCTGTTATGGTCTCGGCATGCACGAGAGAGCGGTGCATTAGAGGCCAAGTTGGTGCTCGGCTGTTAGTTCAGGTGACATAAAACCGAATGTCACTGAGGAGTTGATCACAATCAATTAAGCCACTGCAGAGCTTCAGCAGGAAAAGCTGAGCAGCATACACTCTCCAATCCTCCTATAATAGGTGTTTTGGTTACTAAACACAGTTGTTGATTTTTTCGCAAATTTTTGAGTATTTATTTATTATTTATAACAAAATTAATCCAATAAAATGGAGGTGATTACTCCCGAAATGATTGACAAAATATACGACATGATTTTAAGTGATCGACGAATCAAAATGCGCGAAATAGTTAAGGCCGCAAGCTTATAGCAAGGAACAGTCTTTTAAATTTTGCACGAAAAGTTGGGTGTGTTTTTTTGTGACAATCCTGATGAACTTCTGCGCCAATACATAACTATGGACGGGAAACATGGATACACTACTACACCCTAGAGATAAAGGAACAATCAAAGCAGTAGGTTTCTAAAGGCGAACGGGCTCCGACGAAGGCGAAGACGATGACATCGGCCGGCAAGGTTATGGTCACAGTTTTTTGGGATGCTCGCACGGATAGATTGGAACAGAATAATTGGAAAAAGGAAAAGCACTAACTGGAGAGTTTTATGCGTCGTTATTGCGAGTTGAGCCGGTTGAATGAAGAAATCAAGAAAAATCGCCTTCATTTGAAAAAGAAAAAGATCCTCTTCCATCAGGATATTGCACGGTTGTGCACCCGTACACCTATACAGTTTCAATGACCAAAATCATGAAATTAAAGCTCGAATTATTACAACATCCATCGAATTCACCGGATTTGGCCCCCAGTGACTTTTTTTATTTCCGAACGTCATCGCCCAAATAGATGCCTATTTTAAGGATCTTTCCAAATCTTATTTTCTAGATGGCTTAAAAATGCTGTAGAAACGCCTGAAATAAAGTGTATAGAGCTAAAAGAAGATTATGTTGAAATTTTTTTTAAATCTACTTAAAATAATTTGTTTTTCTATATTTTTCTAAGGTACTGAGTGAACGATCCTCGTTGCTTTATAGCCGTAATAATTCTTTAATATTTTTCAAAGATCAGCAAAAGAAATTTCGTATTTTAGATAGGTTAGGTTTGGTTATTTGCTCGACAAATGAATCAATTGAACCATAAACTTTTCTTCAAAACTATCATTCGTTTTACGCAGTTCGATTCGATTTCGTACGCCAATATCAAAATCTAACGAAACTCGATAGCAATTTAATCTGAAAATAACAGAAAAATGGCCAATAAATCTATAGAAATATAAAAGAATCTACGGGCAGTCATTTCACGCACAATTACTCAAAATTAGTTGTGTAACTGTCTATTTCGAACATGATACTTTTCTAAAAATTGTTTCGAAATATAAGGGGAAATAAATTTTTTCTTCGTTCGTTCTAATTCAATTTCGTACATCACAGTATCGTTACAAACAACTTTACAGTACTGTCTAAATTATTTAAAGAAAATCGAGACTAATGCAAAATGAAGAACACATGGTTACTTTTATAAAATGACTATTGATTGTTTTTTTATTAAATATGTACTACGTGGCCAGATCTTGGATATTGCGTCCAAAACACACTCATAGAAAATCATACATCACAAATCAACCGAATACAAAAGTCAGGGTGTACATATAATAAACAGTTTAGAAGTCACTATAATTATACTGGTAAACTACAGAACTTTATCAATTTCATCTATATATGTATATATATATATATATATATATATATATATATATATATATATATATATATATATATATATATATATATATATATATATATATATATATATATATATATATATATATATATATATATATATATATATATATATATATATATATATATATATATATATATGTATATACAGATCACTACCTACACTAAGGAAAATTCATCAGAAGAAGGCACACCTACAGAAATTCGACACGAAATGGATCAAGGAATCCAACATAACAGAGAAATGGGAAAAGGAACAGGCAGATACATGGAAAAAATTACACAAAAAGCACAGGAACTGATCCCATTGAACAAGAACACAAAACACCCGTAGTAGGACCCCGAATGCGAAAGTGCATTGCAGCGACGTAAACGAGCATTTCAAGAGTACAACAGTAAAAAATTCCCAGAAAGCCAACAGCTTTTTAACGAGACTAGAAAACAGACCGCCAAAGTTATTAGACAAACTAAGAGGAAGTAGATGAAGGAACAACTAGACTCTATAGAGGAGAATTTCCGCAATTATAACACGAGAGACTTTTATAGGGCTTTCGCAAGAGAAATCCGTGGGTACACACCACAAAATATTTGCTTTTGAAAGCGGAATGGGAGATTAGCGCTAAATAACCAGGAGAATTGTCAGGAGCTGGCACACTATTTCTCTGATCTCCTCAAATGCCCCTAACGCGACACAAGATTCCCCAAGGAAAATTGTATCTATACCTACTCAGAATCACCACCACCAACACAGGAAGAGATTCACAGGCACATACAAAAACTGAAGAATAACAGGACATCCGGTGAAGATGGTATCACCGCGGAACTATTGAAAAAATTCGGACCAAACTCACTGCGGGAACTCACGCAAATTATCACGATCATCTGGCAAACAGAAAAATTACCAGATGAATGGAAATGTGCTCTTATACACCCGCTGCACAAGAAAGGAGACAGAACAGATGTGAACAACTACAACTACAGAGGAATCTCCTTACTACAATTCACTTACAAAATCTTCTCAGCATGCCTTCTCCAGAGAACACAGGAACAACTAGAACACAAAATTGGCGAGTATCATGCACTGAACAAATCTTTAACTTAAAAACACTACTGAAATACAAAGCTATCAGGAACCTCCCAATCATCTGCACGTTCGTTAACTTCAAGAAAGCATACGACTGCATTGACCGAAAATCTCTGTTCAATATCCTAGAAGAACAAGGACTCGACTCCAAAACATTACGATTGATCAAGCAGACACTGACCGACACAATCTCTAAAGTGAAATTTATGGGAGAAATTTCCGAATCCTTCCTGATTAAAACCGGAATACACCAAGAAGATGGGTTATCCCCAAACCTCTTCAACCTGGTCCTCGACAAAGTCATAAGGGAATGGGAAAATGAACTAAAAAATCAAGGACACTGGAAACCAGTTCGACTCGGACGAACCAAAAACAACATAGTAATATCATGCCTGGCCTTCGCAGACGACCTAGCCATACTCGCAGACAATGAAAAAAGGGCAACCAAACAGATCAAAGTCCTCAATGAATGTTCAGAGAAAGTTGCTCTACAAATATACTTTCAAAAAATCGAATTCTTCTGCTTAAAATTAAATGTCCAAAATTTGAACACTAAATACGGCAAAATAAATAGGGTCACTCACTTCAAATACCTGGGCGAGATCCACAAACCCTCAAGAGGAGAGAAGATAGCACTGAAGAGTTGATTACAGAAGATGAAGAGGGCATAAGGCAAGACACACACTATCTACAATAAGAAATGCCTATCGACACACGCAACAATAAGACACTAAAATACAGTAATGAAACCAGAGGTACTATACGCAAGTGAGACACTTACACTTCATACAAAAAGCGGCATAGAAAACATACTAAAAGAATAACGTAAATTCTCGGCCCAAAACTGACAGAGGAAGGATACAGACTACATTCTAGAAAGACCACAGAGAAAATGTCCAACGCTGCGACGGACATAAGAAAAAGAAAGTTGAAATTCTATGGACATATCAGTAGACTCCCACCTACAAGACTCACCAAAAGAATTCTTACGTACATACAAGGAGTGAAGTCAATAGTACCATGGATCGCACAAGTCAGAGCTGATCTGGGAAAGGCACAAATGGGTTCGACAGAAATTGAGGATAGAAGAACGTACATACACAAAATACATATGTGGAACGTTGCATCAGAGAGCGAAGTTTCGAGGAGATCAGGAACAAAGTGGACGGAGGAGAGAAAGACAATCCACGGAGAAAGGATGAGAGAGGTGTGGAGGATCAGAAAGAACACTCGGGAACAACCGGGTCTCCACGCACCTAAAAATAATAATAATATATATATATATATATATATATATATATATATATATATATATATATATATATATATATATATATATATATATATATATATATCCGCCTTCTGTTAATTGCTTGACCGGGGGGAAGCCCCACCCATCCCTCACATTGGAGGGCACATGTTTCGTCTATTGGTGGTTAGACTCATCAGGGTATCGATATATATGCTCTCTCATCAAGAAGACCGGGGGCTACAATAAATATCCTTATTTAAATCGGTACATATCAAAAAAACCATAGCGACAAACAAGGTATTTTATAATGATAACAACCAATGCAAAACCTCATATTTATTGAAGAATTTTTTTATTCGTATACAGTTTATTTCATCGATGTCGATCAAGAGAACTTTTTTTTAGTTTAAGATTTAAGCTATCCGAAAATATTATTGTTGTGCCTTTATCGTAAAGGGTGTAAAAAATAGTATTACTGTGTCAGGGCTGATTTGTCCCTGGCAAACTAAGTAAGCCCAAGGTGATTAAAAGGATTCATTTTAAGGAAACTTACCTAGTAACCAACACATTAAAAATATATTAATGTACACTTAGTACTTCAGAAGTTATTTAAAAAATCGATTTCCAGAGGCGTCCATTATGAACCTGTATCTCCATAGGGAGGACCGTAGGAAAGAAGTGTATTGCAACTTGTCATATTAATGTTTATGTGTTCTATTTGAATCCGAGAGATTACCCACATATTCTGGGTCACCCTGTATATATTAGCGATTTTATTTTTCTTAGGAGCTGTCCCGATCATGACCTACAATCGACATTCACAAAACTTGCTTATTACACCAAAATAAGGAGAACCAATCCTTTTTTAGAGAACGCAAGCCGAGCTTTTCTCCGAGAACAAATCCGTAAAATAAGGAGGCATCAAAACCTCAAAACTTTATTACTTGAAGAGTTGTTTGCAAGTTTAGTGCGCAACTTTGCGAAGTAAATGTCTCTCTTGAAACGGTTCGATTGCGAGTTTAGAGAGTAAAAATCTCTCAGAAAACAGTCATGTTCGGTAGTCCTTTCTTTGCCAGTTTCAAAAAATCAAGGAGAAATAAATTGTGTGAAATAAGTCGCGACATTAAGAAAATATTAACATATTATTTTAAAAAGGTTTCGAACAATATGGCATTCGTGAGATTTGCGAAGTAGAGAGGAAGGTGCCGCCTCAATCCGCTCTTGATGGATGCGTTTTAAAGCTCCTGTGGCTAGAACAATCACTAGGAAGGAAGCTTTCTGGAGAATTAAGAATATCATACCCTAGCGTTAGCCTGCATTTGCAAGAAAAACGCAAATTCTTTTGTTACACCCTGGTATGCAAACCAAGGCGTAGCTTGAATTTGATTTTTTATGACGATTTAAATGAAAGAAAGATTTCTTTTTATCACACTATCATCTATAACATTAAAGAATAAAAACGTCACCTATTACCTTAGGTATCTAAAAAACACCGATTCCAAAGTCTCATTTCTTTAAAGGATATGAAGATATCTGATCCACAAAAAAACGTTCTCTTTTATATAATCGCCATCAAATTTGGCACGCAAACATAAATTAAGGATCTTACTTACGTCTGGCTAAAGATACGGACGCGTAATGTCGTTAGTCAAGCATTCGTTTTAAATCTTCCTTTCCCCTCGTGTGCACGGTGCGAAAAATAACCGTCTGAAGGGTACCGGAGCTCTCGGAAACCGCCCCCGGATCGTTGTCGGGCCACAAAACTGGAAAATTCCTGTCGGAGGTGGAGCCATCGGGTTCGGTTTCTTTCAAGTTTTTTTTATATGTGTCGAATTAACTCCCAGAAAATGTGGTAAAGAAGTTGAGGGGGTCGATATTAAGGTTTTACGAAATAAAGTGCCTTGTTCCCTAATAAAATGGTGAGTATTTGCATTTAAGATATGTATGTTGATCATATGATATTCATGTTGAAAGGTTCATAATATATATATATATATATATATATATATATATATATATATATATATATATATATATATATATATATATATATATATATATATAAGGCTGGTGGTCGGATTTTACATCAAACACAGCTAAAATTATACTCAAAATGCCTTAAAAAACAAAAAGTACCTGACTTATAGAAAAATGCTGAAGTGATTATTTTACATAAAAAAGGAACACAGGGAGATTTAAAGAACTACCGTCCAATAAGCCTATACAAAGTTTTCACCAAGATAATATTTAAAAGAATATTAAGAAAACTGAATGACGCACAACTACGAGAGCAAGGAAGATTCGGAAGTAGATTCAGTACAGACGATACATCCAGGTTGTTCATCTGGTCATAGAGAGGCACAACGAATGCCTTATGCCACTGTGCTTGGCTTTTATCAATTACGAAAAAGCATTTGACTCAATCTCAAAGACTCTCTTTGACTCAATATATATATATATATATATATATATATATATATATATATATATATATATATATATATATATATATATATATATATATATATATATTCAGGGTTATCCATTTCGTGGTTTGGAAAATACAACCCTATATTTTGACAACTGTCAAACTTAAATGTCATCCAAAGTATGATTTGTTTAGTTTAAGGTTTGCCATTTTACAATATGGATCGTTTAACCACCAAACAACGTATTAGAATTGTTAACGGTTTTTACAAAAATGGTGATTCTGCTGTAGCCACATTTCGCGCCTTACGAGCAGAATGTGATCGCCAAAATCGTCCTTCTGAGCGCACAATTTCCTACACAGTCACAAAATTTGAAAATTCTGGATCTATTACGAATGTTATAAGACATGTATCATCGTAACTCTCACTCGATCGAGAGAATCGCTGCTGTCAATGAAATTGTAGCTGAAGACCAACATTTACCGATTCCTCAGCAACCTTTGGACTTGCATCTTCATTCTTACAAAGTGCAACTTACGCAAAAATTGAAGTCGGCCGGCCATATGTCGATTGGGTGCTTGAGCATTCACTTGATTTTTCGAACAAAATCTTCGTCAGCGATGAGGCTCATTTTTCGCTCGACGGATACGTAAATAAGTAAAATTGCCGTATATGGAGCTCTGAAAACCCATAAGTGATTGTGGAGAGTTCATTGCATCCGCAAAAGGTGACTGGTTCGCGTTGTGATCTGGTTGTATCATTGGCCCGTACTTCTTTGAAAACGAAGAAGAAGTGACTGTTAACTGATACAGATCTTGAGTGATGACTGATAACCAATTATATTTGGCCAGAAATTGAAGATTTCGATCCCAGCGATATGTGGTTCGGTGGAATGTGAGGCACCACAAGTCACACAACACGACCAATTTTGGCTTTATTGCGCGAGAAGTTTCCAGGCCGCATAATTTCAAGATTTGGTAATATCGATTAGGCACTGAGATCATGAAATTTGACGCCGTTGGACTTTTTTCTGAGGCTTTGCGAAATATCGTGTTTACATAGACAATTTCTAGTCTTAAGTAGTTGTAAAGAAAAAAATCGTCAAGCCATGGCCGAGGTTCCAGCGAGAAAGTCATCAAAAATTACCTCAAAAAGATTGAGTCATGCAAGCGATCACGTGGTGGACATTTAAATGATGTTGTATTCCACACTTATGGCAAAGTCCAAGCAATAAAATGAAAAAAAAATCGTCGAATTCTTTGTGGTTTTTTTTTTTAATTTTAATTTCCGAAGTACAAAATGGATAGTCCTTAACAAGAGGTATCTAATTTACATTATCAATATTCCTTTGCACAGCCAGATATTTATATTTCATTTTGTAATAAAAATCCTGTTATACATTATTTAGTTACACAAACCAAAAACGCACGTGTCCGAATAAGTTTAATAGAAAAAGAGTGGTGTGGATTTGCACCATACTATAACGCATGTTATGAAATTCATTTGGCGTCAATTCAACGTGAAGATTGGTATTATGGATTCGATGTGCCTCCACTTTTACAAAAAAACTAGTTTGCTTACCTTATTGTTAAATGAAATTATTATTAAATGAAACTTTAGGTTTAGCGCAGAGCTCTTCATTCGATTATTTCCATAGTATAATACACACCTAACATCACCAGGTTTGTATGATATAACAGGTATTCAATATATATATGAAAGAGATAAACCATCACTGACAAGAATCAAATCAATTTTTCGGTCAATTTTGATGACGGAAATATCGATTACCGTCTAACAGTAGTTGATTTGTTGATCTATCGATAAAGAAATACCGAACTTATATATAATACTAGCTAAACCCGACCACACTTCCATGTGGCTCAGTATGATATGAAATGAAGAAGGAAGTTAATAAAAGTAATATAGGAAATATAGATTCATCGAGGAAACACATCATTCAATTTAATACCCTGTTTTACGTTGCCGTGTCTACACTGTGGAATGAAAGAAAATGAAGACAAAAATATGCTTTTCACAGAAAATCGTTTTCTATTGTAAAACTGGTGAATAGACTGTACTTTTTGTTGAGAGAAGCATGAGAGAAGCATTCGTTTTCTAAATTCAAAAAGCACACTTGCAAAGATTGTCCTTGCACTTTATTGATAGTCATGTCGGATTGTTTATTCATTTTGTAACTACTAATCGTTTACAATTGCTTAACTTTGGCTGACTCATGTTCCCAGTAATATAATTACCGCTCTAATTTTCAAATTCAGAATGTGTGACCCGGTAATCCGGGAACATCTAGTGAATTCAGAAATTCCGTTGGAAAATTCACTACTTCATTTTGGTTCATCACAGAGTCAATGGATTTGTATGTCACTATTTCACCTTCGATTCAGTTTAGAATGATGTTGGTCATTTCGGCTGCGTTGACATTTTTAGCTGCTGGATTGCTCTTCCGCTTATGAAAACGCTGGGAATACACCAAAATTACGCTCGGCGGGCGCCCGGCATGTGACAGGTTTCATTTTACAATAAAAACATGCGCATGTTGAAATGCAATTTTGTGTCAAAATTTCAATTCAATCGATCGACTACTTTTCGAATTTTGCGAGCACAAACATACAGAGGCTATATATATATATATATATATATATATATATATATATATATATATATATATATATATATATATATATATATATATATATATATATATATATATATATAACCCTAAATATAATATATATATATATATATAACCTAATAATAATATATATATATATAATAAATATATATATATATATATATATATATATATATATATATATATATAAATATAATATATATATATATATATATATAATATATATATATATATATAACCCTAAAAAGTTTCATCTATGATGAAACAACTAAATATCGGATCTCGGATTATCTACCGATATAGATTCAATGTAAAAAGTATCCAAATTGTTAAATAAAACAAAAAAAAAATTAATTTATGAAAATATATTTTGTCGTTTGTGTACTATTTTGAAGGGTTAAAGAACAAAGCTCTTAACATCAAAACGAACAGAAAGTTATAAATCCATATATCACAAATAACCAAACTCCCTCCAAGTTTCTTTAATTAATCCCGGAAGTCCTCACAAACCGATATTTTTCACCAGTTCCCAGTAACTCGCACCCAGGGACCGTGCATCTTTCCTCCACGATAAAGCGCCCTCTATACTTAAAAGCAATATACTAAAAGGTTTCTTAGACCTAATAGCCCCGTGGGCATTCTAAACAACTCAATCTTCGCCCGAATTCACCGAAACAGTATTTAAAAAATGCGTTGGCAGAGACGTCGGAGGGGAGACTGGTGCAAAAAGAACCGAAAAGATATTGGAAAAGGACGTACAAACACGTTTTATGAAAGGATGGGAAGTTTTATCGTGGAGATATAAGTTGGGAGGGGTTTTTGTATTTTCTCCGGACCGAACGCTCTTTCCGGAAAGTCTTGTGTCAATATTTTTGATGGTGATTTAGGGAAATTGGGCAGTAAAAATGAGTTCAGAATATATTTGGAACTGGGAAAGGAGATAATAAAGAAACTGAAAAAAGTTGGTGGAAGTAAATCCCAGTTTTTTTTGGATATTGATGTGGTGTGTACGATAAGTCGAGAGAAAGAAGAGATCAGTTTGATAAAGTAGAAACCTAAACAGATATGACAACGATGACGAAAAAAAAAAACAAATAAAGGAAATAGGCTAAGAAAAATCGGATTATATTGAAAAATTGCTTACTTAGCGGTAGTTCCATTAGAGAACATTTGAGAAGATTAAATATCTTAGTGAAGATCAATTCTTCTATTGGAAACTTTGGTGTGAAACACTAAACTTGAAGAGATTTACCACTGAACCCCAAATCACTTTTTTTGAACTTTTCGACGCACGTTTCCTTAACCACATTAGCATCGTCAGGAGATGATTTAATTAGATTAAATAATCTCCTGATGATACTAACATGGTTAGCATCATCAGGATATTTATACATACATATATATCTATATATATATATATATATATATATATATATATATATATATATATATATATATATATATATATATATATATATATATATATATATATATAGATATATATGTATGTATAAATATCCTGATGATGCTAACCATATTACATTACATCTTTGACAATAACTGAATCAAAGGTTTTCTGACAAATGGATGTGAAAAGGCGTTGTGGAATGCCGGGAGGTTTCTTGGGTTGCCTATATCAGAACACATCCAAATCTCCACAGGGATCGACGGCGCTTAATTTGAGTTATTGAGAACTGATGCTCGACGCATTACGGCCTGCTTTTTAAGGCTATATACCAGATTGCTAAGCACCAAATCTTGATTTACACTAGATTGCTAGTGTCTATATAACTTATTCCAACAAAGAAGCACAAACACATGCAATCCAAAAACCCAGACCAAACTGTGGAAGCGGTAAGTTGAGGACAGCCCTATTATATGGCTCTATAATGGAAATGACCTAACATATTTTTTAATCTACATATACAACATACATCAGAAGTTCTAATTTACAGTAGAAATTGGCCGAGATAGGAAACTGTCATTTTTGGATATCCTTCTCATAAGAAAACCAAGGGGAAAATTATAACACACTTCATACGAGAAGCCAATTGAAACAGACCGATATTTAAATGCAGAAACACACAACCATCTAGTTCATATCCTAACAGAATAATATCCTAACAAAATTAGAACAGAAAATGAAGAACTAAATAAACTACAAATCTTTTTTCTTATATTAGAGTAGTTATTGTAACACCTAATTTCCCGAAGAGTCCTAAAGGTACAATATAATTAGAAGACCATGGGGTCTACAATATACCAAGTATGGACTATCAACGACTATACATAGGACAACAGATACAGTTCAGTGCGAGTACAAGTAATTCAAAATAGTCTTAACAACAAATAAATTTCTTCAGCTTTATTTCAAGAGCGCCAAGAAATAGGCTATAAGATTTAGATTTTGAAAATACCAAACAAATTGCATTTATAAATCACTACAAAATACGGCTTCTTATAGAACCACCAGAAATAAAAAGGAACGGACAACTAAATAGATGAGATGATGTTTTTCCTACACCAACAATATAGAAAACATTTATCGAAAACCTGGAAAAAAATGACGCAGGACAAAACACAAACAATTTTGAAGTTCAGAACATCAACCACACCGAACTCAGAAACTTTACTTTCTGCGCACCCGAGGCAACAAAACCCTGATACACGAAGACTTCAAAATGCCAAATAAGATTTTAGCGAAACGCCGTCAAGCACAAAAATTTTTTCAAATGAACAAATTTACACCTGAAAGAATTGGAATACCCCAATTGGCAGGAGATTTTACACCTGAAGGAAATACACAAATTCCTGTAGTACTTCGAATATTATTCATGCAGATAATTTTGCTTTCCATCATTTGTTGTAAAAAAATTAACCCTAGAAGATTTTAGAGAGATTATAGAAGATCTCTTGAACGATCGATAATCTAAATCTAGAACAAAAAACGAGATTTTTCGATTATTATCACTCCAAATTAAAACATAATTATTCAGCATTTTCTGACGTATTCAACTTAATAAACATTTTATGCCAACCCAATGGGAAAAATCTAAAAATCATTCCGTTATCCTTTTTTTTATTAGGCGATTTCTCGATGTTTATGTGTTATCGTCCAATCTTAGAACCTTCTTCAGACCGATAAGGCATTTCGACTGGCTTTTTTAAAATTGTAATCTGATGCGTATTTTGATAGAGGACATCCAAACCTGACGTAACAGTCCTTGAATTTGATGTATGGGGTATTTTCGGATGGTTACATTATCTGGTCTATTTAAATTTTAAATTTCGGATGCCTCCACTATCTAAAATATCGCGGGAGCTTTTCTCATAAAATACGGACAGATGTATTTTTCTACGAATAAATTCTTGTCGCTTTCCTCGTGCTCTCGTCCTACTCAGCGATCCGGAAATGATGTTACTGTATAATTTAGTTTTTGGAAGCGAAAAATCGAAAGCTGAGGAAAAATATAGCCTTGAATTTGAATTTGCCAGCTTACACGATAGATATTATGCGGGAATAAACAGTATGTCCAAAAGAAACGGTATTTCTTTACATTTGATTTCCATTATTTTTTTATTCAAGACAAACTTTAAACCAATTTTAGTAACGTCGAAACCTACTAAATATCCAAAATCATGTCGAATGCTTTTATTTAACTGCCAATTTCAGTTTTGGAAGCAGCTTGAAGTAACAGCGTGCTAAATCGGGTGAAGATGAGTAATTTTTACATGCAGTGCAGCAAAAATCTTTCTTATTCATATATCTTTCTACGGGAGCACGCAGAACGCTTCGCATGGTCTCTGATTGCTGGGAATGTCCGCCGTAGAAGGCTGCATATTGTATGAAATTTTACATCCCCCATCCATGGCTCGGCATGGCTCGGCCCTGACCAGTTTCCTTCACACGTTTTCTTTGTGTTCAGCTTGAGCTTAGCTGATGTTGGCTATAAGGTCAGAAACCGGTCCCGCGAGATACTTGCTAACACTAGGGTGGCGGCTAGGGGAAACGCGCTGGGCACCCACATGGTAACAAGAAGAAAAACCTTTGATATATATATATATATATATATATATATATATATATATATATATATATATATATATATATATATATATATATATATACACACAAATTTGTTTAACTTTCAAATTAAATAAAAAGAAATCCTCTCAAAGAAAAGAGAAAAAAAAAGGCGAATCCTGGGAAACTTGACAAGAAAGAATAGAAAAAATAATGGGAAGAAGAGGAAAAATGTAGACATAATTGAAGTGGTTGGCTCAAAGGTGTAACCAAGCGACTTCGAATATGATGCCGTGAAAAGCAAAGAGATTCTAGAGAAGGAGAAGATGCAAAAAGTATTTAGTAGTGGCTTAATCTTACGCAGAGCTGTATAAATGAATTAGAAATTCGCTTAACTTTCGAATTAAATTGAAAGAAACCTTAAGAAAAGTTAAAGGAAAAAGAAAATAAAGTCACACAAAAGAAAATACAAAAAATAATAGGAAGAAGAGGAAAAACGTGGCGTAGGCAGAAGTGAAGTAGTTAACTCATGAGTATAAGCAGACGACCTCAATTGTGACGCTGCAAAAAGCAAAAAGATTGATGTACAAATAGATGTACAAACAATTCACAAATGCACTCAATTAAATAGAAAGAAATCCTCTCAAGTAAAAATTATGTTTAATATTGCAAAAAATGTATCACTAATACACTATAAATATATTTAGAATATTTTATTATATATTTAAATATACAGCAAAAGAAAACCATATATATAATAAAAATATAAAACTAACCAAAAAACAATATAAAATTAACTAAAAGTTAACAAGGATCCTGTATATTTGCTATATTGTCAACATATTATAGCAAAAATCCGGTACATATGATATTTACAATGCAACTCGTATCGTATATCATGTATTTCCGCCTACGTATTTTCTTCGGCTCTTTGATTTCGCATACCCATCAATTTTATTAAAACGAACTCCATATTTGCATATTTCGAACTTCGGTCCAATTCGGTAACTTCCTACGCCTTTTCTCCATCCTACATTCGATATAGCGATCGGCGAACCAATGCGAACGGTCTCCGTTGTTGTTGCCGACAGTTCTAATCTCTTTCAGGCAACTGCAATCGTACGGGTTGTGTTCGAAATTTCGCAAAGTGTAATTTTTAATTATGCGACGCAAATCGCCATTGATGCATTTAACGTTGTTGAAAGCGATATTAAGTTCGGTTATATTCGTCGACCAGTTTCCATTCCACATTTCCAGGACATTATGATCCAAATATAATTTTCGGATGGTCGTGTTCTTCAAACCTACAAAAATCATTTATTTTAACGGATTAAGAGAAAATAATATATTTTAACTCTAAACTAAGAATTGTCCGTTACTTTGTGATAGTTAATTTTTAAACGAATAAATTTTATTTTATATATAACAGTGATAGATAACAAAGTAAACAAAAATTGTTTTTTCATTCTAAGAATTTAAAATTGATTGGAGAAGACCTGGCAGGTTGTATAGTCTGAAGAGAATCATGTGGTGGTTTCATGAGATCATTTTCTTTTTGGTTTGTCTCTTTTAAGTTAGTTCCGAAACATTTCTACCCACAAACCAGCGTTATCCGCAAGCAAGCATTGCTTCATTCCAACCGCCCTGATATATTTGTTCTATCGCAGAAATATCCTGATGGAATCTTTCTCCGTGTTCATCACAGACAGCTCCACAACTAGGACAACACACTGCCTTCATTTTCTACTTGAAGCTCATAATTTTGGGGCGGAGTAGGAACTGGTAAACTCTTATCTTCATTGACAATCCTTCCTTTATAGGTGAAGTCAAACAGAAATAGCAGTCATCTGCTATTAGGTTCCTGCCAGAAGTTGGGCACAGTAAAAGCCATAGAATATTTTTTTATTTTTCAGCCATTCTTGTAGTAAAATGGAATAAGAGTTGCAACATATATGTGGGTATGTGGAATGCACGACTTATCCTGATCCCCTACCTTAATACCAAAATAATGAAGATAGGAAATGTTCACAATAAGTGTCAGATTGCGTTTCTGTGATAAAAATGTTATTTTACCACAAATGATACAAAAAGTTATAACTAAATTTTCGAGCCATTTTGATTTAATACATTTTATACTTAACCAGACATTTTGCACTAATTATAACAGACAAAATATAAAACTCAAACAGCAATAGTTATTATATTTATAAACTACAAACAGCTACAAACAACTCCCGAAAACAAAATTTCCTCCTCCTCCTCAAAATTTCCTTATATGTCACTGAATCTCCAAAAAAAGAGTCAATCGGTCTTTTTATGGTAATTTTTGAATTCAGCAAGCCGAAATACATAAGAATCAGTTATTTTTTAGCTAGAAATATTTACATTGTAATTTACATTACAATTTATTTATTCGTCCTAATTTATTTTGCCTTTTTCAAAGTATTCCCCTCTCATTGTAATGCACTTTTTTAGTCTATGAAACAGTTAATATAATCAACTTCTGGTATTTCCTTCAAAGAGGCCAGCGAATTCTTTTGAATAGCTTCTATGGACTGGAAATGGCGTGGTTTCTTTAACCGAGGGAGCAGGAAAAATACATAAGGCTTTATATCTGAAGAATATGGTGTTTATGGAATGGTATGTGTTTAATTTTTAATAATTGATGCAACAACCACTAATTTGCAACAAATTTTTGCCGCAAATCTGAACATTTTGTATTTAATACTTAATTGGCGATTAAGCAGTACAAGATCCTTGATTTTGGTAAAGTTTTCTTTATTGATTGACGAGGAAGGTATTTTTGAACAGCATTAAAGTCCTTGTACCAACTTATTTTTTAAGCTTTAGTGCAAAAGCAAAAGAAATGTATTGTATATAAAGATTTTATACAAATTATTTGCTATAAAAAATTTTCCATTTTAAAAAATCGCAAACAAAGATTGTTAACAATTACAAAAGACGGTACTGTTAGATTGGTCAGGTCAAGGACAATCATACCAACTTAAAAAACAAATTGTTATAGCGATACGTACATCATACGAATTATTACGAGGGTTGCTATTTATGTATCCGGAATTGTCAACAATAGTGTTGCTAACATTTTGGTGTTTGAACGTTTTATCGTACAGACGCTATTGGTTTTTTAGTGACTTGAAAATTTCATTTCAGTCAAAAATGGAATTAACTCATGAGAATTTTCATGCGTTGATTTAGGACTTTCGACGTAGATCGTCATCATGCGCTTTGGATACCGCATAATTTGACAATCGATCAAAAAGAAGGCTCGCGTCGATTGGTGCAAAGAAATGTTCAAAAAATGCAATCGTGATATGTCAAAAGCCGTATACAACATCTACACAGGTGACGAATCTTGAATCTATCGGTATGAGCTTGAAAGTAAGCAGCAGTCAACAATATGGGTCTTTCAAAATGAACCAAATCCAACTAAAATTGTTCGCGCAAGAAGTACTTCGAAGCAAATGATCTACGATTTATTTGGGAAAAATGGGCAAGTGGCTACAGTGCCACTACAGATTCATAAAATGGTGAATTCTGAACGATACAGAACCATTTGTTTGTACGAAGAAATAAAAAAAAAACAATCAGCGTTGCAGGATCATTATTCACCATGACAACGCGAGCTCTTACATATCGGACCGAACAACTCAATATTTGACCGGTCACAATATCGACTTATCCACCCTATAATCCTACATTGTCAACGATTTTCGACGCTAGAAAACGCGGTTGATGCGTCCAAATGCATGTCTTGGAGACACCTCAGTCGGAATGGAAAAAGTGCTATGAAAATTGGTTTAAATGTATACAAAAGTGTATCGATCATCGCGGAGAATATTTTGAAAAACAATAAAACCATTCTCAATGATAAATATATGTTTTTATTTATTATTCCAGAGACATAAATAGCAACCCTCGTATAACAAAAATCACATTAGTAATGTCTGAATGATTGTGGCGTGCTTATATATTTTTTTCTTTTTTTTTGGTTATTCGCCACAATCTAAAACTCAAAAAATATCAAATATATATGTTCTTATGTAAATAAAGAAACACTGGGTAAAAATAAAAAAACCAAACGGAGACAAATTTCTCAGTGATTCTTTTCGGTAATGCATTTGCTTAACGAATAAAATTTCTCGGAACTCGAGAATGACATACTAAGTAAATCTCTTAAAAAACCAATAATATGGCTTAGATATGTTGATAATATTTTTGCTATATCACAACATAACATTGATGATCTAAATATTTTTTACAATATATAAATTCTCGAGAGCCTACAATTAAGTTTACTTTAGAAATAGAGAGGGAGAATAAATTGCCATTCGTGGACACTTTAATATTAAAACCAAACAACCTAATAAAAATTACAGTTTACACAAAAACCGACAAACACAGATAGGTATCTCAGTTTCTTTTCCAATCACTCAAAATCAGTCAAAATAGGAGTAATTAAAAGTTTATATAACAGAGCAAAACTTGTTTGTACTGACAGTGATACACTACAAAAAGAATCAAATCACATCAAAGACATTTTAATAAAAAACAATTACCCAGAAAATTTTATAGATAAATAGTTTAAAACTTTTGATGCCAGACAAAACAGACAAGTTATTAATAACAATAATAATAATTCTCAAAAAAAAATACGATATAAAAATAACATAAGAACGACATTTAAAACAAAAAATACTCTTTATATATTAACAAACACTATATTAACAAAAATCAAACCAAACAACACACAACCCCAAATACCAAAAATGTGTTTTATAAAAATTCCTGCGATTGGGACAAATTCTATATAGGTGACACATGTAGGCCGTTTGATGTTAGAATAAAAGGACATAAAAACCTTCTTAGAAAGGGCGATTTTAATAAATCCAGAATTTATCAACACGCATAGAACTCGGGACAATGAAATCAAGTGGAATAATTCCAAAACGCTATTAAAAGAATCGGTAACAAAATACATAAAATTAAAGGAAACCGCTATAATTACTTTAAATAAAAATAACTGTATTGCTATGCTTTCCGTAGATTTAATTTCAATATGGTTCTCGATTCTAAAGAATACAATTAAAAACATTTAAATATTTCAATACACAATCAGTACAGAAAACAACCAGATCAAACCTCATCTATATATATATATATATATATATATATATATATATATATATATATATATATATATATATATATATATATATATATATATATATATATATATATATATACATATATATACATATATATTTTTTGGAAGTATGTCACTGTCATAGAAAACTATTATCTCAGGCCCATACCTGTAATCTAAGTAATGTCTGAATTGTCAATGAAAGTATCGTTGACATACACAAAAAATATATTAACTTTCTATGTTTACTTTATATAAAAAAATTTATATAATTTAATTTTTAGATTCCTTTTGAAAACGGGGGCAGAAGGCCCCCCGAAACGTTAATGTTAAAAGTTTGTATTTATTTTAGGACATTTTTATATTTTTAAAATTTTGTTCGTTAGGCAAATTTATTACAGAAAAGAATCACTGAGGAATTTGTCTCCGTTTGGTTTTTTGTTTATACCCAGTGATTCCTTATTTACACAAGAACAGATATTTTTGATATTTTTTAAGTTTTATATTCGTACGGAAAACCCAAAAAAAGAAAAAAAATATAAAGTCACCCTACTTTTTAATGTTAATTTTTTTTGGAAAAATATTTTGATATAGTGGTGAAGTTTTAGTAAAACGCATTTGCATTTAAACGGGTACATAAACAATGTTGTGAATATTCTAACCTTCAAAAAATGAAAAATGCCAAAGCTCCTGATGAAGGCAGAATTGTTCTAAAAACTATCAATGCCGATCAATTCTTCTATTGGAACCTTCGGTATGAAATATTAAACTCGAAGATGTCTACCACTAAACGCCAAATATTTTTTTTGATCCTAATGATGCTCGTTTCGCTAACCATGTCAGCATCATCAGGAGATGATTCAATCTTAGCGGATCGCGCGTCGAGAAGTTAAAACAAAAATGATTTAGTGTTTAGTGGCAAATCTCTCGAGTATAATCAAAGCTGGTGTTAAAAATCTAACAGAAACATTAAAACTACTGTTTAATAAATCTATTTTCAGTAGAATTCGCTTCAAAATCGAGCAACATGAAAGTTTATAATTGTGTTTAATAAAGGGGGCTAAACTGTCTGGAGATATATTTGTCTTATTTCCCATATTTATGAAGATACTAATAACTTACTCTAAAACCATCAGCATTGAAAACAAGCTGTCTTCAGACGTGGATATGGAACAAATAATTACATACAGGTTGTTAAAGAGTTGATGTGAAATGTGTCGAGTAGAGTTGTGTTGAAAATGTGTCGAATAGAATAAACCTTTCATTCTCGTGTTTGTAGACTATAAGAAAGTTTTTTATACCGTAGACCACAACAGGATAATATAGGAATAGGCAGCTTATTCAAAACATCTACAACAGCACTACTTCCTCCATGCAATTACACCATTCAAGTAAACTATGGAAGGGAATAGCGGGTTTTTACATTAAAAATAATACCTACCCTGTATTTTATACTTCCTTTTATCGAGTTCATCTCGAGAATAAATACCTCAACGCCAAAAATAAGGCATCAATAATTTATCCTCCCACGCCAAATTACTTACCGTTAAAAGCACGAGGATGAAGGAAACCAATAGCGTTAAAGCTGAAAAAAATATCTACGTCTGTTTCGGCGTCAATTAAGTTTTCGAAAGCTTTTTCCGGCAACGATCGGACCGAGTTGTTTTCGAAATGCAGCTCGCGTAGATGCGGCGCGTTTCGGAACCATTCTCGCTCGTAGATGGAAATCAGATTGTTACTCAGGTCGATTTTCTCTAGGAGGATCATGTGACTGAGGGCGTCTGGATGAATGGTTTGTATGCGATTGTGGCTGAGATTCAAGTCGATGACATGTAGATGGTTGAATATTCCTAAAATATTTAACTTCATTATAGTCAGTTGACAAATAAATGTTTTTGTTTACAGTAAAATTGTACATAATATAACAGGGGTTTCCATAAGTAATCAATTATTATTAGTGTGGAATATTTGCTTCAGTCTAATTCAGAGTGTGGCTTGACATTTATGACATCTAAATTCAAGTTTTTGATTATACCGGAGTAAAATGGCGGACAATCAACCAGCTGAAAAACATTTACGTCATTACTTGTTAAATTCAAAGAGATTCTCTGAAAAACAAACTTCACATTTCTAATCCAAAAGTACCAAGATTGTATGTTCTACCAAAAGTTCATAAACCAGGAAAATCAATGAGACCAATTGTATCAGCTATTGATTCTCCAACATACAAATTGGCAAAAATGATTAACAAAGGAATTTGAAAATCTACCAAACCAACTACCTTCCTGTTCTTTGATAAATTCAACAAAATTTATAGAAAAAGTCAAAAACACACATCTACATGAAGGTGAGGTCTTGGTTTCGTTTGATGTATCATCGTTGATTCCGAGTGTCCCGATTCGGCGTACCTTGACGTACCTAAGGGAGTTACTCGAGTTAAATAGTTTTAATAACAAGATTGTTTCTGAGTGCATCTCCTTAACAAGATTATGTACGAAGCAAAATTGTTTTCAACTTAATCATAGGTTTTACGAACAAGAAGAAACGGCAATGGGCAATCCTCTGTTACCGTTCTTACCAACTTATTTATGAGTAAATTTGAATCCGAGGGGAAAAATAAATTCAGTTATAAATAAATAAATAAATAAATACCCACTTTATTTAGCATATGATATAAAATTCTAAAAAATCTTAACAAAAGAAAATACAATCAAAAGTCAGTAACCAAAATTGTTCAAATGATAAAACACTCTATTGCTTCAAATAATAATTTAACAGTCTATTAAATACATGCACATTAGGAGCGCTCCCTATGTGGGCGGGCAAAGCATTGAAGAGACAAACACCTTCCCAAAACAATGTCTTCTGGAGAGCAGTAGTTCTCACAATTGGTACATCATAATTGTTCTTAGAACGGACATCGTAAGAATGCATATTTACTCTTTGTACCAAAAAAGTATTCAAATAATGGGGCAACAAATTATATTTTATTTTATATATCAATCGAATGTTAGCCCCTTCAATGGCCCGCACAACTGAAAACCAATCCAATGACCGCAACATTTCCTCTATCGGTGTATACCTATTACAGTTCAATAGTACACGCATAGCCTTGTTCTGCTGTATTTGAAGTCTACCAATACTCTCTTTATTACATGATATCAACACAGACATACAATAGGTAAAATGGGGTAAAACTACAGTATTATATACAAGCCTCTTGGACCTTGGTGATAAATGTGACGATATACGACTAAAGAACCCTATTTTTTCCCAATCTTTCTGCATAGATAATTGACATGATTACAAAATGTTCGCTGAGGATCCAGTAGTACTCCTAAGTATTTAATTTCATTTACAATTTCAATATCACAATTATTTATATTTATTTTTAGCCCTAACTCATTAAATCTTTTGTAGTTTGCTTTAGACCCTATCACCATGCACCTTGTTTTCAGTTCGTTTAGTTTAAGTTTATTTTTGCATAGCCATTGCGATCTTACACCATAACTTAATAATTTTTTACACAGTATATCCCGGTCAATAGTTTCGAATGCTCGCTTTAAATCTATAATTACACTAAGCACAGTTTTTCCGACCTTTATATCGCTCCTCCACGTTGCGCAGACATACTGAATAGCCGTCTCACAAGAATGTTTTGTCCTAAACCCTGATTCAGCAGAAAATAACAATTTATTGGTTTCAAAATAACTTTTCAACTCTGTACATACTATAGTCTCAATGATTTTATCAACAACAGGTAATAAATTAATTGGTCTAAAGTCACTTGGTATACTAGGTTTTGGTATTTTTGAAATTGGTACAATAATGCTCGTTTTTAAGTCCTCAGGAAATGTATTCGTTTCAAAACTTGTATTAATTAAGTACAATAAAGGATAACCGATGACACAAATTTTTTTTTTCATTAACCTTATCGTAATTTCATTGTCACTCGTACTTGGGCTTTTTAAACTAAACACAACTTTTCTTAATTTGTTTAGAGTAACATGTTTAAACTCAGAAAAATCGTGAGTCTTGCATACTTTGACATCACTGCTCCAGTCGTGCTCTTCGATACTCTGTTCTACTTCATTCAAACTATCGAAGTAAAAGTTATTGAAGGTCTCCTCCGTAGGTCCGTAGTGAGCATCAAAGTCGATTCGCGAAAAATCGGCACGCCCCTTACCATTGCCCAGCAAATCCTTTATTGTTCTCCATATCTTCCTCCCGTGCCCCCTAGAAGCATCGATATTATTATTAAGGTACTTTTTCCTCTCAAGTCGCATCATGGACAGTGCAATATTTCTTTTCTGCTTATAAATTCTCCAATCATGTTCATTCTTTGTGAAAAAAAACTTTCTATACGCTCTGTCCCTCTCAACTTGAGCATTTCTTAGCTCTTTGCTCATCCAAGGGAACTTTCTAGGTTGTACTCATTTTAAGGGAGCAGCCATATCAATAGCATCATGTAGAGTTTGCATAAAATCAACATATAATTTACTAACGTTAATGGAATTGTAGACATCAATGGAATTGTAGAATTGTGGAACTGTTACTTTCCGAAAATGTGGTTAAGATATGTAAATAATATTTTTGCAATTTTCGATTCAAAATATGAAAACTTAGATGATTTTATTAAGAACTTAAATAGTAAATTCCAAAATATAGTATTCACGCATGAACTCGAAAACAACGATAGTTTACCATTTCTGGATGTTTTAGTAAGCGGACAATAAAAATTGGTGAGATTTTGATATTTTTAGAAAAAACGCCAACACTTCGAGATACATTTCTAACGATTCGAATTATAGCTTCCAAGTTAAGATGGCTTAAATTTTATGATAAATAGATTAATCAATTTTCCTTTAAACAAAGATAATTATAACAACGAATTAAAATTAATTAGTGAGGTATCCGAAGTGAACGGTTATAATCAGAACATTGCAGATAAATTATTTAAAAAATATAAGTTTAGAAAATTATTGAAAGAAGCATCGACTTTTCAAAAGGATCAGAACAAAAATAAATGTATGGTAATACCGCTTGATGCCCAATTAATACGAGGGCTAAACAAAATTTTGAAAAAAGTGCATATTAAAGTTGTGTATAAACCATATAATAAATTAAAAGTTTTGGGTAATCCGAAGGATAAAGTAGATCAACATGAAAAGTCGATGATTTACGAAAATAGTTGTCAAGATTATCATCGAAGATATATTGGGCAAACTAATGAACCTTTTAGTTTGCGTTAACGAGATATAAAGAACAAAGGATTTACGGTTAGAGACGCATCAGCAAATTCGAGGCTATTTAGCAACTGGACCTACAGCTTAACGTGGGTTCCGAACGACGGTCATCAGCCATCGACAACCCAGGCCAGCACCCCCTCAGGCTATCAACCCTTGGTTATGTGCTTAGCCATAAGTCTATCAAGAAGCCTACCGACTGGCGAGTGACCAACGTAGAACACTTCTCAAAAGGCATCCGGCCTTACCCTGCCTTTAACTGGCGTGACTGAGGGATAATTCGTTGTCGGATTTAACACTCTTGCCTAGAAACAGTCACACACATTTTGGAAATAAACAGACAGAAGAAAGAAAGAAAAACAACCATCCAAGCGCTGGATTCGAACCAACTACCACTCCAATGCGGTTTCGGCACAGCAGCGGTAGGTCGCTGCTCTTACCGTCCGCACCAACTCGACCGGCAGATATAAAGAACACATTGCCCACATTAGATATGGGAGAAATGAAAAATCTTGTGTTACCCGTTTGTACTCGTATATCCACAGATGTAGCGACAGTTATAATTTCACGCATCATTTCTTATAATGATGGGACCGCCATGTTTGTTCAGTTGGCACATGGAAAATCCGCATTTAACATGTGAAGACCGGTCCCAATATCAATTTAAAGTTAACATATGGACCGGAATTTTAAACGGATAAAAAATTGAACCATTTGAGTTGGCTGAAATTTTCAATAGCGCTACTTCGATTTTCTCCAAAACGATTTGCGGACTTTGTTAGAAGATGTACCACTCAATATCTACTGAAAATGTGGTTTCAAAAAGGTGAAATTGCCCAGTGCCTTATGCTCGTCCTGTAGAGGATTATTTGAACATAGAGTTGTTCAATTGAGCGGCCTTCTCATTCTCTTGACCTAAACCCCCTTGATTTCGTTTACTAGGGCTGCTTAAAAGAAAAAGTGTATTCAAAACCAATAAAAAGTCTAGTCGAACTGCGTCATAGAATTGTTGAAACATCAGAAGAATTAAATGCAAGGAGATTCGCACGACTGGTGAAAAGATGATAAAGATTATAAAGAACAGCTTCACTATCTATCTCACTCTATCATATCTGTCTATCTCACATACACTGGTAAAGTCCATTTTTCAGCACACAAAAGTATTTCTTACCATGGTATGAGTTTTTTGAAAAGTGGTCATTTTAAAAAAATAAGCAATAATATTTTTTTTGTGAAAAGAAAAGTGCCAATTTTTGTACCATTTTGACTATGTACCATTTTGACTATATGGGCCATCTTTTAAAATAACTTGCCGAGGGTAGTGTAATACATTTTTTGAAATGACAAGATGAAGTGACAAAGTTAGCTGGCATAATTTTTAAACCACGACTCAATGAAAGTTTTTTTTTTACTAAATTAACAACGTTCATTGTTTGATTTGTGACTGCGATAATAGCATGGTTAATTAGGATCACGTTATAAAAAATAACACTAAAAATTGGGAAATTTGTGGTCACAGTAGATAGTAGCTGAACATATAGCCTAGGCTATCGAAATTGAAGATCTAAAAAAAGTCCTTTTTTCACTTAACAAGGCGACATCTTCTAAGACTTCTCACGGTAGCCGTTCGTTAGATGTTTTCGTGGTTAGAAAAAACTTGGAGTTATCTAAATTTGGACTTGGACTTCAGCGTTATTTAAGATTCTCTTTTATATTAAAATAATTTCAAGGTTATAGCGCTTCCGGTTATCCCAGAAGTCGCCAGTAACTTCTTTATTTTAAATGGAACACCCGGTACATTGCATTTATAGTTTTTTTGAGAAAATTTTATGAGAAGTTCCACCAGGTTTTCCTATACCTATTTTGAACTGTTTCTTAAATATCCTGATACTTTTGCAAATTTTGAAAGATGTAATCTCATTTTCAACACTGCGCCTTTTGCCCATTTCCGACTGGTGCTAAGGGCTTCTGCAGTAGACGGAAGCACAAAAACGATACTTTCGAAATCCACATTGACAATTAATTTATCGCATACATGGTGTCCAAAATTTGATGACCAATAACATTATTTTCAAAGTTGGAAAAGTTTGTTCTTCCAAACGTTACACTCTATATATTATTGGATGGTCGGATGCAGAATTCGATTCTGCATCGATTTGCTATAACTTTCCCTATACCTATTTCCAACGGTTTTCTTGTTAATTCATATTTTCTATATGAATGTGATTTTTGGCGGAAACCGATACATCGCCATCGTTTGTTTTTCGAAACAAAATGAACCTGACTCAAACTGTAGAAATTCACTTTAATTAGAATATGAAAACAAAATGGGAACATAACAAAATTTAGAACGAAATAACAAATAAAAAATATAAAAATATGGAACATAATTACAAGAAATACTAAATGAATGTAAAATTACAATGTTTTATGTAACCTCCATTTTGGTTCAAACTCTGGATAACTCGGTCATATAGTCCTCGCAAAACAGACCTGCGAATTTCGCCTGGAGTTAAGTTAGTGAACGCATCGTAAACACGGTTCAATAATTCTTCTCTAGTTTGTACAGGCTAAGAGCACACTATTTCTTTTATACGGTCTTAGAGGTAAAAATCCAAGGGCGTCAAATCGAGTGATCTGGGTGACTAGTTCCAGAGTCCCTGTGGGCTAATCCACCGATACTCGAACATCACAATCAACTGCTGGTGTACAGCTCTAGTGGAATGTGCTGTAACGTGAAGGAAGAACATTCAGAAAATCACTAACAAACCCTCTGAGTATCTTAACATATCTAGCCCTATTCAAATTTTAATCGTGCACTTGATATACCACTATATTGTCCATAATTTAACAAAAAACATTAAAACTAAAGTGGTCCTGGTGATTATGTTCCCTTATGATAAGTAGATTGTCTTGTGCCCAGTAGTGATTATTTGTCTGCTGAATTTTGATTCAACAGTACACATAATTTTATGCAAATATCTCGGATCTTCGGTCATTTTTATGCACATGAACTCGCAAAAGTCGACTCGTCTTGCCTCACCACCAAGACGTCATCCGTGCACAATTATCTCAGAAAATTAATATTCCATGGATTGATGCTCTTGAAATACCCAAATCCAGCGCTGTTACTGGAGTTAAACTCCGTAGATAAGTTGAAAATAAGCCAACACAATCACCTCGTAACTTACTTCGTTATCTATTACGGACTATAGGTGATTTCGTGTTACCTTTACACTCCCAGTTGCCAAAAACCGAGCTTCGATTCTGGCTAATTTTCCGGGAGTAACTGTTGCTAGATACGGATATCGTTCGTTAAATAATCTGCATGTTCATCTGACAATTCGTCCACATTCATCATGCGTATAATACAAATTTAACAAATCAGTATTGGAATATTTTTCATAATTTTCCATTATAAACGATACTTGAAAACATAAGTAGATACCTCACGAATTTGTGAGCCGATACTGCTTTGACATAATATCAACATTGTTTCAGTTTCTGTCAAAATCATGGCTTACTAGATAAGACCTTTGCAGTTTCATTGGTTTTTGATAAAATATATATATATATATATATATATATATATATATATATATATATATATATATATATATATATATATATATATATATATATATATATATATGGATTAACAAGAAAACCGTTAGAAACAGGTATAGGGAAAGTTATAGCAAATCGAGCAGAATTAAGTTCTGCATCTGATCATCCAATAATATACAGAGTGTCACATCTGAAAGAACGAACTTTTTCATCTACGAAAATAATGTAATTGGTCATCAAATTTTGGACACCCTGTAGGCGATAAATTAATTATCAATGTGGATTTTGAAAGTATCACTATTGTGCTTCCGTTTATACCAGAAGCGCTTAGGACCAGTCGAAAATGGGTACAAGACGCAGTGTTGAAAATAATATAACATCTTACAAAATTTTCAAAAGAATCAACATATTTAAGGAATCCAAAAATGAAATAATATGTCGGGCATTCGGGCAAATAACAAACTTACTGGCTAGTTCTGGCAAAACCGGAAGTTCTATGACCTTGAAACAATTTTAAAATGAAAAAAGAGTTATTGATAACCTTGAAGTCCAAAAATTCTAATCACGATAACTTTTAACAAACGGCTACCCTACAAAACCGGATAAATATATATATATATATATATATATATATATATATATATATATATATATATATATATATATATATATATATATATATATATATATATATATATATATATGCAGTGTCACATTTTCCTTGGACTGCATCCAATGAGACCTCAGTAGTTGTGTGTCATCATACACCCAACCGTTGGGTTCCACAATCTCCTGTGGAACACATAATAACCTGCGTCTCCGCCTAATGACCATTTTTTGCCGGTTTCTTAACTGGAGATGAGCCTCACCCATCCTTTCAACGAACGGCTACCGTATAAAACCCGAAGTGCTATGTCCTTGAAACTATTTTAACATGAAAAAGAATTTTAGAAAACCTTGAATTCCAAAAATTAAGAATTCTATGTTTTTTCTAACCATGAAAACTTCTAACGAACGGCTACCGTAAAAAAACGTATATATATATATATATATATATATATATATATATATATATATATATATATATATATATATATATATATATATATATATATATATATATATATATATGCAGTGTCACATTTTCCTTGGACTGCATCCAATGTGACCTCAGTAGTTGTGTGTCATCATACACCCAACCGTTGGGTTCCACAATCTCCTGTGGAACACACAATAACCTGCGTCTCCGCCTAATATCCATTTTTTGTCGGTTGCTTAACTGGAGATGAGCCTCACCCATCCCTTCAACGAACGGCTACCGTAAAAAATCCGAAGTGCTATATCCTTGAAACTATTTTAACATGAAAAAGAATTTTAGATAACCTTGAATTCCAAAAATTAAGAATTCTATGTTTTTTCTCACCATGAAAACTTCTAACGAACGGCTACCGTAAAAAAACGGATAAAAGTCATATATATATATATATATATATATATATATATATATATATATATATATATATATATATATATATATATATATATATATATATATATATATATATATATATATATATATATATATATATATATATATATATATATATATATATATATATATATATATATATATATACATATATCCCCTTTGTGGATCAGACCTTGACGTGGTAAAGGGGTTTGAGTAGGGCAATGAAGCTTTGAGCTATGCCGTCTGGAGTCTATGCTCCTGGGAGGGTCACCCCTGGCGGACAGGTCAAAGCGGAGGCCTCAGACTAACATGATCCAAAATCTGCCAACCCGCATTGGACCAGCGTGGCAGATTACGGTGCATACCTTCAACATGGTATTTCAATATGTTGAAATATGACAGTACAACCTCAAACACGGCCCTCATTCCCCGGAGGCCAAGGGGCAACTACCTACGGCAGCGGGAAGACCTGCCCCAAGGTAGAGGGTGCTAAGAATCACCGGGTTAGATCAGGCTGCCATTGGACTTTTGACATTGCAATGTTAAATATACGGACTATGAAAACAGAGGCCCGATTGCAAGAACTGTTAATCGAACTTGACAACATACATTGGCATATTATTGGGCTCTGTGAAACACGAAAAAAGGGTGAAGAGTTAATCAAACTTGAACCAACTGGACACGTACTCTACACTTGAGGTACGGAAAATGGCCGATGTGGCGGAATTGGATTCCTCATCAGTCGAAAGCTGAAGGACAGTGTGGTAAAATTTGAAAGTACATCCGACCGATTAACCCAATGCGTCATTCAACTGAATAAAAAGTTTAGGCTTCAAATCGTCCAAGCTTATGCACCAACTATAAGCCATAAAGATGAAGAAATTGAGGATTTTATGATGATGTGGCCCAGCTTTTATACAAGGAGAAATGTAGGTACAAAATCCTGATGGGTGATTTTAAAAGCCCATATGGAACTGGTGAGCGAGGCCATAGAGGTGACAGATTAGTTGATTTTGCTGAAGGACAAGAACTATATATTATGAATTCATTCTATAAAAAAAATATCAGCAGAAAATGGACATGGAAAAGTCCATCTGGGCTCACAAGCGAAATTGACTACATCATGACCAACGATAAAACAATATTTACCAATTGTACTGTCCTTAACAATTTTAATGTTGGAAGTGACCACCGAATGGTACGAGCAAGGGTTCGGACTGACTGTCGAAAAGAGCGCGAATGAATGGTAAGATCAAAGAAGGGCAAGGTGGATCCTGGAAAACTGCTGGAGAGAGGAAGCGATTTTGAGATTGCTTTGTCAAACCGGTTTGCTGCGTTACAAGATCCAGAGGAGGTGGAAATATCAGTTCAATATGAAGAAATCGCCAACAATGTACTTCAAACGGCTGCTTCAATAGCACCAGAAGAAAAATGTCTCAAACAAACAAAAATCTCCAGTGACACCATTGATTTAATGAAGAAACGGCGAGCAATGAGAAATGCAGGTAGTCCTTTTGGCAGGGTAGAGTACACTGAGCTCTGCAAAACTATAAAAAAACGTATCAGAGAGGACACGCGCCGATTCAATATGCAGCTAGTGCAAAAAACCCTGGAAGAAAACAAAGGAATTAACAAAGCTAAACAGAAGCTGAGAAACAACAGAACGCAAATATATGCTTTAAAGCGTGAGGATGGCACAGTGTGCAGGGCGCGTACCCAAATGTTAGAGATTGTCAGAAGGTTTTATTCCCAGTTATATGAAGATCAGAGCCAGTCAGGGACAGCAATACCCACGGAAGAACAATATATGATGCCAGATATCCTAGTGGAGGAAGTAACAAATGCTATAGAATTGATGAAGAACGGCAAGGCTCCAGGAAAGGATAGTGTAACTGTCGAAATGCTGAAAGCTGGTGGTCGGACGTTACATAAAACACTGGCAAAATTATACTCAAAATGCCTCAAAGAACAAAAAGTACCCGACTTATGGAAAAATGCAGAAGTGATCCTTTTACATAAAAAAGGAGCACAGGAAGATTTAAAGAACTACCGTCCAATAAGCCTCCTATCAGTGATGTACAAAGTTTTCACTAAGATAATTTCTAAAAGAATATTAAAAAAAGTGAATGACGCACAACCAAGAGAACAAGCAGGATTCAGAAGTGGATTCAGTACAATGGATCACATCCAGGTTGTACAGCAGGTCATAGAAAGGCACAACGAATACACCATGCCACTGTGCTTGGCTTTTATCGACTACGAAAAAGCATTTGATTCCATCTCAAAGCATACGATAATGGATGCACTGCTTAGCCAAGGTGTAGAGAGAGCCTATGTAAACCTATTAGAATCGATATATGATGGAGCTACAGCCACAATTCATCTTGATGATCTTGAAGTGGGAATTAATATAGAACGAGGTGTACGGCAGGGTGACGCAATATCGCCTATTCTTTTCTCGGCTGGCCTTGAAGAAGTATTCCGTAAACTGGATTGGGAACAGGATGGTGTAAAGATCAATGGTGCAAACTTAAACCATCTTAGATTTGCAGATGATATTATTCTCATTTCACAAGACCCAGAGGAGCTGCAAAGACGCATACAAGAACAACAAAGGGCTGGCGAACCATTTGGCTTGAAAATAAACCTGAAAAAAGTCAGGTTATGTTCAATAACTTCGCTCAGGATAGAAGAATTTCAGTTTTAGGAAGGGATTTGGAGATTGTGGACAGCTTTATATATCTTGGGCAGAGGATTTCAATGGAGGGAAATACCGCCCGGGAGGTGGAACGGCGTGTTAAATGTGGCTGGCAGGCATTTGGTAGGCTCAACATAGTGTTTAAGAGCAGACTCCCACTTTGCCTGAAAAGAAAAGTATTCGATTAGTGCGTTCTACCCGTTATGACATACGGCAGTGAAACCTGGACACTCACATCGCAATCAATTCAAAAACTTCGGATGGCACAGAGGGGAATGAAAAGATGTATGCTTGGCATTACAAGACGAGACAGAAAGTCCTGCGCATGGATCAGGGAACAGACAAAAGTCTGTGACATCATTGGAAGAGTAAAACAATTGAAATGGAGATGGGTAGGCCATATAGCGAGGTGATGGGACGACAGATGGACCAAGGCGATCCTGGAGTGGATACCGCTTGATCGCAAACGTCCGCGAAGAAGACCGAAAGCACGATGGATTGATGACATCGTTAAGTATATTGGACCCGAGTGGCAGAGGAAAGCCCAGGACCCTGAAGGTTGGAAGCATGCTGAAGAGGCCTTCATCCTGCAGTGGATCGATACGGGCTGATGATGATGATGATGATATACATATATATATATATATATATATATATATATATATATATATATATATATATATATATATATATATATTATATGATGATATACATATATATATATATATATATATATATATATATATATATATATATATATATATATATATATATATATATATATATATATGCAGTGTCACATTTTCCTTGAACTGCATCTAATGAGACCTCAGTAGTTGTGTGTCATCATACACCCAACCGTTGGGTTCCACAATCTCCTGTGGAACACACAATAACCTGCGTCTCCCCTAATGACCATTTTTTGTCGGTTGCTTAACCGAAGATGAGCCTCACCCATCCCTTCAACGAACGGCTACCGTAAAAAACCCGAAGTGCTATATCCTTGAAACTACTTTAACATGAAAAAGAATTTTAGATAACCTTGAATTCCAAAAATTAAGAATTCTATATATATATATATATATATATATATATATATATATATATATATATATATATATATATATATATATATGCAGTGCCACATTTTCCTTGGACTGCATCCAATGAGACCACACTAGTTGAGTGTCATCATACACCTAACCCTTGAGTTCCACAATCTCAGGTGGAACACACAACAACCTGCGTCTCCGCCTTAATGAGCATTTTTTGTTGGTTGCTTAATTGGAGATGAGCCCCACCCATCCCTTCAACTGGAGGGCATATGTTTTGTCTCTTGATGTTTAGACTCTTCAGGGTACCTACACATGCTCCCCCATCAAGAATAGGGAGACCCCACCCACAGCCACAACCAATGTTTTCGCCGACTTCCCGTCGGATGGCGTACGCTATCCGCCAAAAAGATCTATAAATATATACGCCAGAAAAATATATATGGATTGGATATTAACTGTATATGTTTTCCTTAGAAACGTTTGTTCCTACGTGTGAGTGTTGTTTTATATTTTCTGTTTGTTTTATTATATATATTTTACCATTTTAACTGAATTTAAAAATTCTGTTATTCCTCCTGCAGAAGTCAGAAATAATCTGACGAAATATATTGAAGGTTATTAAAGAAGGAAATCTTAGTACTAATTCAAAAGAACATTTTTTACATTAACTCTTCAAGAGATTCTTCAAGACAATTTCAAGAAAAACATTTTTTACATTAACTCTTCCCCATGTTAAGCACCTGAACTGATTCGTTCCACGTAATTGCCTCGTAGATCAAGTTTCCGAAGCGACAGCGAATCAACAAACGCCCCTGCTTCCACATCAATCACACCACAGTCCCATATAATAAGTTCCTGGACGTGTCGTATTCCCGCGAAAGAATATTTATGTACTTTTGTTAACGGTTGAGCATGAATTTCAACTTTTACATGGGCCGCCGTTATAAATTCCCTTATTCCCGTCAAGTTTCCGAAAGTTTTACGGGCTTCGAAGGCGTCACCGATGCCGTAGAAACAAACATCGATCTGGGAACGAGATGCGACCGTATTATTGTCGGAGCCCCATACCGAAATGAATACTGACAATAAAACGACGTGTATAAATGCGGCTTTCAACATTTTCGATGCAGGAATATCGGTTACCTGTGGAAATGGTAATGGTCGAGTCGAACGGTAGGAACAACGAACGGGAACTGGTGAAATGTAGACAAGAGACGATAAAAATTATGGAATGGATCGTAAATTGTCGATAAACATTGACTGGGTAATGTTATCAGAGGAATATCGGTTTCGTTTTATGATTTATTTAAAGTATTCCACTCAAGTGAAAAAGTGTCATGTAACACTCTCCAACTGTGTTTAAGTTGGTCATTTTTGTGACCCAATTTCCACTGACGAATTTAAATACATTTTTTATTTTTACAAATGGTGTGGTTTGGAGTTATTTTGTGATACACTTTTAAAGAACAAGAATGTTAAAATGTATGCAACTATTCAAAAAGGCACAATATGCATTGTAAATAAAAATGATTAATAAAAATTTTAGGGGCAAAAATATTAACAGTTTATTAACACAGTCAAACTCGAAGATAATTACAACTAAACACCAAATCACTTTTTTTCTTTTTATACTTCTCGACACGCGTTTCGCTCGCCATGTTAGCATAATCAGGAGGTGATGCTAACATGGTTAGCTGAACCTATGAGCTACTGCTGGATCTGAGAGATTATGTCTGAGATATCTGAGATATTCAAGGCACACTTTGTGAATTGCATATTTTTCTGCAATCGACCGGACGTGTAATGGAATATTCGAACACGAATATCTCGTAAACGGTGTGAGATATCGATATTGACCAAGGATACTTTTTTTACGTAGAAATTATGACTGTATTCTATTTTAAAGTCAAAACCCCTAGGAACCAGGCTCAAGCTAGTTCCAAATTCGGATTTGTCATCTTTGTAAACCCAACTACCCCGATGTTGAACCTGATATTTTCAACCGTTTTTAAATGATCTAAATTTTCGAAAATTTATTTTCACATTTTTTTAATAAATAACATTTGCCAACATATTTATTCACTAAATCCTAAATTTTGATCACAACTGTCACCAGTTGCTCTATGGCTCTATTCTCGGGTATCCCGTGTTAGCTGAATGTCCACTGGTGGACGGTTTCGCTGACGTTTCGATGGAATCTCATCCATCATTTTCAAAACGTTTACTCGACGGTGTTTCGACAGCATTTGTCGTCGAAACACTTTTGTGGATCAGACCTTGGCGTGGTAAAGGGGCTTTCGAAACTCAATGAAGCTTTGAACTATGCCGTCTGAAGCGTATGTCCCTGGAAGAGTAATCCATGGCGGACAGCTCAAGGCAGATACCTCAGACTAACATGATCCAAAATCTGCCAACCCGCATTGGACCAGCGTCGCAGAGTAAGCTCCAATCCCCCGAACATGGCTTTACAATTTCAAATACTGCCCTCATTCCTCGGAGGCCAAGGGACAACTACCTACGGCAGCGGCAAGACCTGCCCCTAGGCAGAGGGTGCTAAGACTCACCGGGTTAGATCAAGCTGCTATTGGACTTTGGACATTGCAACTCCAAATATTGGGACAATGAAAACGGATGAACGACTACAAGAACTGTTGATCGAGCTTGGCAATGTACATTGCGAAGCGCGAAGAAAAGGCAAAGAGCTAATCAAACTGGAAACAACTGGTCACGAGAATGGGCGATGTGGTGGAATTGGATTCCTCATTAACAAAAAGTTGAAGGAGAGTATCGTAAAATTTGAAAGTATATCTGACCGACTAGCCCAATGCGTCATTCAGCTGAGCGAAAAGTTTAAGCTTCAAATCATCCAAGCTTATGCACCCACTATAAGCTATAGTGATGAGAAAATGGAGATATTTTATGACGATGTGGCCAAGATTTTAGACAACGAGAAATACAGGTACAAAATCTTGATGGGTGACTTTAATGCTACAATTGGAAAAGCAAGAACTGTTAAAAAAGCAACTGGCCGATATGGAAATGGTGAGTGGGACAATAGAGGTGACAGACGTGTTGATTTTGCTGAATGACAAGAAGTGTACATTATGAACTCGTTCTATAAGAAAAATATCAGCTGAAAATGGACATGGAAAAGTCCATCTGATCGCTCAAGCGAAATTAACTACATCATGTCAAACGATAAAACAATATTTTGCAGTTATTACCTTAACCGTTTTAATGTTGCAAGTAACCATAGAAAGGTACGAGAAACGTTAGGATAAACTGTCAAAGAGAGCATACAAGAATGGTAAGATCGAAGAGGGACAAAGTGAATTCTGGGAAGCGGATGCAGAGGAGCAGCGATTTTAACATTACTTTGTCAAACCGCTTTGTTGTGTTGCAAGACCCAGAAGATATTGAAATAACAAACCAGTATAAAAAATCATCGATTATGTGCTTGAAATGGCTGCTGTAATAGCACCAGCAGAAAAAATTTCAAACAGTCAAAAATATCCAATGAGATAATTGATTTAATGAAGAAACGACGGACAATGAAGAATGCAGGCAGTCCTTTTGGCAGGGTTGAGCATGTTGAGCTTTGCAAAACTATAAGAACACGTATTCAAGAGGAAGCACGTTGGTTTAACATGCAGCTAGTTAAAAAAACACTAGAAGAAAATAAGGGAATAAACAAAGCTAAACACAAGCTGATAAATAAAAGGACACAAATGTTTACCTTAATGCGTAAGGATGGCCCTGTGTGTAGGGAGCGTACAGAAATGTTAGAGGTTATCAGAAGATTTTACTCAAAGTTATATGAAAATCAGAACCAGCCAAAGACAGCAATGCCCACCGAAGAGTAAATGCCAGATATCCTGTTGGATGAAGTGACAAATGCCATAGAAGCAATGAAGAATACAAAGGCTCCAGGAAAGGACAAAGTAACGGTTGAAATATTAAATGCAGGTGGTCGAACCTTACTTAAAATACTAGAAAAATTGTACTCAAAGTGCATCAAAGATCAAAAAATACCCAGTCTCTGGAAAAATGCTGAAGTGATTCTTCTTTATAAGAAAGGAGTACAGGAAGATTTAAAAAACTACCGCCCAATAAACCTCCTATCAGAAATGTACAAAGTTTTTACCAAGATAATAGCTAAAAGACTATTAGGAACACTGAATGACGCACAACCAAGAGAGCAGGCAGGAATCAGAAGTGGATTCAGTACAATAGATCACATCCAAGTTGTTCAACGGGCCACAGAAAGGCACTATGAATATACCATGCCACTGTGCTTGGCTGTTATTGTCTATGAAAAGGCATTTGATTCAATATCAACGGAAGCCATAATGGATGCTTTACTTAACCAGGGGATAGACAGAGCCTATGTAAACCTACTCGGATCCATGTATGAGGAAGTTACAGCTATAGTGCACATGGATGAGCTTAAAGCCATGAGAATCCATGAGCACATAGATGAGCCTGTTCTCTTTTCAGCCTGCCTTGAAGAGGTATTCCGTAATGCGTATTCCGTATTCGCAGATGATATCGTTCTCTTCTCACAAGACCCAGCTGAGCTACAAAAGCACATACACGAACAGCGTGTTAAGAGTGGTTGGCAGGCATTTGGCAGGCTCTATATAGTGTTTTAAGAACAAACTACCACTTTGTCCGACGAAAAAATTTTTTAATCAGTGCGTGCTGCCTGTTTTGACCTACGGAAGTAAAACATGGACACTCACATTACAATCAGTTCAAAAGCTTCGGGTGGCACAGAGGGGCATGGAAAGGTGTATGCTTGGCATTACAAAGCGGGACAGAAAGACCTGCATATGGAGAACAAACGAAGGTATGCCATATATATATATATATGCTTATAATTGTTACTTAATATTTTACACACCTTTCGCATTTACATAAAACAATATAAAGCAAACGTTTTATCAGTGCTGTAATTTTTTAATGAAAAAATATCTACAATTATAAAAGATCTGTAAATTCATGGTTTATATAAATCTATTCTTAATATTTATTGTAGAATTTTTGCAATAATATTTAAATTTATATGGAAATAATTATGTCTTTGATGATATAGTAATACTTCTAGCGATGAAAATTACCCATTTTGGTTTAAAAAAATTCTGTACATTTCCTTCCTGTCAAATTATTTTTTTTGATTCCCAACTCAATATCATCTCGTGACTCTCAGTTCAATTTGAAAGTTTCTTGGTAAACACGACAATATTTCATTTTCCGGCAGCGTCAACTTAATAAACATAAAAATAACATTTCTTCCGGAATATTGTTCGACCTGCACATTTTGAGACGATCTCGAATGGCAATAACAACAACTACCAAATCTCGAGAGCAATTTTATCTGGAAATTACTGAGATATGGTCAATAATAGGATAGAGATATGAAAGAATCTACTGGCATTCGATTCACGCACAATTACCCAATGTAACTGTAAAATCGTCTATTTCGAAATTGATACTTTTCGAGAAATTGTTTCAATTTACAATTCCGAGCATGTCTTCGTTCATCCTAATTGCATTTTATATACCGTTGTATTGTTATGACCAATTCTTTGGGATATATCGTTTTATATTGGAGATGGACCAGGAAAATTTTTGAGAAAAATGTAATATTGCCTAAACTCTTAGAGTTTTTTTTATATCTAAACCGTTATTTTCCGGTAAAGATATTGAAGGTGCAGTTTCCAATAATAATCTAATTTAACTAGTAAACACAGCATTCGTAATAGGCATTTTTTGGCTATTTACGACGGGAGGCCCAGAAGTACCCGACCTAACAAAGGAAATATAATAAATTTGGAAAAAAAAAATATTTCTTTGCATCGTCTCCTTTTAAATTGATGCACTTTTCCCAGTGATGTTCAATAGTTTCGATTCCCTGTATATAGTGAGAATCGTCGAGCTCCTCAAAACAACCATAAACTGCAGGCTCCACCTCTTCATTGTTGGTAAATCTTTTATCACCGAGCCATTTTTCAAGTTTGAAAACAAATAATCCGAGGGGGCTAAATCTGGCGAATAGAGTGCGTAAGGAAGCAATTAGCTCATTGATTTTGGCCATCAGGAGAAGGGATGTGTGAACTGGTGCATTGTCTTGACGAAACAGAACTATCTTTCTCGTCAAATGCAGCCTTTTTTCTTGATTTTATCACTCAAACGCTACAATAAGTTCACATAATACTCGTCGCTGATTGTTTTTCCTTTCTGAAGATAATAAATTAAAATTATTCCACGTGTATCCAAAAAAACTGACGCCGTGATCTTGCCTGCAGACGTCAAACTTCAAGTTTAAGCTTTATAAGGTTGGTAGTTTCTACCCTAGTCATTCTTTTCAAAGAACAACCGCCATCTATACGTCAGGTCTTTTTAAGATGAGACTTTTGGGACTACCCTCTTATGATGTAATTTGATACGCTGAAAACAAATCTGAAATTTGCGTCATAAAACGTTTTAACTGATCCATGTCACATTGAGAAACACATGAGTGATTGTTTTATTAAATTAAATGTTCAAAATGTCCACTATTGTATTCCTATGTCCACTAATATGTCCTACCGACACAAAACTAAAAGAAGCTTCGTCGGCTAAAAAAATATTAAACAGAAAAATTGGATTCCTTTCGTTTTGGCTAATAAACCATTCACAATAATTTTTTCTCAATCAGATGCTAAGAGTGGTTAAACTCTGCGATTGCATCATGCAGTGTATAGAAAAGAAAACAAATAAAAGAAAAGAAAATAAATTGTAACTTATAATGACGTTTGCAACTATACTTAGCTTATGAGCGGACTATTGAGCATGCGTGCAAATTATGCCTTAGCTCAGATCAGCCGGAGAGTAGGGCTGAGTTATGAGCGCCATTGGCCTTACCACGGAATAGGCCAGAAAATATCCATAATATTTTAGGATTTCGCTCTAGTTCACTCAGTTACAGCGGCGAAATTTAACATATCTGCTGAGGTAGTAAAAAAAGTCAAAGTATAAGAAAATTTTTAAATCTCACACAAAAGGTATTTCACAGGAGAAAGATCGGTCTTTTCACTCTCTACGATAAAAGTAAAGATAAGGTAATATAATTATAAGGCACAAAAATAAAAGAAAAAAATGGATATCGTCAGGCTTCTCACAAGAGTGGCAATGGAAGTGGAGAGGGTACGGCTCACTTAAATTCGGCTCGGTCCAAGAATTCCATATTAATTAAAAAAGTCAAAAACAAAAACTCGAGAAACAAGACCTTCAAAAATTAAAAGAAAACAATTTTGTGGCCTGCCCCCCTATCGAAGAGAAGACGGTGCAAATTGGCCGAGAACCACACACGTAGTGTCCCAGCTTTAAAGCTCAAGTAACCAACAAGAAAAAGAAAAACCGGATATAGTTTAAGCACTGATTTATCAAACAACAAAACGAAAACAAAAAGGGATAAAAAACAAGAAAATTACCAGTAAAAGATTTTCAACGCAGCCCCAATGGAGTGAGCACCATAATAACCCTCCCATAAGTTGGGTGTACAAATCGTCCCAAAAGAAATACTCGTAAGACCGCTAATCAAACCAACACAAAACTAAAGGCAGTCGACTTATGGCTGGAAACTCGAGGTGCAAATCCGAAAAAAATACGATAACATAAATTATTACACCATCGAGATCTTTTACCACAGGGCTCAACGGGAAAAATGACGTTTCATTTCCATAATGCGCACAACGAAAACCAGGTGATAATTTCCCATCAAAATAGTCTCGTCGCTGGAAACTGCGAGGAAAGGTCGCTGTGTAGTAGACCCAAGGGAGATGGGAGAAAAAATTAATTAATTACATGCATTTAATTACTTGGAATAAAATTTAATACCTGTCTCGTTCTAACGCACTCCAAGATACAACCACAACTGCTCCACAACGACCTGCTCCACCAACGACCTGCTCCACTACCACCCTGCTCAGTAATGAAAGAAAAAGAATGGTGTACGGAAACAGAAAAGGAAGGCGCCATGATTTGACGCTATACGAGTGTAGTGCTAGATGTGTAAAGTAATAAAATATCAACTAACGAGTTACTTTGTACCCGTACAATTCTTTGTACTTGATAAGGGCAGCGTAATTACTCTCTTAGTGGTCTACATACGAGGGACCGTTTTAAATTATATCCGTTTGTGAATGAGAGTGAGTATGACGTGCAATTGCCATAGTGCGCTTGCGCATCTGCTCGCAGCATGCATTGTCAGGGTTTAGGCGCCATTTGCAGCCGTTTCGTCTGTCTGTGTGAAGTTTATAATGTTTAAGAAAATTGAGAGATACGATCTGTAATTCGATTCTTAAGTACAAGAAACTTAGCAGCAGCGGAAATTCACCGTCACATTTATGAGGTTTACGGTAATAATGCTGTGAGTGGCAGTAAAGTTCGAAAGTGGCTAAGAATGTTCAAGGAATGTTCAAAGAATGTTTAAGGTTAATGTGCATGACAAGCCACGCCCTGGCCGACCTTCTTTGATTTCAGAAGATATGGTTCGTGATATAGACAACAAAATTCGAGAGAACCGATGATCCAAGACTGCTTTCTGACGATCACAAAACATAGAGATTGGGCTTGTGCTTTGTCGTTTTTTACTCGATGCGATCAGGAAGGAGATTAATTGTTAGACCATATCGTTAGAGGAGATGAGACTTGAGTGTCTCACATGACTCTTGAGCCCAAGCAACACTCATCGAAATAGCGACAGATCTTCGCCAACCAGAGTAAAAGCCAAATAGATAATTTCGGTACGAAAGATTACGGCAGCTGTCTTTTGGGACACGAAAGGGATTTTATTAGTGGATTTTATGCCCAAACGCACAACAATTAATTTGAAGATCAAGAAGAATCAATTTGAATAAATTTTTCAAGACAAGATCAAAACAAGCGGCGTGGCCTACTGTATTCCTATGTGATGTTGCTCCATGACAATGGAGGATGGGAAGAACTAAATCATCCACCTTACAGTCCAGACCTTGTACCAAGTGATTTTCACTTGTTTCGTTATTTAAAGCAGTTCCTCGGTGGTCAAGGGTTCAACGATCACGAAGAGGTTAAAACTGCAGTCATGGATTGGGTTTCTTCACAGGTGACAGATTTCTTTGGCGTCAGAATTCAAAAACTTGTTGAGCTGTATGACAAATGTTTGAACAAAAATGAAAATTATGTAGAAAAGTAGATAAAAGTATGTAGAATATGGGGAAAAATGTTAATGATATTTATAATATTTTTCTTCTTACTAAAAAATGGACCTTATTTATAAAATATACCTCGTACCATCCAATGGGAAACCCCAACTTGTCATGCAATACAATAACAAGCAAAATTTGACTTCAGAAACCATTCCTCGCTACCGCCGACATCCTTGAAATTTTGGAACCACACTACCCGTATCCAAAAGTCTTTGAGAGATTGAACAAGTGTTTGCCGAGCTGGAAACCGCCTTTCTGGTCACTGGCGGTAAATACACATAGCCACTTCGAAATTTTGAAGAGTTCCTCCGTAAATAAGAAGCACATTGTGATATTTGTAGGCAGAACACAGTTTTTATTTTAAATAGATCTTAAATGAACATACTGATACACTGAAATAATTTTGGTCGCAATGTCGATATAAAATGATTTGCATTTGGTAAGTCATGGGAACTGCCGCCAGAAGTGAAAACTTGAAACTTTGGAATAATTGAGTTTTTTTTTTAATTTTTAAATTTATTATTCATTAAATGTATAATTAAAAAAATGTATATTTTTTTACGTAGGATCGAGGATCTAAACAAATATAGAAAATGGACATTTAGAAAAACCAATTATATTACAATACTTTTTCCTAAAGTTCTAATGGTGAAATTGAATGATTTAAGTTTATAAAATAATCATTTCGCAAAAAATAACAAAACACGTATATTATTTCTGACAATTTAAACCCATAAACAATAATTTTCAGAAATTAAATTTATTATAAAATTATTACTTTATTATAAGGTCATAAATAACATAATCGGGAACAACTTGGAAATACCAGCACTCATATCAAAAATAGAAGAGCAAAAACTGAGATGGTTCGGTCATATAAACAGAATGCATCAAGACAGACAAACCAAGAAAATTTGGGAAGCTAGAGCGATAGGAAAGAACAAAACGGAAAGGCCGTGTAAGACATGGACTAAGGACATCACAGAAACAATCCAAAGAAGAAGTAAAACACGGCCGGAAGCAGTTAACTTGGCCAAGGACCGTAAATTATGGAAAAACATCAATAACACATGAAATATTTCGCCATGATACCTCTGGGTATTAAGAGGTAGGATTAAGACAAGATGCTAAAATTTTATAGAATTTTTAATTTTAAAATCCGCGATAAAAATACTATCGAAAAACTAGAAATCTGTTTTATCACGCTAGTAAGATAACTGCTAAACCACTATGAAATATTCATTGCACGATATATTGCCGATGTTAAATATTAAAAAAATAAATAATATCAAATTTTTCAACCCATATATTGATACCAATATTTTAAATATTCGAAAATAAATGCTTTGTTTTTGTTATTCATTTTTTCTACATAAAAATATTAGCATATTAAATACTCACTCTTCTGTACAGTGATTCTACAATTAAACAACTAAAATAATGATTATCTAAAACACAATTTAATTTAAAATACATTAAAACACATTAAAAACACAATTGGCGTCGCCAGTCTGGCGCAACACGTCACTAGCATGTCGGTGACGTGAACCCATAGGTTTCGTCCTTATCAAAAATCACTCAAAGAGGTTTTTCACTTCATAAAAATATATTTAAAACATGTTTATTAGTTTATTTGCTGCATTTGGTTTTCGATTAGTGATTTAACAATTTTGCCATTTTTTTCTCCAGATTCTTGCAGTAAGAAACTTTTTTCTTTAAAATGAAACTACTTTCTCTTACACCCTGTATAAGTTTGGTTGACTAATTTTTGAAAATATAAAGCAAACAACATAAAACAACTTCTCCGATCAAAGTTGTGATAAAATACGATGCTACATTTAAAACTGACACGTGGAATTCATTTATTTTGATTTTTTCGGAGCCGTGACACGACATTTATCTGACATGTCAAGGAAAGTATTTACATAGTTGGAAGCCTGGGTAGATCCGATTATATCATTTGCATGTAGGCGTACTTTTATTTTTATAGTTGGCGCGAGTCAGAAATGCATTTCTAATGTTTATTAGGTGTCATTAAGTTTGGAATTGATGACAATAGAGCAGGCTTTTTAGTGTCTAAATGGTATTTTAATAAGAATTGGGTATAGGAGAATCTATCTGTAAGGAGGGTTCAAGAATTATTGTCCATGAGATAGAAGACGATTAAACAAAGGCACGATTATCGAAGATGACTGACTTCAATACTTTTGGAAAAAAAGATTTATTTTTCTGCCAGCTCCACATTCAGAGCAATTAGCTCTTAATCATCAAGAAGAATTAGTTCTCATTGAACTACTCTATATATTATTACTATTATTCAGCGATAAAGGCCTTGGGGCTCTTGGCTTTTAATATCCTTATACCACTAAATATAGGTTTATTAGGTTGCATATATTATGGTCACCCTTCCAGACCGCGACTTAACTTGAGTCATCGGGAACTGGTATTCGACGTGATACGGTCCTCCCTTGGGGCTCCCTTTAAATTGAGAATTAAAGAGAATTGATGGTACTCAGATCTGTGGAAAAGAAAAACGGTTCAACAATTTGGAACCTAGGTTGTAAATGATAGCATCAAAACGCAAATATTTATTTTTTCGCCAAAAATTATTATTTTTATTCAAAATAGTTTCCTTGCGCGTCAACACAACGTTTTGTATGATCAGTTAGGTTGACGAATGAATTTTTGAGCTCCGCCAAAGATATATTCTTCAGGATTGCGGTCGACGCCTTTTGAATGGCTTCAATGTCGGTATAACGATGTCCTTTCATCGGTAAATGAAGTTTTTCGAACAGGTAAAACTGACAGGAAGCAAAATCAGTCGAGTATGGTGAATGATTGATGGTTAAAATGCCATTTTGGTCAAAAAATCAGTGACGAGTGTCGAGGATGGGACGGCACATTATCGTGCAACAAGCGCCAGCTACTTGTTGACAGCATTGTAGCCACACACGACAAATACGCGACAACAGACGCTTCTTTATACCAAGATAATACACAACATTGATTGTTTGACCAGGTGGAACGAACTCCTGGACAAGTCCCTCCGAATCGTAGAAACAAATCAAAATTATTTTGATTTTTGACTTATCCAAACGGCTTTTTATCGGATTTGGCAAACTCAGGTGCTTCCATTGGGCATATTGATGCTTGATTTCTGGATCATATTTAAAACACCATGTCTCATCACCAGTAATAATGCTGTACTTTCGACTCTTTAATCGACTTTATGCAATGTTGAATTTGCAACCATTTTTGATCGTCAGTGAATTTGTGCGCAACATTGTGCGATGAATTGAATCTTTCGACATGTTCAATACCATTTTCATATATATGACGAAGATTTTGACTGATTTTTTACAAATTCAAGCATAATTTCAATGTTACTTTGAGCAACCACAGAATTTTTAGGATCAGGATGTTCGTCGTCATTGATGTCCTCACAACCTTCTCTGAATCATTTAAATCATTCGTGAACCCTACCACGGAATAAAGAATCCTTACCATACATTTCTTTCATTAACTAAAACGTTTCGATGAATATTTTAACAAGTTTAAATCAAAACTTAATGTTCGCTCGTTGTTCGATGTTCTTTTTCCGACCGATTTGATATTAGAATGTCAAGACAATGGAGGGCAGAATTGTTTTCAGTCTTCAATGTAAATTCGATCTTGGGATGTATACTGTTCAATGACGAAGGTGTTATCTACATATCTGAACCAGTATGTAGGTTTCAACGGACTGTTTTTAATGGCTTTAGTTTCAAAATGTTTCAAAAAAATATTTGCTATGATCGGAGATAGAGAGGAGCTTCACAAATCTGTTTAAATAATGACTTGTTGAAGATGATATATGTATTTGCCATGCAATGTTGAATAAGGCTAAGAATATCTGTTGATATGTGGTTTTTGTTTTTCAAAATACCTGAAATTTCTGGAAGGGGGAGGTTTGTAAATAACGAGATAATTTCTAAAATTAACAATTATATATATATATATATATCGAGTTTTTTTACTTTTTTGGAAAATATGTATTTGTTCTCTCATCCTTTTGTGTTTGAAATATCTTGTTTGGGTTTACACCTAAAACAAAACGCAAAAAAGAATGACACGCTAAAATTGATGCGACGTACAAATCACAACCCTGACACATATAACTGAGCATTACGCGATAATGCTCGCGCTATAGGGATTTCCCGGAAAAAAAAAACAAACAGCCAGGCCAACTGATTGAAAGCACGAAAGAATTTGCAAGATCATAAAAAACTCAATTCACCTGGATATGGATTGTTAAATTCAGACTTTTTTTATCTAAATTCATTCGAACGTAACAAAAATAAATATAAATAGTTTCTATATATATATATATATATATACATATATATATATATATATATATATATATATATATATATATATATATATATATACATATATATATATATATATATATATATATATATATATATATATATATATATATATATATATATATATATAATACTTTATATATTATATAAGTATATAACTATATAAAGTATATACTTATACTTTTATTATACTTTTCAAGAACTATTTTACAGAAGAAGCCTTAACTCATCAATACAGCCATTTTTTTAAGGTTGATCACTGTCCTTCGACTCTGACAGAAATTTCATCTCAATTCGCTTGTTGTTAAGTTAGAACTCATAGCGCCTTTTGTATATTAATTGTTAACAATTTCTGTCGGCAATTTTTTTAATGGATTTTATCGAACAAAGAATTTGCAATAAATTTTGTCTGAACAACGAAATGCTTTGTATTAACTCATGAAAAATGTTAAGAAAATGTTACGGTGACTAAGTTATGTCAAAAAAATGTTTGAATGTGTTTGTTTAAACAAAACAAAAACTATGTTTGACTATATGTTTATAAATATTTAAATCGCCAAATAATTTATCAAACGCCCAAGAAGAACAACAAATATAAAAAATTAGGAATTTATATTCTTAAGTCTGACGAATGCATTAGCTGTTGCATAGGACAGACAGGCAGAAATTTTGAAACTAGTATTAAAGGACCTAAAGCTGCTCTTAATCTAAAAAAGAGTACATCAAATTTTGCCAACCATATTTGAAATACTAACTACCATTTTCCAGATATAAATAACACTGCGGAACAATTTGAAAAATAATTTCTGTTGAGTTCGATATTTAAGCTGTTTTATACGTAAATTGACATGCTAATTCCAAAACTTTATTTAGTTTTTGTCTATCACGTCAAGTTTTTTATCTACAGTTGTTGCGCATCCGACTAAACTTGGCGAATCACAGAAGTCACTACTGCTCTCCTACCGGCGAACCTTCTTCGACCTAGGCGTGGAGACGTGAGTGACGTTGCGTCATCCAAAACTAGTTCGGTCAGTTACGCATGAGATGCTAAAGTACGCGGGTCTGTGTCGCTCTGATATAGTGAAGTCAAAGTATACATACACAACTACAGATTTTCGTTATGTCTGCCTCTGGTAGTTCTCACCGTAAGTGCTTAAACAGCCCTGATTCATTTGGTTATATATGTAGCAGTTTTACCATCGCCATTCAACGGACTAATAGTAGTAAATTTGTCAGGAAAACATATTTTGCTTATTTTTAAGTGAAAATTGGTGACCACGATAAATCATGGGCCCCTCATAAAGTGTGCAAGCAGTGTGTAGAGAGTTTACGAATGTGGACGAAGAGAACACGTAATAAACTTTCGTTTGGTATACCAATGGTTTGGAGAGAGCCCAAAGACCACTTAAGTGATTGCTACTTTTGCATTGTGAAAACATCAGAATTCAACAAGAAAAACAAATATAAAATTGAGTACCCTCGTTTACCGTCAGCTATACGCCCTGTGCCTCATTCAGCTGAAATTCCAGTCCTAGTTTTTCAAGAATTACCTTCTTTAGAAATACAAGAATATGAATCAAGTGAAGATCGAAGTGACTCCACCGACGAAGAATTTAAAATTTCCAATGATTCTGTTCGTAAAGGATTCAATCAACATGAATTAAAAGATTTAGCCTGAGATTTGGGACTATCCAAAAAAGCATCGGAATTATTAGCATCAAGACTGCACGAAAAAAATTTGCTTGACAAAGGAGCTAAAGTCACTTAATATCGATCCAGAGAAAGTAAATTTAGGCGGTACTTCAGAAATAATGACGAATTTGTATATTGCCAGAACGTAGAACGTTTAATGATAGAATTGGCCATTGTATTTCCGCCTTTGCATATAAAACTAGGTCTCGTGAAGCAATTTGTTAAGGCTTTGTCAATTGAAGGAGACTGCTTTAAGTATATCATTTCGGCATTCCCTAGCCTGTCATATAAAAAGATAAAGGCTGGTGTGTTTGATGGTCCACAGATTCGGCAACTCGTTAAAGATGAAAATTTCACTGAAACAATGACCGAACTTGAAAGGAATGCTTGGTTGGCATTTAAAAATATTGTTAAAGACTTTCTTGGAAATACACGAGCCCCGAATTACATCGAAATTATTCAACAACTCTTGGAGAGCTTTAAAAAGCTTGGTTGCAACATGAGCATCAAACTGCATTTCTTACATAGTCATCTTGCTAATTTCCCAGAAAATCTAGGTGCTGTTAGTGATGAACAGGGCGAGCGATTCCACCAGGATCTAAAGGTTATGGAAGCGCGGTATCAAGGTAGATGGGATGTCAATATGATGGCTGACTACTGTTGGAGCATCAAGCGAGAATGTCCACAAACTGAACACTCTAGGAAAAGCTATAAGAAGAAATTTTTACTATAATATCTTTTATTTATTTTTTGTATAAACACAATTTAACTTTTAATAATATGTTAACCTCTGTATGAATAAAATCTTCTAATCTATTTGGTCAGATCTCACCTTATTTCCTTTCGTATGTACACTTTTAAGGTTAAATGATGGGTATGCTGTAGCTTAAGAACTTGACGTGATAGAGAAAAACTGTGAATATTTTTGAATTCAGAGATGAAAAATTAGTCAAAAGCAAGTCACAGATCCAAGTTATCAAAATTGCTGTTCCCCAGTGTAATCTAGGAATATTACATACAGAACAGAAAAGCAAAAACTTAGACCTACTACAATATATAATAATATATAAACATAATAAAGTCCAAAATGTAAACATACGCAATGCACAAATAAATCTACCAAATTTCACATTGTTAAAACTATTATAAAAATAAAAATTCCTTATGAAAAAAGAAATAAACCCACTAACTAATACTTAGATACCTTGATCATATCGTCACCATATTTTTGGGTAAAAAAAATGAATGTGAAATTCTTTCACATAGTAATAATGTATTCACATAGTAATACAGTAATGGACGAATCAATCAATTATTTAAAAAAATGTTTTCAAGTGGTACAAGGACTTTTGTGATAGCAGCATTTGAAGATAAACTTCAAGAAGACCTTGCAAGCCAAGCAATGAAGAAAACATTATTAAAATAAACAATCTTTCACTGAAGTACTAGATACATTGCAGATAAAACGTTCAGATTTATGGCAAAACAATTCATCATTTTTGCATCACGATATCACATATCAATAATTATTCATCAATTTCTCACTAAAAATTATAGAAACACTGTTCCACAAGCACCATATTCACTAGATATGGCATCGCGTGCCTTTTTCCCGTTACCTCAATTGAAGAAACTCATATAAGCAATTCAAGAAAGTTCCTTAGCTAATTTAAAGCAAATACCGAAAGTAGGATATAAAAAATGGAAAAAATGCAGTGGCGGCTCGTGAGGAAGAACGTTGGGGCGCCGCCCCACCAGCATTTATCACAGTAAACCATTTTTCAAAGCAAAACACCATATTTTATTGCCGTTTTCTGACTACTCGCTATGGAAAGCGACTAAATCTTTGAATAGGCCACAGAACCATGACTCGCCAATCCGCAAAAATGATGGTAACGGGGCGCGGCGAGATGAATAAAAAACGGAAATATTCGCTGAATATCTAGAAAATACTTTTCAGCCTCATCCACCGACTGGCTTGTAAAAAATCCCGGATATTAGCAACAGAGATGGCATGACATTTAATCGAATTAACACAGTAGAGATTGACACAACCATTGGCAAACACCTCAATCTAAAGAAAACCCCAGGTTATGACCTAATAACAGTGCAAATGCTCAGGGAGTTACCACGTAAAGCTATTATGAAACTGGCTCATCTTTTCAACGCTGTATTACGGATCAAGTATGTGCCAGTGCCATGGAAGATTGCTGAAGTTATAATGATCCTGAAATCTGGCAAAACACTTGAAGACAAAACATCATATCGCCGATTATATCCAAGTTGTTTGAAAAGCTGCTCCTACAACGCCTCAAATCCACTATAGAGGAGAAGCATCTTATTCCAATGCATCAGTTTGGATTCCGCAATAAGCACTTGACAATAGATCAAGTCCATCGAATCACTGATGTAATCGAGACAGCACAAGAAGAGAAAAGTACCTGTGCAACGGTATTCCTCGATGTGGCCCAAGCATATCAGCGAGTGTGGCACCAGGGCTTCGAATACAAGCTGGAAATATATCTACCACAACAAGTGAGCCAAATTCTTCATTTATACATCACTGACCGTCACTTTAGAGTCAAGCATGGTGAAGAATATTCAGATCTTAAAAACATATGTGTTGAAGTGCCACAAGGCAGCGTTCTCGGATCTGTCCTTTATTTGTTGTACACCAGCGATATCCCGCAGAGCAGTGGAGTAGTGTCGGCCACATTCGCCGATGATACTGCTTCACTCGCTATTGGAAATGAAATTCATTCAGCTACAACCAAACTCCAAACAGCTGTCAACAATGTCACCAATTGGACAAAGAAATGGCGCATTAAATTAAATGAGGCTAAGTCGACCCATATCAATTTCACCAACAGGAAATTTAACTATGTACCAGTGATAGTCAAGCAGAAAAGAATTGCACATACCAACGAGGCAAAGTATCTGGGAATGACTCTAGATGCCAAGCTTAGATGGAAACTCTGTGTTGTCAATACATAATAAACTGCTTCTTTATAAGCAAATTCTAAAGCCTATATGGACTTATGGCATCCAGCTTTGGGGAAGCAATTCGCAGTATTGTCAATGCTCCGTGGTACATCCGAAATGAAGACATCCATCGAGACTTGATAGTGCTTATGGTCGAAGATGAGATCAAGAGGTTTGCAAGCAAACACCAAAAGAGGCTGGAAAGCCATGAAAATGTCGAAGTGATCTCGTTACTCGACAATAACGGATTTCGGCAGCTGAAGAGACTGAAACCGTTCGAATTAGTGTAGTGACAATGAAGGGTGTCCAGAATTTATTCTGTGTTTATGTTAATCACATGAAAACAGTGATTAGTGTATTGGGGAGCATGTCGCTGGACATGTATCTACCAAACATACTATGGTTAAGATACTAGTTACCACTAAAAAAATGTTAGAATAAGTGAAAAAAAGTAAAGAAATCTGGAAGAATAAATTAATAATTTTTGTTTTATTAAAAAATCGCCTTACTTTTTGAACACGAACAAACATAAAAAATGAGCGGATTAAATTTTAAATGAGTTACAGATCGAGCATCATGTCCTTTGTCAGAACTAATGCTTGGAAAATATAAGTTTTATAATGCAGGGAATATCTACATAATAACTTTTTTGGGATAAAATGATATGAGTATTAAATTTTTACCTTGTCAAAAGATGTTCAAAATTTGTTGTGAATAAAAAATAGGATATATTGAATCTTGACGTTTTCTTTTACAGATATATCATGAATGATACATTTACATATCATTCAAAAGTCAATTATGTACCCTTCACTTATATAGCAATGTGTAACTTTGTGTCGCGTTGTCATCAGGCCAATATTTTCTTGTTGATGTATTTGGCCGATATATTTTATTCCCCTGCGAAACTCAATATGCAACTATTAGATTCAGAAATAAGTTTAGAGGAAAGCTGAAAGATTTCTCTGAAGTATAATTTCGAATATTTATTGGTGAGAAAGTAACTCAAATGGATTTACCAGAAGTATGATAAATTTTCAATTTTAGGGGAAGTGGCTTTACGGAAACGATAGTTTGATGGTAGAGTTGGAGCTTTGGAGTGAATAAAATAAAACATTCTGAATTAACAGATTTTCCTCAATGTTCAAAGTGAGAGTTCAATGTGCTCTAATGCATTATATATTTCCTGTATGTAACCTAATTTCTAAATGTAACGTCTTCTTAATAACTAGGTGACCAAACCATCCGAGTTGTGGTTCTTCAATCAGTGTTCACTTTCAGTTTTTCCATAACAACGTCATTTATTATCCTATCTCTCCTTATAACTCCTTCTATTTTCTTCAATATGCTCATCTTTATATCGATCATTTTGGATTTTCATATATTCGTTAGAACCCCATGATTCGCTCCCATATAGAAGAGGAGGAACAAAAACAGTCTTATAGATTTCAATTTTGCTCATTGTAGAAACATTTCACTTGTTTAGGAAAACTAGTTTCAAAGAACTGTTGTTGTTGCATTTATTCTATAGCTGACGTCTGCCTCAATTTTCCCTATGCTATCTATAATTGCTCCTAAATACTTTTAGCTTCTTAGCTGCATTTAATCTCTGATTATCAATACTCTCTGCTATTATACTTTATATCTTCTTCCTTACAAACTAAACAAAATTCCGTTTAATCCTAATTTATTTCCATCTCACATTATCTTAAAGAACTTTGCCATACTTTTACATACAACCGACCTTTTTAGTTTTAGAACCTTATTGGTTGGGTTTCGTTTCGACACGTCAAAATAAAATTAAGTAATCTGCATAAAGAAAGAAACTCTTTCGTATTCACCTGTTTGAGAAGTCTCGGAACGTATATTTATACCTTTTATATATATATATATATATATATATATATATATATATATATATATATATATATATATATATATATATATATATATATGTATATATTTATATATATATTGTGACCGTTTATTTTCTCTTTTGAAAGAAAATAAAAAATATATAGATCACAGCGACGGCAGCGGTTCGCCGGGTGCACCGGGAAGAAGGTCCAGGACTGAATGAAGCCACGACAAAAGTTGAGCGCCACCCGGTTACTTTATATATCGGAAAAGACCCTGGAACCGAGAAGGGGTCTATCTTAAATAAAACGGTTTACTAGAATCTTACACACAAACATATATATATATATATATATATATATATATATATATATATATATATATATATATATATATATATATATATATATATATATATATTATAAAAGCACACTCAAAACAGAACGACACAAAGCACACAAAAAAAGGAATAACTAAAACTATCAAACAAAAGACACGGGAAGGTTTAGGGAAGGTGGTTCTCCAAACCTTACCGTGAAAGAAATCAAAAATCAAATAAACAGCTCTGAATTACACCAGCTGGTTTCTATGTCCCTATATTTACAAATTAGAGGTTATTTCCTCTATTCTGACAATAGTAAAAAGATAAATATATAACGCTAGGGTAACCAAGAATGGTCAGACGGCAAATAGATACAAAATATAAGGTGATAACGTGACCATTATCAGTATAAGAAATTATGGTAAAAATGCATTTGTGAAAAATAAATGGTAACTGCAATCCTTAACGGTACATGAAAATATTATAAAAAAAGTGTTTATCTGGCCTGATTTCCTGATGTTGTCTGTCCTTGCCTGTCAAGGTACTGGGTGTCCAAAAACACTGAGTACGACTGCGGGCAGTCCGGTATCCCTATGCGGGCAGTCCGGTATCCCTATGCGGGCAGTCCGGTATCCCTATGCGGGGGTCCCGAAATAATCTCGATCTGACCAACCGGTTACTGTGCCATGTGGCCCCAAAAAGGTGTAAGGTTTCCACGATGGTAGGGCTCTGTAATAGGTGGTCGTTCAATGGCCTGGTGTCTGTTGATCGGATTCTCTGCTGCCGGGTCGTAAAACCCTCTATAAGAATATCAGAAAAATCAACCCAAGCGTGACTTGGCCAGCAAACCTACGTACCTTGGTCGGAAGGGTAAGGCGCGAAAACGTCAGCTCACCTAGAGATTTGGAGTTAGACTGTCTTGCCTTGTCCGATACCGGAGCTCTTTCAGTTAAGAATTTATCCGAAATAAACCTACCAGTGGTGATCAACAATTTACGAATGCTACCTGTAGCGATCAAGAATTTGTGAACGCTACAATGTATATATTAAAATTACTAGGTTCTCGGGTAGAACCGCGTTTTAGATTTATAAAATCTTGACGTTTCGGCTTCCACTTTGATCCACTTTCAAAAGAATCTAGTTGATTTACTCCGAGGCCTCAATCTGCCTACTTCCCAGAGTGCATAACCAGAAAAGAACGTGGACGGCGCAACCTCTGTATTAATAGGTGAGGTTGTAGGTGCGGCGCTCAGTTGAGGGGTGGGGGTGAGACGAGAGGTGGACGTTTGACTAGAAGGGTTTCGGATGGGCAATTTGGAAATAAGCGGTTTCCATGTATCTGGAACTCTAAGACCGTCGTCCCTCTTGTTAAAGCAGTCTGAACGTTTTTCGACCTCAATTGCTTCACAAATTATGCGGTGTTTGTAGGAATACATAGGTGCGATTACTTTGGCCTTGTCGAAATCTATTTTGTGACCCGTTTGAAGATGATGTTCTGCTAAAGACGAGGAGATATCATATTTTCTGACGGCGAGAGAATGCTCGTATATATCTATATATATACATATCTATATATATACATATCTATATATATACATATCTATATATATATATATATATATATATATATATATATATATATATATATATATATATATATATATATATATATATAGATATATATATATATATATATATATATATATATATATATATATATATATATATATATATATATACAGGTAGATGTATCACATGTTTTAAGATACTCAACTGAAATCTGAACTTTAAATTCAGCCTACTACAAATTCTACTACCGAGTCAATTCTCGATATTTTGCTTCGCATTAGAGATATCGGAAAGTTATTAAAACAAGTTGTTCAGATTATTATTTTAACCCCACATACCGAGTTTCATGACAAAATTAGCATTTTTTATTTTTTATTATATTGATCTATGCACAAAATTTTTGCAACTTTATTTTTTATTTGATAATTAGTATGCCATGGAAAGTAGTAATTTGATACTACCGTTAAACGTAAGTCAGATTAAATTTTGAGTTTATTGCGTTAAATTCTAGTCAGTGATCACAGAATTAAAATTCCATTGACTTTAAGAGGAAAAATCGAAATAATCCGATTGTTTGGTGATTTTGCTCGTAGTAGCAGAGAAGTTGCTGCAGAGTTTAACATGAGACATCAGCAACGTGCTCCCATTATTCATAGAAAACCAGCTGATATTAATGTTCTTTTCAATGAAACTGGCAGTGTTATTAAAATCCATCAAAAAGGTCAACCTCGTCTATACATCCGCATCCTGAGGATAAAGATATATTGGCGGCAAATCGAGCAAATCCATGCATGAGCCTTCGAGATTTATCGTCTCAACTGCATATTAGCAGAGATAAAATAACATGTTTCGTTCGTCACAAAAGCAAGCCCTACAAACCGAGTTCGTACATACATTGAAAGAAGGCGATGGTAATAAAAGATTGGACTATTGTTATTGGGTCCAAGGTAATCTTTTAAATGACAGACATTTCCAGAAAAAATTACCTTTACTGATGAGGCTACATTCACCATTAATGGGGTTGAATCATCTCAAGACTATAAATACTGGGCCAAAAGTAATCCTCACTGGGTTATAAATTGTAAAGGCCAATATTCCCAGAAAGTCAATGTCTGGTGTGGGAATTTAGGAAATAAACAACTAGATGGTGCATCCATCCACAATTCAAGGATTGTTCGTAAATGTTGTGGATTGTTCAAAAATGGTTGAATGATCAAAAATAAAGTTTATAAAACAAGGCCCAGAAATCCAGATAAACTTTGTGCCAGAATAAGGCAATCTTGTCAAGAAATCAGCGTCCCGGAACTTAGACGAGTAGCTAACAGAAACGTAAAAGAATTGAAAAATATATTCAAATACAAGAGATATTACATTTGATAGTTAATTATCTGTATTATGAAAATCATTGTTGTATACACTTTCCTAAATTTAATCAATTACCAAAAATTGTTTTCAATTTTTCAAACAATTCAAAACAATTCAAAAAGAATAATATAATTATTCCTTTGTATGTGCTATTTATTTTACAGAAATATTTAAATACATGACACTATTAAATTGGCAATGTGCATACTAATCATCAAATTAAAAATTAAACTTGTGATAATTTTATGTATAGACAAAAATAATGAAAAAATTTAAAATGCGAATTTTGACATGTAACTCGGCATGTAGGGTTTGTGAATTCATAGTTAGCTGAGTTTAAAGTTCCGATTTCAGTTGAGTATCGTAAAAAATTTGACACATATATATATATATATATATATATATATATATATATATATATATATATATATATATATATATATATATATATAATTGAATCAGCAATATGAAGTTATGAATATACGAACAAAAGCAAATAAAAAGCAATAGCTTGTAAAATGACAAAAGAACGATAAAAATTTCGAATGAATCATAAAAACTTGTTAAATATTCAATAGGAGACGATGTTCTTTGTCAGATGTAGTGTTGAGTCTGACAGTGAAGCGTTATAATGGGCAGAAAGATACGGAAAAAAAAACTGTTGAGGCACCAAATCCGATTACATAATGTTATCACGAGCTTTTCTCGGAAATATAGTTGTTACTATTTAGGTTTTCTTAGCTTTAAATATAGAAGAGGAATTTTAAATGTAGAAATTGCTTTATACTCAGTGGAAAGATTCATGGTTCATAGAAAAGATTAATCATTTTTTCATATATTTCAAAGTTCCTCAGTATCTGTGTAGTAAGCAGCCAGCTTATTATTAATATATATATATATATATATATATATATATATATATATATATATATATATATATATATATATATATATATATATATTTATATCATTGTATACTGTCATTACATACATCATTGTATACTGTTTGGGTCAAAAAGTGTCCGGTCTAGTTCATTTTTACTTATCTGGATAAAGTTATATATTATATATATATATATATATATATATATATATATATATATATATATATATATATATATATATATATATATATATATATATATATATATATATATATATATATATATTAATTGTGTCCCATTTAGGATGGATCCCATTAGGGTGTCCCATTAAGGATGGATCGCGGTCGTATCTTGAAAACTATTTATCCCACAGCTTTGGGGAAAAAAAATTGTACTAAAAATGATCATGAGAAATTCACCAAAAATATTTTTAAGCTTCTAAAACGACCGCAAGAGGGCGTGACGAGTTAAACATTTTTGAAAATAATTTTCAATGTTTTTTCAAGTGTTAACCGAGTAAGAAAAATTCTCAGTTATAATTAGCAAACTGTCTCCTACAACTTTATTTTATGACATTTTGTCGTAACTTCGCAAATAAAGAAGTGGGGGGGGAGTTTTACCTATTTAGATAAAAAGTCGTCTAATGTCCGTTTGCCTTAACCGATTTTCTTCAATTTGGATTCATTTAAACGGCAATTGCTGGGACAATCAAATAATCTGGGAGATAAATTATTTAGTTTACAAATGAAACCGCGAGGTGGCGTTACATTCAACAATAGTTTTTTTGAATTTTTTTTCAGTTTTTTCAAATGGAATGGTACAGCTTTTACTACATGGCAAGAAAGGTAATTTAAAGAGGAAACATCCAGTGTAAACCCGAAATCGATATCTCTGACATGTCAAGAGATATTTCGATTTTTCTGAAGACAAAAAATTGATAAACTCGCCAGAAATAATTGATATTCGTTGCCACTATTAACAAAAACGTATACATTACACATATATATTTAAAAACAAAACTAAATCCACTTAGCGTCTGAGTTGTATCAAGCGGTTGAGTGGTCAGCGTCATTTCACCAGTGGTGCGGCTGATATTTAAATTCTGGAACTAACCCCTCCAGTCTTAACCTCTGAACCGTCATGGTTCAAACCTTTAATTCAAAGTACAAGATGAAGCGTTCTAGTAATTACAAAATTACCCCAGGAGGTAGACAATCCTCTGCCAGCCGGACTTTCGGATTCTGGGGCGTCCGGGCTTAAACGCAAAATCTTTCAGAGGGAGTCGGAGACCTCTTTCCAATATCTGAAACAAAAACTTTTTTTGGAACGGTAAATATCAATTCTCTCCTGCGTCCAGGAAAATTACACGAATTGAGGCGAACATTGAATCAGCAAAAAATCCAAATCTCGTTGGACGCTGTCTGTTGACGCTGTATATATATATATATATATATATATATATATATATATATATATATATATATATATATATATATATATTATTAATTAAAAATTATTGAAATAACGTAAATTTTTATCTGCTTTAAGAATTGAAATCTCATAAATTCGGAACGAATAAAGATCGACTAACCATTTTTGTTTTTTTCGTTTTGGGGGTCAAATCTATTTTAACTTCCTCAAAAGTTTAACATAATCATACGGTACACCTTGTATATATATGTATGCCTTGCAATATATTATAAATATATGTCATCAACTGTTTAGAGGATTTGTCTTTAACCTTGACTATTATCAATCACTTTATGGGTTATAAATCGTATCAAACCTAATAAATTAGGATTAAATACAATTTAGAAGGACCTAGTGAAATATAGTAAACTATATTTTACGAGGAACATATTCGAACCCAATTTATTAACACTGTAAACAAGACAATATTTGACAAATGTTCGTACGAACAAATGGTTAAAGCTTTAGGCAGCATATGTCAACAAGTTTCTATATGCTTCAGCCGATTTATAAACAAATTACACTATTTAATACTAATTTGTTTATGTTTATCGAACACAAATCATAATGGAGATGATGATTTGATAGAGACAAATATTTTTACCGTGTTTGTGCAACAACCATTGTGTTTTTTTTGGTTGATTTGTCTTAATAATTCAATAAAATACAGTTGAACCGTCGAAAGATTACCCATGCGTCATCTATTTTTATCCGTATGAAACAAATCAAAAATTATTAGTCAAATTAGTACATTTAATTTACTCTATAGACATTATTGTCGAGACCGATTTTAATATGAGGAAAACCTTAAAAAAGGTATGGGAACATACAGGTCCTTAAACAATTACATTCTACATTTATTACAACTATCAATTTTAATATTTCATATAATTATATAAAGCATACAAAGCCTGTTTAAATATAGTGTTAAATATTGAGTACTTAATACATAAATTTAAGAATACATAAATAAATACATAAATAAAAATAATTTTTCCTATATCTAAATAATTACGTACAATAATAAATTCATTAATCAACCACATTAACTGCATAGCTATATATTTTCATCAGATTCAGATGAGGAACTTTTATATAAAAGTAAAGTTTTGGGGTTAGAGGTGCATCAACAACTGATAAGGCTATTTAGCGATTGGACCTACAGCTTAACGTGGATTCCGAACCACGGTCATCAGCTACCGAAAACCCCAGTCAGCACCCCCCTCGGGTTATCAACACCTGGTTTTGTGCTTAACTGAAAGTATCTCGAGAAGCCTACCGACTGGCGAGTGGCCAACGTAGAAAACCTCTCAGAAGGCATCCGGCCTTACCCAGCCTCGAACTGGCATAACTGAGGGGTGATTCCTTGTAAGATTTTACACTCTTACCTAGAAACATTCACAAGAATTTTAGAAAAAGTCCTTATCTAGTACGGGAATCGAACCCGTTCCACATTAACTGCCGTATCGTAAGGCTGACTCCGTAGACACCTCAGGTAATGTAGCTCCACTTATTTATAAGCTCCACTTATACAACTTTCATTTGTGTTGATTCTTATAAACTCAAATTCAGCATTGTCTATGTGTTGTTCTCGGATAAACCCATCTTCAATTAAAATCTCTGTATGTGCTACAGACTTTTCCCACACATCTTCATTGGAGACATTGTTCCGATGCTTCTATGGAGAAAGTAGGAACAGATATTCTCCTTTTAGTACTAAACACTGGAAGAACAGAGATATACGAAGGAACTGCGAAGTTGCAATCATTTTGTCAATTAAAAAAAAAAAGAGACCTTAATGTGTCATAATAAGAGACCTTAATGTGTCATGTACAGAGGCGTTTCCCAATTGAGCGCAGCGAGTAAGATATGAATGCATACTAGAATGAAGATTAAGAAAAGAGTTGAAAAATAAAATTGTTGATAGTCACCATGGATTTACAGCAAACAGGAGCACACAGGATCTTATTTTTACGTTGCGACAACATATAATAAATACCTTGGAAACAAAAAATAAGTTATATTTATGTTTTCTGGATCTTTATGAGGTATTCGACAGTGTTCCCAGAATACGAATACTTATTAAAGGGGTGAATAAACATCTGATAGAGACAATCCAATGTCTGTACTTAAACTGCAGAAATTGTGTCTGAAGAACAAATAAAGGCGTTAAACAGGGTGGTATTTTTAGCTCGCCGTTCTTTATCATCCTTATCGATGATTTGGCGAAGGCCATATTGTTTATCATCCTTATCAATGATTTGGCCATTCACTTGCAACGGTTGAAATAAAGAATTGATCTATGTGGATGATTTGGTGTTGCTGAAGCAAACATAAGCGGAATTGCAGAAGTCTTTGGATGCGTGAGGCAAGACATTCACAAGAAATGGTCTAAGAATAACTGTGGATAAGACAGAGGTGATGGTGGTTGCAGAATGCTTGGAGGATCTTCATATAAGGCTAAACAACGTAAATGTGAAGTAGATTGAAAAATTTAAATATCTAGGGGTCACCTTGGAGTAGAAGGAAAATGGAGAATGTGATTTAACAAACAGAATAGATATTGCGGCTAGACGTTATTATGCAATGTACAAACCCTTTTTCTGTAGAAGAGAAATCACTAAGAATACCAAAGTTAAAGTTTATTGCTCGGTGATAGTGCTAATAGTGACCTACGGTAGTGAATCATGGATGTTGTCTGAACAGCAAAAGGCAAAACTGCAAGTATTCGAGATGAGATGCCATGTGACACAATGGCATAGACAGAAATACTGAGATAAATGGGATATTGGGCATTAGATGAATATTGGTGGTGATTGAAAAAACCTAATTGCGATGGTTCGGGCATCTCGTGCGTATGCCAGACGTGCGGGTGGTAAAAAGAGTGTGAGCCAAGGGTGTGTATAGAAGGAGGAACAGAGGAAGACTGAGGAAAACTTGAAACAAGTCGATCGCTGAAAGCCTGGCGAAGCGGGGGAAGGAGCAATGGCGGTGGCCACAGCCAGAGGGAAATGGAGAAGAGTCGACCAAGGGGGCTGATGGATAGCCCAAACTTCTACACCTAGTGGGGTAGAAAAGGTGAAGATTAAGAACATTCGTAATAGATAGACAGACAAATAAAATAGATATAGATAATAAATAACAATATTTTAATATTTGGTATATTAATTATTTTGGAAGAGCGGCGGCGAGGCGGTAATTCAGAAAAGGTTGGGAACCTCTGCTTTAGACCAACACTAACAGTCAGTTTAAAAATTGAAACATTTGACTCGACTTTCGCCAGTAAAACATTAAAAAAAAAAACGAAATAAAACGTGGCATTAAATTTTAATCCGGTAGGCGTCGCTCACAGTCGGACCAACCAATTGTAATCTGCTCGAAAAGAACAGGAAAAAAAGCAGGCGCTACGTTGACAGTGTGCAGATGCACTTCTTCGACGACGTCGTGACCGGAATCTGGCGTCGGAACGTCTTCTCGTCTTCATTCGCCTCGGCCGGCAAACCGATCACGTAACCGGACAATTTGCAAGGCAAATGGCGGAGGAAAAACTCTTTTCCCGGCGCATATCTGATGATGTATTCTTTTATGGGCGTTGCAAAATTCACCAGCCTTTTCAACAGATATTTGGGCGCCGTTATCTCCGACTCTGCGGGGAGTTCTATTTCATATCCGGATTTCCGTATTCGAGTCCAGTTCGACTGAACGATTTTTCCGAGCTGCTCTTATTCCATCGACGAATTCCGACTTTTATTTTTAATGATGATATAGTGGTTTTAGAATACATACTATGTAATAAAATGTCTATAAAAATATATATTTCTTTAGACAAAATGTTTAACATTTACTAGTAATGTTCTTTATGTGCAAATGTTTATGTTTTAGCCGAAAAAAATCACACAATTTTCAATAAAAATTTGTCATTGGATCTCTCTCTACTCTATTTGGATCTCTATAGAAAAACTACTAAAAATACAGGACTAAAAAAATTTTTTTGGTGCCTAGGATTTTAGAACTGGTTTTAGCTATATTGGGGATGCTAAAATCTATATATGAAATCAATTTTTCTCTATTTGTTCTACTTTTAGATACATCCACTTATTTATCAATGTTTTTTCACAGTTCAATACATTCAAGTATGGGTGTTCTATAATTATTTGTGAACAAATATGGTTCAATACCAATTACTCAGACAACGAAAATGAAAAAAGAATATGACACCATAGCTTTGGTCTTGGAGAAAATAAAGTATCATGAACATGAATGGGTTATTTGTGTAGACTTAAAAATGGTAAACTTTCTCCTTGGATCAAAGTGGCCACATCAAATACCCTTGCTTCTTGTGTCTCTGGGATAACAGAAAAAAAGACGTCACTGGATTAGAAAAGAGTGGCCTAAGAGAGAAAACATGGATGTTAGGGTAAAGAATATCATTAACAACCCCTTGTTGGACGAGAGAAAATTATGTTTCATCCACTGCATATCATCAAGCAGGACCTAATGAACCAGCTTGTAAAGGCTCTTGATAAGTATGAATCATGCTTTGCGAAAAAATGATTTAGTGGGTTACGGAAATAATTAAAGTAGGAATATTTGACAACTAAGACAACTCATTAACGATCCTGCGTCGTAAATTCGATGTATGAAGCGAAAAGCCTGGACTTTATTTATTACAGTTATCAGAAATTTTCTGGGCAAACGTAAAGCTTGAAGCTATGTCAAACTAGTAAACAAGATGCCTAACAATTTCAGATCCCTTGGTTGTAACATGGACATTATGGTGCACTATTTCACAGCTACTTAAACTGTTTTCCGAAAAATTTAGGAGACACCAGTGAGGAATAAGGTGAAAGATTTCACCAGAATATTAAAGCTATGGAGGCATCAAACTATACGCACATGATGGCAGATTACTGTTGGAGTTTAAAAAAGGACTGTTCCAAAATACATTCAAGAATGTCACAGAAAAGAAGCTTCTGAAGTGTTCAGTGATTAGTTGGTTTTATCGATAACTTTTTCTTTTATCTTTGTATATGATAATATTTGTATAATATAATAATAAAAATTTGATCTTTAGTGTTTTTGAGGATGGTTTCAGCATTTTCTTGATGAAAATTCATACTAAATTGTATAAATAAAACAAAGTTGTCTAATTTCCACATTTTTCTGTAAAACATAACGCGTTTTGCTACACTGTAAGTTCTTCGGATGGTTGACAAAGAATGTTGTCAATAAATGAATTTTTGTCAACCATCCTACGCTACAGTGTAGCGAAACGCGTTATGTTTGAGACAAAAATGTAAGTGGAAATTCGACAACTTTGTTTTATATATACAATTTAGTTTTTTATTTGATTCATGGATTTTACCTAAAATAGTGTAACGTATATTTCACCAAAATGTTATATCTTAAAAATTTGAGCTCCTAGGTAAAAATGAATGCCATATTTCAGTTCAGGGCACCAATTTCGTATGAAATCATCTCCAAATACCTCGGCACCCATTGGCTTGATTAATCTAAAAGTAAGGTGATTTGTTTTAAAAATTCGCGCTATTTACGTAGCGATACAGCCATTTTTTTAAGCTGTTACGACTATCCTTGACATCGTGCAAGGATTTTCATAAAATTTTGTTTAAAAAAACAAAATTACTGCAATTAAAATAATAACAGAGTGTTGTGACAATGACGTTATATAATGAAAAATGTTTACAAATTGTTTCAGTGTTAGTTAGTAGACAAATTGTATCGACTTTTAGCCTTAGTAGAGAAGTAGTTCAAGATGAACTTATTTAGGTCAATTCATCTCATTTAGGTCAATTCAATCAATTTTGCAGAACATGTAGACTTATTATGTGTATCTTCTCGTCTTTTTGCTGAAGTTGCTGAAAGGATGCTTTCCTTTAATGTTGATATTCTAAAATGTATAATTACAGATGGTAAAAAATGGATGCAGGCTTTTAAGTTAGGAATAGTTCAACAATCAAGCGAGCGTCCTGCTAAATCATGTTAACTACTTACTTTAGTTAACACGATATTGTTCATAAAGAATTCCTTCCAACTAGCCAAATAGTCAATAAAGTATTTTATTTAAGCATTATGGATCATTTGTGTGAGTCCATTTGAAAAAAACGTCCAGATTTCTAGCAAAATAATTCAAGGCTTTTGAATCCCACACAGGAATAATTGTTGATTTTTTCACAAAAATCGATCAAATACCATTCCACAAGTACCACATTTACCTGATATAGTAACGAGTGACTTTCTTCCAATAGGTGTATTGGAACATGTGAATTGCAGTGAGAGAGGGTTACTCTGAAGGAGATAAAATGAATTTGGCTGAATAGATAAATACTGTGTGCCTTGTTTGAAAAGTTACCTCACTTGGAACATAGTTAAAAAGAATAATAGTTACAAATTATTTCTTCAACAACGACTCTGCAAAATTGGTAGCCATAGCTGAGATCATGGTTGTATCGAGTTGACAGGCATCATTCAAATTACTGATTAAAATAAATTTATTCTGTATCTTGATTGACACATGACAGTTGACAGTGACATAATTATAAATTTGAGTATTGTAATGCCAACAAATAACAATCCAATTTTTTTTCCAATCTAATGGTTATCCATTTTATGCTTCGTAAAGTATAATTAAAAAAAGCACCCAAAGAATAAAAAGTTTGATTTTTTTTCATTTTATTGATTGGGCTTTGCCATTAAGTATGGAATACAACATCATTTAAATGTTCACCACGTGACTTCTTGCACGACTCGACACATTTCGACTGTAAATAAAATCTTTCGCGTTACCCCACAAAAAAGTCCAACGGCGTCAAATCGCATAATTTCGGTGATCAATTGATATCACCAAATCTCGAAGTTACGCGGCCTGGAAACTTCTCGAGCAATAAAGCCAAAAGTGGTCATGTTTTGTGGCTTATGGCGCCGTCTTGTTGGAACCATTTATCGCTCAGATCAAAATCTTCCATTTCTGGTCAAAAATAATCGATTACCCTTCGGCTAAAATGCCCAGAATTGACGTTGACAGTCACCTTTTTTTCGTTGTCGAAGAAGTATAGGCCAATTACTTCACCAGAACATATCTCCCACCAAACAGTCACTTATTACAGATGTAATGGACTCTCCACAATCCCTTGTGAGTTTTCAGAGCCCCATATACGAAAACTTTGCTTATTTACGTATCCGCCGAGCGAGAAATGAGCACCACCACTGAAGATTTTATTCGAAAAATCAGGTGAATGCTGACGTAGCCCCTCCTGACACCACAAGTGGTTTCAAAAGGATCTATCACTTAACCATTGTTCAAAATTACAGCTTTTTTATTAAGTTGAAAACTTTCTCAGATATTGATGAACAATATTGGTACATAGAAAAAATTTCACCATAATCAATAATAGGGTATCTCTGTTTACTGTGGCAAATGCGTTTGCATATTCTATAACTTTTAATAACTCTTTCTTGCAGTTTATGGAGGCAGAAAAACAAAACAATAGGAACAGTAATTTATAAACTACTCTCATAAAAATGGTTGTCAAATTGACTTTATTATAATTATTCAGAGATTTCCCTGTAAAAATTAGAACATTTCATAATGTGAATATTTAAGAAAATTACAACACTTTGAATGAATATTCTATAATCTTACTATAATCTTTAGAGATTAGTTATACAACTGCTTTACCTCAGGGTGATATTCAAAGAAAGACGGTTAATTTGAAATTTAAATTTTTATGATATTATACGAATTTGTATAATACTGAAATCTTATATCAGGAAAATGAATAATATATTCATTTAATATTCACAGGGTTTTTTGCTTTGGGCAGAATTTAGCTACATTTCTATTTGCATCACTTACAAATAATTGGGTAGCATCAAAAACAGTATACGAGAGCCTTCTCACTGAAAATTTCTCACGACATATCGTGTAAGTATGGCCAAATATCGAAGATATTTGTGCCGTGTTACCACGTTTTACGTACGTGCGTAGTTTACCTTAAAGAATTTATCACTGGCCAATATGTAAACAGTTTCCACATTGAGGAACTAGACAGTAAAAAACTGACTGCTGAATTTAAACGTTATCGTTTACGAAAAACTCAACGCAGCCAATGTAAAACTCAACGCATCTCTTCGGCCTGATTTTTGAAAGTGGGCCATAAACCGAAACAAGTAATAATCGGGGAGCTAGATTGGGGTTATGTACTGGATGAGGGAAAAATTCTTATGTCTATAAACTTAAATCCCATCATAATATAAATTATATTCAACTTGATAATAAGAAGGATCAGAGAGGGCCCACTCAGGAGATAGTGTTCAAGAGGCTAAACAAAGGCAAAAACCAAAGACTAAAAGAAATGCGGACAAGGAAAAAAGATATGCCAGAAGAAAGAACCTAACCTGAAAATGATTTTGTTTGAGAGACATGTAGTAACAGAATTTATAAACTTGCCATCTCACTAGCCCTTAAACAATATTCATAATATAAATTTTGAAATAATAAGAAGGGCCAGAGAGGCCCACTCAGACGAGAAGGCTAAACAAAACTAACATCTAAGATTGAAAGAAACAGTGGAAAGGAAGGAAGATAAACCAAGGAAGAAAGAAGACTCTAATCAGCAAATCAGTTTATTTGACAGAAATGTAATAACAGAACTTATAAACTTGAATCTTGACAACATTTGAACAATATTCATCCATATTTTTTTCCTTTATTTGGGGTTTTCGTCACTATCTAAAACTCTAAAAAAAAAACCTGTTCTTATGTAAAGAAAATAGGTATTATAAAATATACGGTAAAAATAGGAGTAATTAAAAGTTTATATGACAGAGCAAAATTTGTTTGTACCGACAGTGATACACTACAAAAAGAAACAAATCACATAAAAGACATTTTAATAAAAAAACAATTACCCAAAATTTTTATAGATAAATCGTTTAAAAATTTTGATACTAGACAAAACAAACAAGTTATTAATAACAATAATAATAACTCTCAAACAATTAACCTCACAATTCCTTATATCCGCGGTATTTCTGACATAATTAAAAGAGTATGAAATAAATACAACATAAGAACGACATTTAAAACAAAAAACACTCTTATCTATTAACAAAGACTAAACCAAACAATATACAACAAAATACCAAAAATGTGGTTTATAAAATTCCCTGCGAATGTGGCAAATTCTATATAGGTGAGACATCTAGACCGTTAGATGTTAGAATAAAAAAAACCATCTTAGAAAGGGCGATTTTAATAATTCTAGAATTTGTCAACACGCATGGGAATCGGTTCATAAAATCAATTGGAATAAGTCCAAAACGGTATTAAAAGAATCGGTAACAAAATACAGAAGATTAAAAGAAACCGCTATAATTAATTTAAATAAAAAGAACTGTATTGCTATGCCTTCGGTAGATTTAAATTCAATATGGTTCCCGATTCTTAAGAATACAATTAAATATATTTAAATATTTGAATACACAATCAGTACAATAAACAAATAACACAGTAAACATTACTTATATATATATATATATATATATATATATATATATATATATATATATATATATATATATATATATATATATATATATATATATATTGGTAGTATGCCACTGTCATGAAAATCTATTGTTGTCAATGTAAGTATCGTTGACATACATAAAAAAATATATTTACTTTCACTCGTTACTTTATAACCTTTTTTTTGTTCCTACCTTTTTGTTCGTTAGGCATAAGAACAGGTATTTTTGATATTTTTTGAGTTTTAGATAGTGGCGAAAAACCCAAATAAAGGAAAAATATATATGAACACGCCACAATCATTCAGACATTACTTAATATTCGTCCATAATATAATTTTTATTCAAACAAAAAATAAGAACTATCAGACTGAGCATACTCAGGTGAGTACCAAATACAAAACCAAAGATTAAAAGAGATGTAATCAAGGAAGAAAGATATACTAAGTAATAAAGAATAACAACCTGCAAATTATTTTGTTTCGCAGAATTGTAGTAACAGAATTTATAGTCTTGCATATTGTCAACATTTGAACAATATTCGTCCATGATATAATTTTTTATTTAAATAGATAATAAGAAGGATCAGAGAGGGCACACTCAGGCAAGAGGTGTCAAAAGGCTAAATAAATGCAAATCCAAAGATTGAAAGAGATATGGGCAAGGAAAGATGATAAATCAAGGAAGAAATATTAACCTAAACTGCAAATCATTTTGTTTGATATAATTGCAGTAACAGAATTTATAAACTTGAACAATATGCATCCATGATACAATTTTTTATTCAAGTAGATAATATGAAGGATCAGAGAAGGCCCACTGAGCTAGAAGGGTCAAAAAGCTAAACAAAGAAAAATCCTAGAATTAAAAGAAATCTAGGCAAGGAAGAAATATATACCAAGCAAGAAAGAATAACTTAATCTGCAAATCATTTTGTTTGATAGAATTGTTGTAAAAGAACTTGGATCTTGGAACTTGGAAAACTTGGATCTTGTCAACACTTGAACAATATTTATTCAAATAGATAATAAAAAAGATTAGAGAGGGTCCATTCAGGCTGGAAAGGCCAATAGGGTAGACAAAGAAAAACCATAAGATTGAAAGGAATCTGAGTAAGTAGGAAAGATATACCAAGGAAGAAAGAATAACCTAAGCTGCAAATTATTTTGTTCGGCAGAATTGTAGTAACAGAATTTAAAAATTTACCATCCCGTCAACACTTGAACAATATCACGAATTTTATAATATTTGATTGTACGTATCTATTCTCATTACAAAAACTATGTTATATTTTCCAGTCACCCTAAGTTTTTTTGGGACAGCTACATATTGAATTGAATTTGAAGTGAATTTTACCTCATGTGAGATAGATATCACGGTCAACAAATTTAAATTTATTGATATTCGTTAAAGTTGTAAATATGCCACGAACGTGTTTAAATCACCCAGATAGTTTTTATTATGTGTGTGTAGAACTAAGTTTTATCTCTAAACATCAAAATTTTACGCCATTTTAAAATAAAAATTATTTAGGTCCTGGACAAATAATAATTTTGGTCTGAGATAAATCCTGGGTCCCACACTTCTGCTCTGTAACATGTGTGACTTCTGCCGAATTGCCTGTGCCAACACCTCCAAATCCATTAGAAACTCAAGAAGCTACTGCTAGTCAAGATGATAACTTAGAGACAGAGTACATCAACTTATGGACCAAGTACTTCAAAAGAACCACATTTATTAACACAGGGTGACCTAAATTATTAGGTACGTGGTTTACATTTATCTAAAAAACAGGCTGAGCTTTTGGGATCTAAATTAAAGAGTTGAAATCTACTTTCTCTCTATATAAAAATGTCATATTTTCGTATACAAATTTCCTATAAAATTTTGATCTCATACACGTTTTGGGTTGCAATATGTCCTGGAAGATACATATCCCAGATTCACATTTGGATTTTTTCCCTGAAAACCTGGATACAGGCGAGAGATTCCTCGAATATGGCGAGAGATTCCTCGAGGATATTTCCTCTATAGAGATGTGATATCAAGAGAAATGGAGTCCTCGGATGTTAGCCGATTACCGCTGGGGACTGAAAAGTGGCCTACCGGCAACTAAGTACTCACGAAAATCATAAATATTGTGTATAAGTGGATAATTGTATAATTGTAACTGTGTTTTCCTACATTTTTTATACAAATATATATTTGAATGTTACAAAGAAACCTGACGTGTTGATTTTTTTATTAATATATTGTTGTTAGGTGACAAAAAAAGTTTGAATTTTGTAGATCAGTGTATTCAACCATAATAAATAAATTCTAAATTGAATTAAAATAATGTTATTAAAATATGTTATTCAAATAGGTAATAAGAAGGGCCAGAGAGGACCCACTCAGACGAGAAGGGTCAGGAGGCTAACTAAAGACAACACCTTAGATTGAAAGGAATGTGGGCAACGAAGAAAGAAGATCAACCTAACCTGCAAATAGTTTTCTTTGGCTTTAATCTATAGCAGTGGCGGATGGTATATATGAACTGCAGATCCCTGCAGAGCCCCCCAAAAATTATGTATAAAATTACATATATTTCGTGACATTTAATTGTAGAGATTTTTTACATGCTTACTAAATCTGGATAGTTTAATCTCTTAAATAGTAAATATCATAATTTCAATTTTGCTTTATAAGATGTATTTTAAAAAACGTCTTCTGCTAGCCTCCATATTTCAAACTCACGAACCGCCATTGGTCTATAGTAGGCTCATTCGAGGAGGAAAAAAAGTTGATGTTAAAAATGTAACAGATATTAAAGATATTTTGTTCTCTAATGGTAAATAGTATCATTTTGATTTAGAAATGGGGACGCTCGACTTGCTTACGACTTTTTATAATAAAGGTATTGTATAACAACTTCCTGAAAAGAAAAAAATCGACCCAATATAAAAATTGCAAGATAAAAAAACCATTTACCTTTATTAGCAAAAATAACTGCCACACAAAGAAGCAAAAAACCACGATATCAGCAAACATAAAGCGAAAAAAGAAGCCTAAAGACTACTATTAATTTGCATAAATTAATGGAAACGAATTTTTATCTTAATATTAATACCTGTTAGTGGAGACTTTCGCTTGAATAAATTATTATTTAGTCCTTTTTATAAAAGATTTCCGTTTATATTGGATTTGGTTTCATTTAATTTTTCCCCGTCTTTATTCTTTATTTCTATGAAAAGCCAGGGCTACTTTTAATCTATTTCATTTTGTTCTTTTCGTGATCATGGAGAGAATGTTATAAAACCATTTGTCTCAGGGAAATTCCTACCTGATTCATTTTCAGTGTTGCAGTGGGGAAAAGTGCCTTTTCAAAAGCGTCGCGGTAATGAATTTATATAATATTGTAAAAAGGGACCCCATTGTTACTAAATTTTGCATTGAATAACTATTATGTTGGCTATAATACAGAATTATTTTAAATATATATTCAAGAAATATATTTGTTGTATACATTTTTCTTGCATTTAATATTCATTTAGAAGAATATCTATATAAAAGGCACGTGTCAGTGTTTTTTGGGATTGGTCATGAAGATATGTTAATAGCCTATTTTGAAAAGGAAAATAATAATAACAAGGGCATACTATTAATCATTACTTGACAAGACTGAAGGCACAAATTGCGGAAAAACGGCCGCATTTGAAGAAAAAGAAAGTTTTGTTCCAACAGAACACATCGTCAGTAGTCGTTTTGGCAAAAATTCACGAATTGGGATTCAAATTAATTGTTATTAAACTACCCATCGTATTTACCAGATCTTGGCCTACATCGACTTTCTTTTTCTAGGTTCAAAGTTTTCCTTGTAGAGAGTAGAGACAGAAAGTTTTATCGAATGGGGAGGCCATCGCATTTAAGTATGTCGTTTTTTCGTGAGTTTGTACTGATTTAAGTTTGTTTGAATCTGTATTTCAAAATTCAATAAAAATTGCCTTATTTCTATAAAAAAAAGGAGAAGGGATCGACCTATTAGAGCATCAACTTAATTATTAGACTTTTTTAACTGCTTTTGACATTTCTTTATGAACAAAGCAATGCAAACTTAATCCTCGAAGTGATCTCCATCACTTTCATCACTTTTTAGGCAACTATCGAAACCCGGATCGCAAAAAATTTGGTTTTGATTCCTTTTTCGCCTTCCTCATGAGTTGTAAAGCAATTCTCAATCAAGTGATGATGCAGAGATCGCAAGAGATGAACATCACATTCGAAATCGTACTGTGTTTCTGTGATAATCTCTTTATTTGATGTGAATTTCTTTCCATCTAGTCATCTCTTTATTTTTGGAAGGAAAAATAAGGAAACCAGGTTTGAAAAATAGGGCGGATGCGACATTAATTGGTAACGCAAATTGACAATTAAAATTACACTGTTGAAACGTCGGACAAATGGACAGGTGCATAATTGTGTGATGCAGCACTTTTTCCATCGCCAAATGAAGGTGTTTTTTTGTGTCAACTTTTCTTGAACGTTTGACCAATAATACGACAATAGCATATTTTCACCTTTAGTTTTTCAAAATGTCGGTGAATATAATGTTTTGCGTATGCCAAAAAATAGTGGCCATGGCCTTTGCTCCCGATAGAAGCGTGTTCGGCTTTTTCGGGGCATATATACCTGATAAAACTCACTATTTTGATTTATTAATTTAACTTCGTTCCTGGTACGTGGTGACGAATACAATTTTCATCAACAATCAACAATTCGCTGCAGAAACTCCTTAACCCAGATATGCCTGTCGTCCTATCTGTAGGTCGACGGTTTAAACAGCCCGCCAAAAAATTTCTACTATGCATAGGCGGCGTCATATCATAAAAATCAGCTGTGAGGTAGCCCGTGCGTCTATAGTAAACGCAGCTTTATGGTAGTGCACCGTTTTGTTGTTAAAGTTTAATTGTTTACATAACGAAAAATAGGACCACTATGACGTGAATTTTGTTTGGTATGTAATAAGTTACTAAATGTTGCTTCATAAATATTGTTATAAGTGTTTTGGGGTGTTGGAGGTTAAAACTAATCACTTGTGATATTAAGTTATGTTTTTTATTTGATACGGGGTTACTGATGAAAATAAATATAAAGCCGTCCACTATATTTCCTACATATAGGAGGCATATAAAGTCTGATGATTCAAATTTTTTGAAAATTGATTTTTTTTCTGTTAATAGATGTTAAACATATTAGGGGCCTTACATTGAACGAAGCCTTAACTATGGCTACGATGATGATTTCCCTAAGGCTTGAGTGGATATTTATATGCTTCCACCTGAAAATGCATGTGGCGATATTCCCTATGACGACTCAGGCTACGAAAAAAATTTAGTAATTGGGTTTTTGAATAAAAAATAATTATCGATGTTTTTAGTTTTTTTAAAAACTTTATCATAAATAATATTAATAATCAATGCGAAAAACTGTTTAAAAGCTTGTTACAATTAATTATAAATGAATTAAAATGTACAAAATTTTAAATAAAATGTTTCAAAATCATTCCGGGTGTCGAACCGTTGATTCTGTGAATAGTCACGACTTCTCGCCAAAATCGCATTTGGCATTTTCAAGTGTTGTCCACTTCGACTGAAGAGTCCAACTGACGCGCACGGGTCGTTGTGCTCGCTTTTATAGCCGGCCGGCGACTGCGCAGATTATATCGGGGCAGTTCGGGACTATTTGCAGCGCTCGGCAACGCTGTCAGGCGTCCGTTTATTGATTTTTCTAGCTCGCCGCTATGTTGCCGCGTTTTTTCTTTTTTCAGAAGGGATTTCCCCACTTTTGGAATGTTGCGAGCGTCGTTTTGCGTATTTAGCTCACCTCTTTCCTCTATTTCAAGGGCTTTTCTGATTGTTCGGAACTTGTAATTTTCAATATTTGCTATTTCGTTAGCCTCTTCAAAATGATTTTAAAACTTATTATTCCTACCATTATTATCTACCATCCGTGAAAATATTAGATGTAACATATATATATATATATATATATATATATATATATATATATATATATATATATATATATATATATATATATATATATATTATATATGATTCGAAATCATTCCGGGTGTCTATCCGTTGATTCTGTGAAGAATCACGACGTTTCCAACTGTTGGACTCTTGGTCCAAAGTTAATTAAAATAATATAATTATTTGTATAATAAGTTACAGTGACAAAGTTATAGGACTTATATATGATGTTTCCATTTATGACAAAAAAAATGTTGTTCAAAAGCCCAATTGATAATTTACCATCTCATCTACTAAAAACACCTGTTGAAATAAACTTCAATAATATAGCTAATTCCTCCTAATTCTGACTCTGATGATGAGGAGTATATGATGCCACTTTCCGAATTGGCGAAATTCCTATCTAAGAAAAGTAACCTAATTCTCAAACGCAAAAAAACTGACTAAAAATGGATAAAAAAAAATTGAAATTATTGATTCTGACGATCCATGGCAATTCCGACGTGTCTGAAGTGGCAACCAAGAAACATCCTCTATGACCACAATATAGACATTAGTAATTTAAGACTGGTTAAAAGTATAAATAACAATATGGCTTTGGATGCATATGAAATAGTCCGGTCAAATTAGACAGAAAAATAAGAGTGAAGATACATAAATTTACATCAAGCGAAAAGTGAGTAAAATTATTCAAAACATAATTAAAACTAACATTTCAAAATTCCCCATCGTTCCGGTATATGGAAAAAAATAAACTCGAGCTCATAGTCAATTGGTTTTTCGCGATTTTCATTAAAACGGTAAGTTTTATCGTAAAATTATTTCCATAAAAAATTGTAGACCATAAAATTGTCTATAAAAAAGGTATCAATATTTTTTTTCCTAAGAGCCACCGTTCCTGAGATATAACGATTTAAAAAGTCGTAAGCGTCATTTTTTACCTTTTTTTTAACGTGGTTTCCCCAGTAGGCCTATTCCACAGGTCTGTTATGATTCTGTTTAATTGGAAGCGATGGAAATTGAAAAACAGTATAAAAATTTTTTCGTCCGATTCATAATCTTCTATTACTTCTTCTTTTTCGTGATCTTCTTCTTGATCTTCTTGACATGGATGGTAGATAATTTCAAAGCCGATTACATTGACTTTCTGTCTCTCCAGCCAATGGACCCAAGACTAGACATCGTGACCCATAGATTTTATGTATCGGGATGTCAATTTCCGCCATTCACCGCAGCCTTCCGCACCGTATAGCTAACGACTTTCCGGAAATGTCGCGAGTCTGATCGATCTATTTTTTTGATGTGCCTTCTCCAAGTTGTTATAATTTTTTCTCATGATGTGGCATATATAATTGCAAGATTCTTCCATCCACAAAACTGCTTAGGTGGATAACTATACCTAAATCTTTGATGACAGATCAATTTGTTTATCTGGCGGACCATGGGATTCTCAGCAGCATCCGCCAATACCACATATCGAAAGCATTTGTACGTTTTCTTTCATAAGCCTTAACTGTCTAAGTCTTACAGCCGCAAAGAAACATCGAGAATATACCAAATTCTTCTTTGCATCAAGAGTTATAGCAAGGTCACCTAATTTTTTTGCAGTTTCTCCATAGTAGTGCGTTCAAGTTTAATGCACCTTTTTACTTCTGTACCAGTGTTACCAGTCACTGACCTTAGTAATCCGATAATGTGTTATTTGATACCTGGAAAATACTAAAAATATTTACTTGTTAGATTTATACAATTTGTATCTAAAGTTTGATTAATAAAGATTCTTAATATTTTCCAGTGATTGACTTTCCACGCTGTAGGTAATTCGCTAAAGTCTTTGTTCCAGAAAATAGCAGCACGAACTTTTCTAACAAACTTCCACACACGAAACTTTTAAATGGAGGCGAACCGGAATGTTTCCACTATTTACTTGTTTCCTTCGTACCTGAAAAATAAGAATAGAACCAAATTTGAATGGTTGAAATACGGCGATTGATTTTTTTTAATAATTCGATCTTTGAATTTATTGCAAATTTAATAAAAAAAAATTCATTTATTCATCTTTCCTTGAAATGTCTTTTGTAACATGGTATAATTCAATTTTTTAAAACTAAGTATCCTTAGTTTGTACTGATTTAGGTTTGTTTGAATCTGTATTTCAAACTTCCAGTCCAGACTCACACTGTAAATTGAAAAACGGCACCACCAAAGAAAAATTTACATCCGCGTTTCAGAGAATCATAAAAAAAGGAGATTCATTACAAATATAAAAATATAAATATAAAATTTACAAATATCCTAAAACAGATATTGTTAGTAATAGCACTTGGCACAAGAAAAAGGAGGAGCATTTCAGAAAAAACGTAATGGTAATTGGCTTTGGAGGGTAAAGGGGCAAAGTGAGGCACTTATGTAAAACCCAAAATAGAGAAAAACGACATAAACTGGTGTTTTTTTATAGTTTTTTTACGCGGACAAGGGTAGCTAAAAATTCCAGTTAAAAGTTCGACTAGAAAGTACTAATAAAGAGTTTGAGATGGAAGTTTGACGTTGAGAGTTGGAGGTACACCATGAAAAGATAGGGTGAGTTGAGAGTCACACGTTAGCAGTTTCCCTTTGAGAGTACGACTGAAAAGTTTGTGTTAAAGTTGAGAGTTCGGGGTAGACCACGAGAAGAGAATGCGATTTGAGAGTTTTACGTTCGCAGTTTTCACGTTGAGAGTTCAAAGAAGCAGTACTACTCTAGAACTACACTTAAAGAGTGAGAGTTGAAAGGACGAGTTAAGAGCACGAGTTTAGAGTTCAAGGTGAAACAGCACATAGACGTTTCGAAGGAAGCAGTAAGAACGTTACACTAGAGTCAGTTCCCTGTTAAAGTTGAGTTAAAAAAATAATTTGTGAAATTTTAATACGAAGAATCTCGCAAAACTTAAAAATAAACTGAAAAATTATGTATGAATTATAAATACATATATATATATATATATATATATATATATATATATATATATATATATATATATATATATATATATATATATATATATATATATATATATATATATATATATATATATATATATATATATATATATATAATAGAAATATTTTATAAATATATATTAAGACATACTTTTTATCGATAATAATATTCTATGTTAAAAATGTATTTATGTTTAATTTTGAACAGGACTGTAGTAATTATTTTTTAAATTAATTAGTAGCAAAATCCTATAACTCTGCCACTGGCTGGTTGTAGGACTTGTAGGCAACCGGAAGGCCAATGATGTGTATTATATTTGGTTACAATACCTTTCTTTATGCTGATGATATAAATTAAAAAGGAAAAAAAATTAAATCTTCAACCCCCTGTATCTCGAACACCATGTTCATAAGATATTTTTGAGTTATTTTGTGACGTAGAATTTGCCAAAAACATCTGGCAGGGTATTTCATTAATACCACATATATATATATATATATATATATATATATATATATATATATATATATATATATATATATATATATATATATGCATATGTATATGTATATGTATATGCATATATAGACATCACTGTAGGCTCATATGCTATATCTCGTTTTAAAACTAAAAGATAATACTTTAAGATAACTATGCGACAAGAAAAAAATCTGATTTAAACATGAAATAGTTGGTCAAATAAAACGAACATAGCTGCAAATTAAGTTAAACACCAAATAATTTGACCCAATGATATACTTCTGTTCTACTCCATACCAACATTTTTTCTACGGTGTTTAAACAGGAAAATAGGTTATTAAAATGCTAGCAATGTATCGCCCAAAACTGAATATTTATAAGGCCAAGAACCTACGAGGAGACTGATACATTGCGAAGCGTATACATTTAAAGTTTAACTATAAAAGCTTCCTTTATGTTGGTGGGGTAGCTCTCTATTTTAATTTCGTCTAGTAAAATTACGAAGGAAAATATTTGCAGGAAACAACAAATTTTGTTTCATATAATAATAATTCGTTATGCGAGGAAAATTTTGAAATTTATGTTCTTAACCTAGACAAAAAGATTGGGGGATTAATGCGTAATATTTAAAATGTCAATCTTAGATCCTCAATTTAATTTTTGGTCTTACCTTACTCCCTTATCTTACATTTATTGACAAATAATCTTCCTTACTTTCCATACATTTTAGTTATCTGTTCATCACTTTTTCAAGAGATGTGAAAGGGCGCTCAACCAAATTAAATTGCAGGGTTAAGAAGGGATGAAAATGCGAAGAGAGCCAAGTCTGAAAAATACATCGACTGCTATAGAATCTTCCATACCAACTCAGTGATCGTTTTCGGAGTTCTTTTTGAAGCATGGGGCTATGTGTCGGTCAGAAGAAAAATAATCTATTGTCTTCCCTTGGCTTGACACTATATCTCTAAAGTTATCACTAACACCGTTTACTAGATACACTAGTTTACAAATTTTAATCTTTTTTATATACCCCGAAAGAAATATATATAGACATGTTAACTACATTCCTTAAACCTAAAAGTGTCTAAAACCTAAAACCTAAAAACATTTTTTCTTCTATAGTCAAATCATTTGTTTCAACTACCATACGTAGTGACTTCAGTTTAATATTTATTTATTCGATTCAACCAACAAATACCTTGTTTCAAATTCAATTAAAAGGTCGAATAGAAATTGTAAATAAAGTTCTGATCGTTTTTGCTATGTTAGTGGACAGTTTCTATTATCCAAAAAAAAAGAGGACTCATTATAGATTCTTTAAAAAGGGCATGGTTTCATTATTTTGGATTTCCTGTTGCAAACCAAAATAAAAAGTGGGTGCCTCATGGGTCTTATGAAAGCTGTAGAATTGTTTTACTCCAGTGGTCATAACATATACCTTCCATTTGATTGGCCAATGTTATGGAGAAAACCTATTAATCCTGAAAATGACTGTTACTTTTGTGTTACGACACGAACAGTGGGATATAATACAATAAATAAGGTGAGTATTCTATATGCTGAAATTCCGTCTGATATAAATTCTATATGCCGAAATTCCGTCTGATATAAAGCCAATTTTACATTCGAAAGATCTTCCAAAATATAATAGATGATGTTGAAGATAAATTGATTTCTAGTGATTATGACGATTTCTATCTCCAAGGAAACACTCCACATTTAATTAACCAAGTCAAATTAAATGATCTTAAAAGAGATTTACAACTATCAAAAAATCCTCACTTTGAAAGTCTCTTATCTGTTAATGACAAAGCTGCTTGGAATTCAAAACGGTTGTCGAAGAATTTTAGGGAAATAAAAAAGTGAACATTATAAAGATATTGTTGCTGATTTATTGGAAAATTTTCAACAGATGAAAGTGAACATGTCGTTTAAGATTCATTTCCTGCACTTCATTTCCTGAAAACTTAGAAAGTATGAGTGACGAACAAGGGGAACAAGATTTTAAAATTATCGATGAACGACGTCAAGGATTTTGGGATGAAAACATGTTAGGGGATTACTGTTGGTCCATTATAAGAGAAACGGAACCAAAAAACTATAAAAAGAAGGCGAAAATTAGCCATTTTTATTTTTTTTATTTATACTTATTAATACTACAAGATTATTTTTTTTCATTTTTAAGTACTTAAATATTTCTTAAAGCAGAAGTATCATATTTTTTTTGGATAACTGTTATAACTGTGGCTCTATCTAATCAATGACTCAAATAATTTCATCCCTTAGTTCAGGAATCGATTGTTGCTTCTTCTTATTCCAACGGTGTCAAATCACATGATCTTAGTGGCCAGTTAACATCACCGTTTACTGCAATAAATTGTCCACGAAATTTTTTTTTCAATGAATCAATTGCGCCATCCTATTGGATCAACATATCCATAACATAACAACACAATTCACAGGTACAGCTTCACCAGCAATATTCTGAAAGAAATACGGCTCAATTAAACTTTCTGACCAGGGTGTATAGGTTTCTCGTGAACCAATCCTTGTATTTTCCTCAACACAAATGCGGCAATTTTGTTTACTAACATAACCACGAATTTCGAAATATGCTTTATTTAAAAATATGATTTTTTGAGAAAAATCATTTGTTTGTTCATTCGATCCAATTGGCAAATGCACGACATTTCGAATGATCCAGTGGCTTTAGTTCCTCTGTTATTTGCATCTCATATGCCTTCAGAACTAAATCCTTTCGTAAACTATGTCATGTAGATTCACTAAATCAAAAGTGTGAACGTCAATAATGGAAATGTCTGGGTCTTCAGCAACACTTTTACGTTCTAAATCAATATGCTCTTGTGAAAGACCATTACGACTATATATTGCTCTTCTTTTATCTTCCACCGAACCAGTTACTTGAAATGTCTGAACTGTTCGATTGATGCAGCTTTAGATGGACGATTGTGCAAATCATAAATAGTTTTTTAAAAACAATTTTGACTGAATGCCCATTTTCATAAAATAATTCACCAATTTTAGCGCTTTGTTGTATTGATGTATGACTTGCCTAGGCCTAGGCAAATTTATAAAACCATCTCTGTTTTATTTAAAAATTATTTATTCTAAAAACCGCTCAATTTGAAAGATGCCGTTAGATTGGAGCAATACATAGCAACATTTTTGTTTGGAATATGGTAAAAGATTGACTTTTTATCGCAAGCCAGCATATTATGCAGGAAGACTTTTTCTTGAATCTGGAGAACAATGACATAATATCAAAGCGTTTATTCTTATTCTCAGCTATGAATTCATAGAGGACCCAGCCACTTTCCTATTGATTTTTCTCTAGTCTGTGTAAACATTTAGAAATCGCTTATGGTGTTTCTACGTGTGCTTATTCAAGCTCTAGCAATGTATATCAAGGATTTTCTCCCAAAAATGCTTCTAGTTCGTTTTTCTGTTAGAACATTTTCTGTTATTGCATTAGTAAAAATTTGTAGTTTGGAATTCCTGGAACCACTTCTTGCGAGTACTGTACGAAACAGCATTATCAATGAAAGTCACACAAATCCTACCCTGAGCTTCCACAATTTTTTTTCAGTTGATAGACAAAACGAACACCATCGCGCCCGCAAGTAATATTTCAGAATATATACACATTAGACTGTAACTCGTTTTGAAGCTAAAAAATGACGCTTTAAACATCTATACACCGAGCTAAAATGAAACGTTATGATCTAGAATAAGTAGAGAACATAAAATAATTCATATACTAGCGTTAGTGTATTATGAATTATTATGTAATTACAATAATTTTGCTATAAAAATAGAAAGCAAAGGAAAGTAAAATATAAAATATTTTAATAATAGTATATAAAACTAATAAATAAGCGTGGTCCAGCTGCAAAGGGAATCAAAAGCGTTTTTCCGCATATCATAAAATAATCTAAGAAATATAAAGTTTTCTCGCATAAACTGCTTCAGAAAACAAAATTTCTGTGTAGATCAGGTATATATTCAGAAAGTACCGGCGGTTAATAACTTTAGATTTTTTCTTAATAAAAAACACGTTTAATTTCGGAGAAAGGTAAAAAAAGTATGCTCCATCGCTCTCTGCACATTTTTCCCATCTCTCTGGCAATTTGTAGTTACCCCCCCAGAAAAACCGTACATCCTTTGAAGTGGTCCCTTATCAAGCCATTTTTCGACATCTCCGTAATTGTTGAAAACAAGTGTAGTCGGAAAGGGCCAAGTCTGGTGAGTACGGCGGGTGGGAATGAGTTCCTCGCCAAGCGCAGAAATGGCATCTCCGACCGTTTTCGCTGTGTGATGGGGCGTTGTCGTACTGCAAAATTACTTTTCCGTGTCTAGTAGCCTATGCTGGTCGCTTTTCAATCAATGCATGGTTTAAATTGATTACTATTTGACGTAGTAAACGTATTAACTGTTTCACGTGATTTCAGAAGGTCATGGTAAACGACACCTTTCTGATTTCACCAAATACACATCATGGCCTTCTTTCCAAAGCCATTCGGTCTTGCGGCCGATGTTGATGGTTGTCCTGAGTCAACCCATGATGTTTTACGTTTTGGGTTCTCGAAATATATCCATTTATCGTCTCTAATCACGATCCGATGAAAAAAGGCGGAAAAGTAAAACTTTCCTGTATCCTGGATCTTTCCCATGACATGCTGATGATCACAAATACCGTACCTGCTATTTATTGTTGAACTTGCATATCGTCTTCTTCCAACAATGCTTGGGCAATTTTTTTCTGTTGACCTGAGAGTTTTTTGCCTTTCAAGTCGAAATCACCACTTTTGAACCATCTAAACCAAGGCCTACAAACGTCTTGAGTTACGACATTGTCACCGGGAGTTTCCACAAGTATACAACGGCTTTGACAATGTTTTTCTTTTGATTGAGCAAGAAAACCAGTACGTGCCATAAATGCTCTTTATTTGACTCGAAACTCAACATGTTTACCAGACGAAAAATAATATGACGCTAACTCAAAATCGTTGAAACATCAATGGCTTTTTGAAAGGTACTGTCGTAGGAATAAAATGACTTGTTTCCGACCCTTGTTTCCAGCGACATCTCTTGAAGAAATTAAGACTTATTAACCGCAAAACTTGGTAAATTTATTTACAGTTTAGTAGCGTAAATTTTGGTTTTTATAATAAACAAAAAATATTATTTACATTTATTTACTTCACTCGCCTTTGATATACGATTTTTAAAGAAGGGTGTTCATTTATTAGAAGTGGATATGAACTAGATTGCTGAACACTCTTATAGCTCAAACGTTGCGTGATATAAATTGATATCGAAACATGGCATGAAAATTATTTTAGTATTCGAAATATTACAAAATATTACTACGTACTTGGCGTAAATATTTTTATTCCAATGCAAAGAAACATTTTCTTGAACTATAAACGTAATAAAACAGACATATTACATTACATAATTTTTTTTGTTTAATTTCAGGTAAATACTTCTTGCAGTTCAAGGGTCTCTAAATAGGTCAGACTAAAGGTTAATGGTGAGTTAACTTCTCTAGAAAGTATTAAGTTTAGTAAAATATTACTTGTTTTTCTTTACCACAATCTAGCTCAATCAAATTTTTTAACAATTTTTATTTTTTAGATAATTTTTCTTTTGTAATTCGATGATTTTAGGCCAAAAATATTGTTGTAAGACCTTATCTATATCAACGTGTATTAAAGTCAAGCTACGTTTAAAGCATCAAAAAGTATATCATTTAAATTCCTAGTATTATCTAAATCTTTATAAGACATCCTATATTTTTATTCAGTTATTGTCGTTCTTAGATTTGATATAAGAAGAAGAGATATATGAAGCCATAGAGAAATTAAAGATGGGAAAGGCACTAGGTAGAGGCAGCATAACACCAGAAATGATAAAATATATGGGAGAGAAAGGTGTGAGAAGGCTAACAGGATTGTTGAATGATATGAGAAAGGTAAAAGTCCCAAAGGAATGGAACAATGGAATTACAACACCAATATATAAAGGGGGTGATAAGAGAGATTGCACTAATTATAGAGGAATAACATTGATAAGTATACTCCTGGTATACTTAATATATATATATATATATATATATATATATATATATATATATATACAGTGCTAGCCAAAATTCCTCTCCCCCCCCCCACCTTTATCTTTTGAACGGTTATAATTAAACTAGTGAAATTTGGAAAGTGAAAATGACTTCACGCAGCGTCACAGTGCCATTGTAACCAATAATTTTCAATTGGATCCTATGGCAAGTGACACCTCGTTTGAAAGATATTTAAAAGAACTACTCAACCTTATAAATTTTGTTTGGGTTCTAGGTAGTTTTGACGCATAAAATAAATAATTACTAAAATTTTAGTTTAGCGTATAATTAATACAGATTCACAAGCCCGTCCTTACAATGCTCATTCAAATGTTTCAGCGGAAATTGTTCCATCCGCCTTGGGAAAATTGTCAAAAAGTTGACTTTTTTGAAACGTTTTGAAAAATATTTTGAAATATTTATATCGTTAAATTCAGAAAAAATACTCTTTCCAACGATGCCAAATTCAACTACTGTTGTGATTAAAAAATAAATCAAATTAGTCTTGGATTTCAAATATGGGACAAGAACAAAAAATGAAAATATAACCAAAAAAATGCCAAACATTTCTTTATGTTTGAGTACAAAATTTCAATAAGAAGTCTTAAAGCGTTCTCGAGATATTTGGCAATTTTCATACATAATAGCAACCCTGTGTATATATATTCTTATTATTACGTAAGCTTTTACACATCCTAAATTTCAACAAATACGATACATCCTTACTGAAAGCCTTGCAGAAATATTTCACCTCGTATATTTTTGTTTAACTTACAACTCAGTGTCCAATATGTACTTTATTTACGATTTTATACTTCCCGTGTTTTTAAAAAACTACACTTTGAATATGTAAAAGCATATTCACTATTTGCTAAATTAAAAGATATAGTGCGGGTTATATCTATCCCATATAAAACATCCATTATATTGGAATTGCAAAAAAATATTTTTAAGTGCTACTAAACTTGATCCTATTGGCATCGAATTTAATACTCAGTAGTGTACAGCATCATATTTTATGGACTATTTTGCAAGTTATTAGATGTTCATATTAATTCGATACGTGTTTTTAACTTCGTTTTAGCTCTAGTTTATGGGCTTTTTGTAATTGTCAAGTAAACGCCACTAAATTCATAAATACTATCGATTACTATTAAATATTTGCATTAGCAAACAACATATGCATGAGCATTGAATATTGCTTATAATGAAGAGTAGAAACTGGAAATATAATAGTAGATGAAAGAACTTGAAATCAGTCAAGAAAAGTAATTAACCTCGGATACCAGATAGAGGTATTTTACATCCTTATTGTTGTATGATATTCTTCATACAACATTAAATATTACACGTTTTGGTTTTGTAAAATGTATTAGGGCCTATTGCAAAATGAAGATATTATTTTACTCCACACCTCTGCATTGTTACTCTTCTTCTACCATCTATTCTTATTCTTCGTCTCCATATCCTTTTGTACTTCTTCCTTCTACATGGTTTTATGTCGCCCTCTTCTCCTTTTTCTATCTAGCTTGTCACTTGCAATTTAAGTATACTATTTACGTCAACCTATCATCGTCAACATTCTTTCTTTCAAATTTTCTCGTTTCCCATACTTCCCATACAATATCCCATAAGATATTGTACTCAATAATCACCAACCAAATATTAGAGACATTGTAGATGTTACTGGAGTATAATTTTTATCAATTCAGTTAATTTTAAAGAACAGTTTAAAGTTGTTTCATATGTATTATCGTCTTGTAGCGTAAAACCCCGATTTTTTTGGTTAACTTCATTGTGTTGAAGAGATACTTCGGACGATGCCATTGTGAAATTACTGGTGATAAGACATAGATCTATAACCCAGATACAGATCAACAATTAAGCGAATATTCTGCTGAAAAGATTCAGATCAACCGAATATTCTGCTGAAAAGCTACAGATCAACAATTAAGCGAATATTCTGCTGAAAATGAACTAAAGACGATCAATAACACAGATCTACAAAATAAAAAATTGGTTCTTAAACATTAAGCCTTAAACATTATTTTAAAGTATAGTGTTTAGCAACACTTTCAGTAACATTAAATTATTAAAGATACGTACAATGTAGTGTCTCAGTAGCCATTTAACTTGTTTATTTTTGTTGTTTGTTCAATTAAAAAAGTTAATAAAGAAAACCTGGAAGATGTTATCATCGAAACTATCGTTTTTAAACAACCCAAACACTTTTTGTTACGTTTGTGGCCAGTATATGGTGAAAAAGTGTCGAAAATATATATCTGAATTTGTACAAAATGAATATTTCGCTTACTTTAACTTGCAAAGCAAACTCGTTGCTAAACCATGGATTCCAAACAAAAGATTGTTTGCAAAATTTGTAGTGAACATTTAAGGCAATGTACGAATGGTAAAAAAGCCATTTGAAGTTTGGTGTGCCTATAATTTAGAGGAAACTAAAAAATCACTACGATGACTGTTATTTTTGCATAGTCAAGGTACAACCTTGGTATTATCCGAAAAAAATTACCTATCCCGATCTGGTATCTGCTAAAACATTTATTTCTCATTCAGAATATGTCCCTGTTCCAACTTTTCGTGGAATATCAGATCTTTCAGATACAGAATGTAGTACATCCAAAGATAGGCAAGCTTGTACTAGCGAAGGAATTGACAATTTTGAAGCTACGTCGTCAAAACCTTAGTGATTTGATAAGTGACCTTATCAAAGACCTGGGCCTTTCAAATGAACCATCAGAACTGTTGGAATCCAAACTCCAACTGAGGAATTTACTTTCTCCAGGTACTAACATTACATGTTATCGTACTCGAGAGAAAGAACTGTTTCCGTTTTATTGCTTAGAAAATGATGATGTTTTTTGTAATGATGTTTCTTGGACTAAATGACTGGAGATTTTTATAGACAGTTCTAAGCGCAGTTTGAAATGTATTTTGCTACATGATTGCAATAATCATGGTGTGATTCCCATTGCTCATTCTACTAATTTAAAAGAGGAGTATGAAACCATATCTGTAGTATTAACAAAACTCAAGTACCATGATTATAAGTGGGTTATATGCGTTGATCTAAAAATGGTAAACTTTTTATTGGGTTAACAAAGCAGCTACGTGAAATTTTTATGTTTTATCTGTTTGTGGAATAGCAGAGCTAAAAGCGGGCATTGGATTAAAACAAACTGGCCTGAAAGAAAAAACTTGACAGTTGGGAAATAAAATATTATAACTGCACGGTTAGTTACTAGAGAGAAAATAATTTGGCCTCCCTTTCACATAAAATTAGGACTAATGAAACAGTATATCAAACATTTGATAAAAATGGTTCCTGTTTTAATTATATATCCAGAAAATTGCCTGGTTTGAGCAACGAGAAACTTAAGTTCACTACCTCCACAAACATTTGTATAACTTTCCGGACAATCTTAGTTTTTACAGTGAGGAACAAGGAGAGCGACTTAAGAGAGTGATATTGACACAAAGAGTTTCTTTCAACCGGTCAAACAATAAAAAACGAATAATATTTAAGCAGTTTGTGTCAAACCACAAAAATTATTGTCCAAGTTGTTAAAAATCAAATTCCGTTCCACAACAACCATATTCACCAAATATGGCAGGGTGTCACTTTTTATTGTTCCTTCGATTGAACTATGATTGATTGATTTGAATTGAACTGTTGTGAGTCTATAGAAACACCAGAAGTCGAGTGTAAAAACTGTTTTGAACACTGGAAAAAATATTGGAATAAGTGCATTGTAATGAAAGGTGTGAAATATCAAAAAGTTACAAGTGTTTCACACGAAACCAACTGCGGAATACATAAACATTATGAGACATAATAAATTTGGATGAAATACAAATATTTTGTGTTTTATCTAAAAAATTACCTTGCATCAGAGGCATAATAGTATATAATAACACTAAATTTTGTATATTAATATTAATAATTATTATTATTATATTTGCAAAACAAACCTCTAAATAATTTTAATAATTCACTAGAGTTAATATAATGTTATAGAGCAACTAATATTGAAAATTCTTCATTCCAGAAAATCTGCTATATATTTATTATATTACCAATAACAAAGTCCAATCACCAAACTAGATTGTACCTATTTAATTTACTTTTTTTCCATTGAACTAGTGGAAAACAACCGAAGAATGGAAAGGATTTTTATCTGTTTTCAATTTCCTTTTAAGACGAACAATGACGGCAGTAATCGAACAAAAATTGAATCCTGAAAATCCAAAGCCCAACGTCGATGAATTGGTGGCCAATAAATAGAATTCGAATCGGAGGAGAACGGTTATAGATGTCAGAAAAAAAAAGAATTACGAAACTGTTTTTTACGATAGGCTTAAGCGAAAAGAAGTGGGTTAGAAAAGGACGGAAAGGGGATGACAAGAAAAGGAAACAGATTCGCTTCGGAAATTTCTTATTAATAGTTTGGGTTTGGCTTTTTGTGAAGTAACCATTCTGAGAATTGCATCTGGATACGAATTCTTAGTCGTCTTGTACAAGGTCGGTGATTTTTTCATACCAGCAATTTTTAAAACATACTGGGAGACCAAAAAAGGGTACAAACACACAGTAAATATCTCAATTTTTGTATCAAAGACGAGGATTGCTATTTATGTATACGTAATTGGCAATCATGGTGTTGGTAGGCGCCATTTGACATTTACATCATAAAGTTTGACATCGTTGACTGTATACGTACCCAGAACGTTTTGTCAAACAGACGGTGTTAGTGTTGTTTAGTGACCTGAAAATTCATCTCAGTCACAAAATGGAATTAACTTCATTAATTGAGAATTTTTGTGCGAGGATTTACTATGACTTTCGATGTACATTATCTCACCAACAACATCGATCAACTTACGTCGACCTTTGACAGTGATGCACCATCTAAAACCACTGTATATCATTGGTTTAGAGTATTGAATTATGATCGTTGTTCGTTCACGAATAAATTTAAAGAAGGTCGTTCAAAATCGGTTGTTCTGTCACAAAACATCGATACTGTGCAGGAACTGATAAAGCAAGACCGTCATGTCACATACCGTGAGATTGAGGCTTCCCTCGGTATTAGTATGACAAGCATACACAAAATGTTACAAAAACATTTAGACGTAAAACCGAATCCTCTAAACATTGTTACGTAAGCTGATTTCCACATCAGTTTTTTAATTTTTTCGATTTTTTCAACGTTCGCAGACGTCAAAGATCGACCAGAACGAGGTAAATCAACTCTCAACCCTCATTGAATGCGTTATACCAATCATATGCCTGTGCTTTTTATATGTATCGTTTACAGTAGGTCTTCTGCAGCATTTGAAAGTCACCGTTTAACTTACAAAATTTAAGGCAAACTCTTTGCTCCATATTTCTATTCATGGTTAAATCCCAACACACACGACGTCGACTAACTCAACAAGCTGATGTAAACAAATTACTTGACTTATCACGCTCATATTGGACAGCGTGACTAGGTACAGTACTGCCATCTTAAAGCAGAAAAGAAAATTTTTGAGTGGGCTTTGTAAAAGAGAAATTGTTTACACAGAATGTTTGTCTGTATAAGATTCGTAACAATTTCGAACTAGCTATCACTCTAGAAGTGATGGCATTAGTTAGGCCATATCTCCAAGCTCATTCAAACCTCATATTTCTGCAAGATAACACCAGTCCATATATAACTTTCCAAATAGTGTAATTGCTAGAAGAATATAAGATAGCCATATTCATACACAAGAAGATATACAAGGTGTCGCAAAATAAGGTTCATAGTTTGTTCGTTTTGTAAAATTTGAACGAAATCATAAATAAATCACCTATACAACCAGTGGCGGCTCATGAGGGAGGGCGTTAGGGTTATATATATGGTGCATTCAATGCCAAATCGGCCACTTTTGAGCCCTAAATTTTTATTTTTAAATGAACTTTCTGAAAAAAATAGAAAACAAATTTCAGAAATCAAGTTCTTTGAAATTTTTCAGTTTTTTTAAAAAAACATCATTTTTCCTAATTCCGACTTTTTAATTTTTTTGTTTTTTTCTCAAAAAAAAACTTTGATTATTTCCGTAAATATTCCTGTGCACAGGGGAGTTAGCCGGCTTTTTCTTCTATTTCTTTTTATTTAATTGAAAAAAAAAATAATTTTTCAAACTTGTTCACTTTCTCTTTTTTAAAAACTTTGGTTATACAGTAAAAATAATTTCAGTCAATAATTCTGCGGTATTTTATTCTAAACTTATAGTCTAAACTTATAATTAACAATTAGGATTTTATGGTTTATACAATTAACTATCAATTTTCTTGATACTAATTCAACAAATAATTTATTTTGTTTTTCTCGAACCTTTAAATATTTTACATATTCTATATTCGTCTGGATTAGAAAAATTTCGGGCATAAAGACAACCGGTGTCTGGAATTACAGTGTGTCATTAATTCCTAGTTCCTGTATTGGTTTCATTTTTGAAAATCGGTCATTCAAATAATTCACAGTTTTATTGTAATCTTCCTTTCGTGAGAACTGAACTGTTATATCAGGAAGGTTATTTGGTGTAGAAGCCCAAGCATACAGTTCCTGAGTTCGCTGCTTATCGTTTGAATGTGCCACCAACGCCACCGGACGGACATCTTCCACGAGCAGTCACGGAAAAATGCCATTCGGCAGGTATGCCAAAATTTTTAAATTTTTAAAACTTAACTTAACTGTGTATGCACTTAATTTAACTTAAGTATGATTAAAAAATTCATACTCATACTAAAACTTACGAATAAAAAAAATTTTCAATTAAATTAAAAAAATTGAAGGAAAAGTCCACCCACTTCCCTGTGCACGGGAATATTTAGAGAGAAAATTAAAGTTTTTTTGATAAATAAAATAACAAAAAAATAAAAAATGTCAGAATTCGAAAAAATATTGGTTTTTTCCAGAAAACTGAAAAAATTCATAGGACTTGTTTTCTGATTTTTTTTTCCTATTTTTTTCTAAAAAGTGCAATTAAAACAAAGATTTTAAAGAAAACGTCTCAATTGGTCAATTTTTGACAAAGTTATGGTTATTGGAAAAAAAAGCCATTTTTTCCCATATAAAACCCCATAACTTTTTTTGGGTTGGTTAAAAAAATTTGAAAAAATTCTGAGAAACGTCTTTGGAAGGGTAGGAAAGGACACAGAAGTTTCAACGAAATCGAAAGGGGGGTCAGGTTTAAAAGGGGGCGATTTGGCATGGAATGGTATGTATATGTATATATATATATATATATATATATATATATATATATATATATATATATATATATATATATATATATATATATATATATATATCTTTCACCCCTTCACGAACGCAAGGAAAGCAGTCGGGAGAGACGATCGGGGCCAGGCCATGTTAACTCGCCATTTTTCTGGCGTTCGTCTGGAGCTTGGCTGATGACGGCTGAAAAGCCAGAAACCGGTCCCGAGAAATACGTGACGTCGCATGGTGGCAGTTGGACGAAGGCGATCGGTGGCACCACGTGGAAAAAGGGTGAAAGATTTCTGTAATATTTCCCTCCACGGCTCCGTTAAGCTATTTTGTGGGCATATATATATATATATATATATATATATATATATATATATATATATATATATATATATATATATATATATATATATCCACATCATCATATCATAGACAAAAGAAGACAAAAAATGATACAAGATGTAAGATCGTTTTGAAGAGCAGACGTGGGTACAGACCATATTCTAGCGATAGCCAAGCTGAAGTTAAGAATGGCATGGTGGAGTGAATTTACAAACAAACAAAAGGATATGGAACATTGAGATGATAATAGGTAAGGAGTCACTACACGAAGAGAAAGTCAGAAAACAACTAGCAGACACTCCCGAAGATGAAAACATAGAAGTGGAATAGAGTAATTTAAATGTATTGAGTACGTCACTGGTAAGGTTATAGAAAAAAATTCCATAGGAAATGGTTTGACGAACAATACAGAGGAATATGTTTCTAAATCATTCCGGGTGTCGATCCGTTCATTCTGCGAAGTCACGACGTTTCGCCAAAATCTCATTTGGTTTTTTCAAGCTAATCAAAAATGTTCATATATATATATATATATATATATATATATATATATATATATATATATATATATATATATATATATATATATATACCAAACGTTTTTTCTTGCCGGAGGCAGCTATCCAAATGGCACTACTAAAGGGCGCCAGCCAGTTCTCGGAGATAAAAAACCCTAAACTGGAAAGAGGGTCACCTAATCCAAATAATTTAGTTTAACACTATGTCAGTTTAATGATTAAATAAACATACATTCTGAGACAATCAATAAAAATATAACACGAAAATAATTAACTCTAATACTTATAATTAGTCTACTTAAATAACCATAGATCAAAGTGGATGATTATTTCACCACAACAAAAGATCAAATATATTAACATACAAAAGATAAAATATTTAGCAATATACAAACACAGGTATCAGAGTAATACTAAGGGTTCTTATCTATTTTTCTAAGATATAATTTAAAAATGAATGACAACAATAATAAATACAAATAACAATATTCAAGTAACTGGTCTTCAACAACGTTGAGATATGTTATATAATAAGACACTGATATGTCATCTCAATACATTTTTACTATAACTTCCAAAAAGTTCTATATAATTATTATTGTAATTTATTAGGAACAACCAGATTCGTTTGGAAATTGGAATCCTCTAAGTTCTCAATATTTACAAATCATTTTCGCTAAGTTTCTTTAGAAATATTTACTTGTGGAGAATCATTTTATCAAGAAATTATCAGACCTCCTACCGTGTTTACGGTTCGTAATTCTAGTAACACCCAAAAACGCTCCATACCACTATAATAATTTTTAAAGTTGGTTCTTAAACTTTATGTTCTATTTTTCAGATTGACTATCAAACCAGAATGAAGTGGAAATTTGTTTATATTATTATCATGAACCTTTTCATAAGTATAAACTGAATATCTAAAAACTTCCTGTGTTCATATTACAATAGCTTCTGAACCAACAACTTTGAATCAGACATCATTGCAAAATTTATTAAACTTTAGTAAATACACGTAATGAATCAATTAGCGCCAGAGCCGGACAGTTCCTTCCCAACTTAACTTCTGGATAATCGAATTTAACTGGAACATGGTTCGGTCATTCGACGCATCCCGTCCAGTTGTTGGCCACCTTTGTTGACCGCTATATCGGGCCAAACTTCCTTTGATTCGGTGTCGTATTTTGTGGGAAAGTTTCACTTAATTTAACAGGCTATAATTTGCCCCCATTTTTAAACCAGCTCCAGTGGTTTTTATTTTGTAGACCCTTTCAGTTTTAATAAAATATAGATTGTATGGGGTAGAATTTTAATGTGATCCAGCTAATATACGTACACCCATAAATTATATGAACACATAAATAATATCCTTTTCTTAAAATTTTAAAAACATTGCCACCCACTGACACTAATTTTACATAACTTATATTGTAATTAAGTTCATGGACATTTGGTGCCTTTGTTGAAAAACTTGTAAAAAAATTAGATGAATTATATATATATATATATATATATATATATATATATATATATATATATATATATATATATATATATATATATATATATATCCACATCCATATTAGGCGGCACAACATCCGTTCTCCCCTCCCTCTTCTTCTAGACTTGTGTTCGGCTTACAACATGCACGGACATGTTTTGCGTGGACTCCGAAGCACATTTACAAATTGTTTTGTTTATTATCTCATTTAAAAACAACTATGTCATCTAAACGAATCAAAACTCATTCTTCTGCATCAAATAAGAAAAGAAAAACATTATCTTAGGAATGCAAACTAAACATTATCAAGGATTTCGATACAAAACTCCATACCACTTTGCTAATTCACAAGTTTGTGAATTAGCAAAGAAGTTTGATCTACAAGAATCGACAGTCAACTGTCGTGAACAATTGTCAACTTGTCGTGAACGACAGTGAACAATTATAAAAAATAAAGAAAAAATTCTCGAACTGTGAAAAATGCTCAGTCTTTAAATTCGATCATCATTCGTAAACGTCATTGGACGTTTATCGTTGAGATCGAAACAATGCTGAAATTATGGTGTGATAATCCAGTAAGAGTAAAAAACTGTCCTGCTGACTATAAAACGGTGTGCTCTCAAGCTAAACCGATTTTCGAAAGATTAAATGAAGAATGGGGGTGGTGGCGGATGGAATGGGGCGGTGAAGGAATGGGGCGGTGGCGAATGCTTCAGTCGATTCAAAAGTCGCTGTAACTGGCATAGCATCGCGGAACGTGAAGAGGCTGCAAGTGCTGATAAAGATCCACAGAAACTCAAGGCTATGATAGAAGAACGTGGCTATAGCAGCCAAACCGTATTCAAGGTGATTAAGACTGAGTTGTTCAGGAACAAGATGCCTAAAAAATTTTATCGCGCGTGAAGAATAAACCTTTCCAAGTTTTAAGGCATCCAAAGATGAGTGACCTTGATGGCTGGTGGAAATTGAACAGGTGATTGGATTGAAGTTAAAACTTCTCTTAGTTTATCGCTCGAAAAATCCAAGAGCTTTAAAAAAATAAATCTAAAGTTAGTTTGCCTGTGATTTGGAACTCAAATATTAAAGCTTGGTTGACAACCTTCCTTTTTGAGGATTGGTTTGGTTATCAGTTCATACGTTCAAGTCGAACATTATTACCAATTAAAACAAATACCATTTTGAGGTGATGTTATTAACGACAATGTACTAGGCTATCCTCCTGCTATTCTCACTAATTTCGATCTGCGTACGAAAGTTGAATTTTTGCCACCAAATACAGCCAGCTTAGTTCAACCAGGGTGTTATCAAAACATTTAAAGCTTATTACACGAGACGATCATTTGCACATCGCCATGAAACTACGAGAGAAAACAGTGAGCTCCCTGTTATTAACTTTTGGAAACAATTTAATGTTTTATTTGCCATGAACATCGTTGGAAAATATGGAATATGTGGAAAAATTGTGTCCATTTTATTACAATAGTGAAACTCCGGCGGAATCAGCCCCAGAGCCTTATCAAATTGATCATGAAGACGTCGTCGGTATTGCTAGACAATTAAATTTAGTAGTAGATGGTAAGGACGTACAAGAATTGCTACATTCACATAATCAAGAGCTGACAGTTGATGAGCGCATAGAAATGTGTGAGCAAAACATTGAAGATAATTATTTTGATCCAGTTTAGTCTGAAAATCAAATAACAGTTGCCAACCTGACGGAAGCTCCCAATTCAATTAAAAAAACGTTAGACATTTTTAAAAACATAGACTCCAATAAAGAGCACGTTTCAGTTATAAAACAAGACGTGAAAAAAGTATTAACGTGCTATGAAGAAATTTTGTTTGAGAAGAAAATATATTTGATGAGTTTGTTTAACTTTATAAAGTCCTCTACATCAAAATAACTCCGGTTTATGTTTTTCAAACAAACAAACAAACAATAAAACAAACTTTGTATGCATTTATATACAAAATTCTATTTTTTTTTTCTTTTTTTAGGTTTTTCTCCACGATCTAAAACTCAAAAAATAACAAAAATATATGTTGTGATTTAAATAATAAATCACTGGGTAAAAATAAAAAACCAAACGGAAACAAATTTCTCAGTGATTCTGTGATTCTCAGTGTGATTCTCAGTGAATTCTACAGTAAAATTTCTGTAATACATTTGCCTAACGAACAAAATTTTAAAAATATAAAAATGTTCTAAAAAATTACAAATTTTTAACGTTAAAGTTTCGGAGGGTCCTCTTCCCCCGTTTTTAAAACACATTTAAAAAATAAATTATATTAATCTGTAATATATAAAGTAAAGAGTGGAAGTAAATATATGTTTTTGTGTATGTCAACGATACTTACATTGACAAGAATAGATTTTTATGATAGTGACATACTACCAAAAAATATATATAGTTCCCGATTCTAAAGAATACAATTAAACACATTTAAATATATATATATATATATATATATATATATATATATATATATATATATATATATATATATATATATATATATATATATATATATTCTATTTCTATCAATTTTGAATAAACAGTATGAAGAAATTAAGTCTAGTATTCTAAATATTTCAAAATATTAATATTATTATTACTTTTATTAAAATATTCCAATCGAACAGAATGGAGAATAAGAAACTTTCTAGATGTTCTGTCTATACAAACATCGGACCCTAGCAATGAACATTTATTTCCGAAACTGCCGGATTATATATCTTTGTTGTGTTAAACGTAGCAGGATGCCTTTGATGGTCAATAATTTAAGAAAGGAAACATGGAACAAAGAGAAAACACTTTTCTGGAACTGAGAGTAATTAATTTCGGTGTCGAAAAACTGCTAAAATGCTCTTGCCTTCAGAAGGGACATTTTTATTTCAAATAAAATCTTCGTCTCAAATTATTTCCCTTTTTGCTATTTTTAAAGGACTATTACTACTTCAAAAATGTTAAAGGAAACATCTGGATCTATTACAGCAACTGGAAAACGTTTAAAAAATATCATTAACATTAAAAATAGAATTTTTCGTTTTTTAGTTTTCTATTGAACTTCGAAATGACTATTTGGTAGCAAAATAATTAAAACTGGTCTATTTTAAAAATTTTAAAGAAGAAATTTAATTAGAGTATTTCAAAATTAATCTTAAATCGAATTATATTCTAAGTGAAAATATATTTTGTAGATTTTCAGTTAATTTTATATTGTAATTTGCTTATTTTGTATTTTTTTTTTAGCTTATAAATTTTTTAAGATACACAGCAACTTATAAGCAACTTATTTTTTTAATCTTCCATATGTTTGCAATCTACCCAAAGGTAATAAGCAACTACTTACAACACTTAGGGCAATTTCTATCTTAAATTCTATAGCTTATCTCTAAAAATCACAGCGTTTCAGTCTCTGCGGCTTTTGGCTATTATCCAGGAGGCTGCCAGCAAGGGTGTGGGCGTGCACTTAAAGTCGCGATAGATACTTCGCAACGCGCACTTGGTTTTTTCTAGCACAGGCTTGATTTTTAGATCGCAGTGTAAAGTTTAATTTGTCACGAACTAAGGAGCATCAGTAATTATTCTCAGGGTTTTGGACTGAAATCTTTGAAGTATTTCTATATTGTATACACTCGTGTTTGAGGATCACTTTGTAGATGGTTAACTTATTAACCAACGATAGTTGGATAATTTTATATACCCTGCTTATTGTTATAACTATGGAATCATCTGCAACAGTAGCTGTAGATGTGTTTCGTGTAGTTGGTAGGTAAGCAGTGAAGATTTGAAAAAGTATGGGTCCCAAGATAATAATTTCAGTTGCTTTTATTGGATATATGTTAGTTACTTTTTACAAGTATCACAACAATAACTAATAGTATAGTGTAGGAAATTTTGACTTAAGTGTATATAGTATGTAATAGTAGGCCTAGGTTAAGTGTGTATAGTAGGCCCGAGTGTCATACTCTATCGAAGGCTTGTGTAATATCCAAGAATGTCGTCGAGCAGTACTTTTTAACTTCAAAAGCGTTATTAATAATTTTCACTACCTTGTGCAGTTGTTCGATTGTTGAGTGTCTTTCGCGAAATCAAAACTGATGTTCTGGAATAATATTTACTTCGTCAAGCAATGGCTTCAGTCGCTTTAGGAACAACTTCTCAAAAAACAGGCAAAAGTGTAATGGGTCTCTATGATGATGTTTCGTCCGTCGGTTTACCAGGTTTTGGAATACTTTCCACTCTGACGGATAATGGTTGACTCTAAGTATTGCATTATACATTTGTGTAATTGTTTAACAACTTGCCCAGTTATAACGTCAAATCGTGGACTTTTCCTTGAGTTGAGGTTTCTATGAATCATAGCCTTAATTTCACTAATTTTTATGGCTTTAATGGGAAGTGCCATTTGGAATGGTGTTTCAAGGTATGAGATCATTTATTCGACTTCTTCTCGTAAAGGTTTTATTGAAAATGACTGAAAAACATTAGCTAACTGTATTGCCTTATCAGTATCTGTTATCGCCCAAGTTCCATCCTGTTTTCTGATTAGTGGTATGCTCTCTTATGTGCTTTTGATTTTTACTGTGGCCTTCTACAAAGAGTAATCAGTAGCTTTAGTGGGAGTAAGACCTTCAAGGTAATTTTGAATTGCCTCATTCTTTTCATTACTGAGTAATTCTTTGATCTTTTTTACTGCTCTATTAAATCTTGTCTTTTCTTTGGGAGCTCTAGGTATCATCCACCTTTTCCGTAATCTTTGTTTTTTGATAATTGCATATTTTGCTACTATAGAGCAATTCTGATTCTGAATTTGACTACTCATTTGACTACTGGGGTTACATCCCAGGCGGCTTGTTGTATTGTAATAGTTATATCTTCTACAGCCTTGTCTCCAGGTTTGTTTTCAGGAGATTTTAGTAGGATATCAGTCAAACAACTTTCTAACTGACTTCATTTTCATATATCAGCGCAATGTTGGTAATACTGACACAACAACAACGTCCATCCTAGACTAGATTTCACTCACTGCATACTTAAATAAAAATCTTATGGTTCACAATCAATAAACAGTAAACGTAAACCGTAAACGTCTAATGTATGATTCTCCGTGAATGACTCCGTATGATAGGGGACATTTTAAACATATTAAAACACTTAATGAAACAACAAAATATTTTAAAAATTTTATTTAGTCTGATAGAAACAAAAAGCTTTCTTGAAATTATTTCCCAAGTTCGTCTTGGATTTCTTGGAAGGTTTTGTTCTTTGTCTCGGGTATAATGAATAACACAAAGAATACTCCAGTTACGCTCACAATAGTGAAGAAGAAAAATGTGATGAAGGCGCCTGCACTTTTGCTTACCGGGCCATATCCGACGGTCACCAAGAAGGCCAAGAACCAGTTGAACGTTCCTGCGGCAGCGCTCATTCTTGCCTTAATGGCGGGTGGAAATATTTCAGATGATGACATCCATGGTATTGGACCCGCACCAAACGAGAAAGCGATTATGAAAAGTACCAGAGCCAGAAGCGGCAACCAACCGATGGATGTGATGTGATCTTTTGCAATCATTTTCTTTTCCTTTACCAAAAAGAATATTCCCATAAGAAACGTGGAGAATGCCATGATACCACAAGACAACATCATCAATATCTTTCTTCCAACTTTGTCTACTGACCAAGCAGAAAACAATGTAGCAATTACTTGCACAACTCCAATAATAATAGTTCCATACTCAGGCTTAATTGTTGAACCCGCGTCAAGGAAAATATCTTTTGCGTAAAACATGACAGCATTGATGCCGCTCATTTGCTGATAGAACATAAGCATGAAACAGATGAGAGACGATTTTTTTCCTTGTTTAGTTTTCAGGGTCGGCCAGAAGGCGCCTTTCAATTCTTCTTGCTTGTCAATTTCGAGTTGAATTTCTTTAACTTCATCCGCCGGATCGTAATCTTTGCCTCTTAAGCGATTAAAACTAGATTCAGCTTTGTCTTTTTTCCCTTTCTTGAGAAAATAAACTGGAGTTTCAGGTTGGAACAAATAACAAATGCCGAAAACAATGGGTACAACAAGACAGGCGTAGCAAAATAATTTTACGTTGAAGACATACCCCAACACTTGAGCGTATAATATTCCAATTGTAATAAACAATTGAAAAAACGTACCTGAAACATAAACAATATAAAATTAGTGTCAATAAAAATGTAATAGATATTTCGGGTAATATTGATTTTGCTAAAAGATGGCGTTACTAACACATTTATTGGTTTAGAATAATGACGTTTATGGCATTTTGGAGGATAAACATACACCACCCAAAGTCAGTTCGTTATGAATTGTCACTGTGCAAAAAGAAATAGATTTTTATTGCTCTGAATATGTCGAATTATGTACTAAAAAAAAGCATTTGGACGAACTTTAATAACCCTTTTTTATTTGAAGAAAACGACTGCTGAAAGTTATCGATTATTGGTTGAACCTTATGGTGAACATGCTCTAACCCAAAGAAATTTGTGAGCGAACAAATTTGGTTTAACAAGAATGGTTTAAACGTCTTAAAAGTGGTGATTTTATTATAAAAGACAATGAGTGTCCGGGACAGCCGAAAAAAATTTGAAGATGCAGATTTGCAATCTACCATTTTCGAACGTCTACACGCATTAGGAAAGATTCGGATGGAAGGAAAATGGGTTCCAAATGAATTGAAGGAAATATACATTGACAGTCGAAAACCACTTGTAAAATTTTACTTGCCAGACAGAAAAGAAAAGGTTTTTGGTACTAGTTTTGACAGGTCATGAAAGGTGGATCTATTTTAACAACCCAAAGTGCAAAAAATCATGGCTAGATCCAAGCCAGCCTTCAACATTACAACTAGTGCGCAATATACATGGAAACAAGGGTTTGCTGGGTATTTGGGGGTATAATAGGGGAGATGTGCATTACCAACTGCTGAAACCTGGTGAAACGATTACTGACGAGCGATATCGATAATAATTAGTAAAATTTAATTGAGGATTGAAGAACAAACGACCAGAATAAGCCCAAAGATACGATAAAGTTATTTTTCAACATAACAACGCTCAATTTGTAAAAAACTATTTGTAAATCGTTGAATAAGACGTCCTGTCCCCACGTTGTATTCACCGAACTTAGCCCCTTCGGACTACTACTTATTTCGATCAATGCAGCCCGGACTTTCAGAACATTATCTACATTCTCACAAATAATTCAAAATTTAGCTTGATGAAAGGTTGGGCTCAAGAAACCAAAACTGAATGTCAATTTTGGTTTTTTGAGCATTCCCTTCCATTCCATTTGACAGAAATATGAGAAAAATAGCTAAAGTTGACCATTACTTTGATCATTAGGGTAATTTATTTTGTTATGGAAATAAAAGCTCAAATTTGCAAAAAAAACGGCATTATTATCCAAAGCACTTAATCCAAATTATTATGCAAAGCACAGAATCCATTCTTTGGCAGAAAAATGAGAAAAAGTAATAGCTAACGATGACCAATACTTTAATTATTAATATTAAGGCAATTTATTTTATTATAGAAATAAACGCTAAAATTTTGCGAAAAAATCTGCATTATTGGCAGAAACCCTATTACAATTGAAGGGGCACAAGGGAAGAAGTGGAAGAAGGAGTTAAGTCACATTTTCTGAAAAAGTCCTGTTTTGTCGTAGATGAAAGAGTTATGTGCGTATATGACTTGGTCCATCAGGATTTTGCTCTATTCTACAGATCTAAGCAAGTACTGAGTTGTAAAAGGGGCTGTGTGGCATTAAATATAAAAAATGCTATGGAAGTAGGAGCTATGTGCCTATAACCCCTTCGTCCAGTCTAATATTTGTATTTTTAATATCACATGGCCAAAATCAAAACAAAAAATCTCTAGAAAACGGACCAAAAACCCCAAAGACTTGGAAAAGACGTGCTGCAGAAATTTGTAGAGAAACAAAGAAGATTTCTATTTCTTATTCGGAGAATGTTGTTGTTTCCAAAAGTATCTGCTCGGATTGCTTATGTACAGAAACGTGCAGATTAAATAGCAGAGATAAATTTAACGAATAAAAACGAAGTTACTTGATAATTTTGATAGTCTTGATATAAATTTAAAAAAATCATTATTATTTAGAGGTATCACTCCAGTGAAAGATGCACGTCAGCGTAAAAACGCTTCTAAACATAAATCTCATTCTTTCAAATATTCACTCATTTTGGACAATTAAAAAATTTATGTATGTAAAAAAGCATTTTAAGCTCTGCACCAAATTAACCGTAAAAAAATGGACAGCATTAAAGGTAAACTAAAGCCTGGACAATCCGTTTCATCTCAAGATGCTAGTGAACGATTTATGACAAGGCCACATAAGATGAGAGATGCTGTGGAGCAGGCTATTATAAATCATATTAATCAATTTTCCATAGATCCAGAAACAGTAATCCACATAAAAGGTATTTCGCCCCATATTTGAATATGTCGCAGATGTATAGATTATATGTTGAAAATGCAAACCACATCATAAACCAGACAATTTTTTAATAAAAAATCAACTTACTGACTGGATTGTTATATAAAGCAGACCATGCCTTACCCAAAATTACTACGTCCACGGCATTTTACCTAAGGAACATTTGGTTCTACAAGTTAGGCATCCACATGATTACGACTGAAGGGCACCATATAAAATGGATACGTATTGAAGATTTTGATAGTTACCTATATAAGGAGACATTGGATGAATACACTCCTTCAAATAAGTTTTTTTATTTAGAAATAAGCCATCAAAAAATTGTAAGCCCCCGGTAGATGTTGAATTCACCAGAGTTCATTACAAGGCAGGAATCATATATCACAAAAAATTGTCAACATTCGAGATCAGTTATCTTTTATCCAAGAAGAACATGGAGGATTTTATGAAAGCATTATTGTAGTAGAAAGTGAAAAAGCAACACAAAAAAGAAGACGTACTAAATGACTTCGTTTCATATTAGAGTACCTGATTCTATGATTTTTTTGTTTATTATAATTTTCAATTTTCTGCATTTTAACTTATTTTCATGTTTATTGAATTGAAATTCATGTTTATGACTTTATTTTCATGTTTATTGAACCTATTATTACTGTTACTAAATGGAAGAAGGGGTTAGTTAAATTTAGAAATAAAAACAATGACTAGCTAATATCTGCATATTCTTGAAAATAATTTACCAACTAGTCATATTAATTAAATAAACCAAATCTTAAAATTATCTTCAGATAAAAAATGCCAATTAATTTTACTAAAATCTAATTATCTCATTTGCATGTTTTTGTAACACAACCCGTTAAGAAAGCAGAACGTAGCGTTCGATCTTGTAACACTGTTGGCTTCCCCTTTGGAAACGCATCAACATTTGATGAATCTTTAGAGCGAGTTTGAACTAGCTCGAGTAACCAGGTGACCACTCGCAATTATTTTCGTAAAACAGATTTTTCCCGATACGTTCTAAAAATGTGTAACAATTCTGAGCAACAGTGCACTGTCAACTGTTATTTTAGACAGCTTAAATTTAACAAAACTTAAATGTATTGATATTTGTTAAGGCTGTAAACATGCCACGAAAGTGATTAATTCATCCTGATAGTTTTTGTTATGTGTGTGTGGAGAATGAACTTTTACCTCTCACCATCAAAATTTCACACCATTAGTAACCAAACATTACTCGGGTTACTTTGGTTTTCCTGTGAGCCATCAAGATAAATCCTGGATCCCACATATCTTCTGTGTAACATGCTTCTGCTGGGTTGGGCTAAGGAATCTCGACATATGCCCATTGCTGAGTCAATGAATTAAACGGAACCAACACATCACGAAACACTATTATAGTGTAGACCACAGTATAGATATTAGTAATTTAAGACTAACTAAAAGTGTTAATAATAACGGGGCTTTGGATGCACATGAAAGCATTCAAATAGAAAAATATAAGAAAATCATGTACCGAGATAAAGGGCCTATCCCGTTCAGTCAACTTATTCAATTATTAATGTAAGGCATAGTAAACTTCAAGTTCAAGATTTTTACATGCTTCGTTAGGCAGGGTTTTTCATATAAATAGGACATAGTTTAATTTTAGAATTAGATTAAATCATCTCCTCATGATGCTAACATGGTTAGCGAAACGTGCGTCGAGCAGTTCAAAAAAAGTGATTTGGTGTTTAGTGGTAAATCTCTTCAAGTTTAGTGTTTCACACCAAAGGTTCCAACAGAAGAATTGATCTGAAGATGTACTTTTACCACCCTTGCATTTAAAACTCGGCCTCATAAAAAAAATAGTAAAAGAAAGACAAATTAAGGAGGTGTTATTTGAAGGCTTTATTAGGAGTATTACAGCTTTCAGCAAAAAACTGAATGATCTTGAAAAACGACTGGAAATGTTTTGTTAATACCGTAAAAACTTTTTGGATTGGACTATAGGACAGAAAATTACAATATTTAATTAACGAATTTTAGATCTCATACAAAGCTTTGGGGTGAAATAGGTCATATTCTGGACTCACACTTGAATTTTATACTTGAAAACCTAGGTGCTGTAAATGAACACGACGAAAGATTCCACCAGGATATTTATTTTATAGCGATGCGATATCAAGGAAAATGGGGTATTGGAATTGTTAGCGTATTACTGCTGGGAAATGAAAAGTAACTTACAGGAAGCTAAGTACTTACGAAATTCATAAATATTGTGTATAAGTGGGCAATTACAGTATAACTGTAAGTGTTTTTTCGTATATTTTTTTATAAAAATATATATTTGAATGTCACAAAGAAACCTGACGTGTTATTTTTTTTTTAATATATTCTTGTTAGGTGACCATATTGCTATCTAAATTTGACAGACGCTTTCGTGTGATAAATAAAAGTTTTAATTTTGTAGACCAGTGTAATTTAAGAGTAGTCAAATTTACGAATGTTTAATAATTACGTTAGAGTGAAATAAGTTTAGTATTCTAGGGTTATTAAACCCATTATTTTGACTAGCTTTTTAAAAATAAGAAAATGGATGAGGATCATTTATAAAAATAATTAAAAAGAAACATATTTTATGCCTCAAAAGTTTTCTTATATACTATTGTTTTTCTATATAACTTACCTAATGTTCCTCTAATTTCTGTTTGAGCTATTTCCATGGTATATAGCGGGGCTGCGATACAGAACGAACCACCAGCAACTCCGGTTAAAAATCGGCCTACCAAACACATGGCAATATTTTGAGTAAAAATAATTATCACCCAACCAAAGACGAACGGAATGACCGTTAATAAAGTTGTTATTTTTCTTCCAATAGTATCGGCTAACAAACCGATTGGAATGCAAACACACATTGCTCCTAGGCACATTATAGACCCCGCCCAAGACAAATCCAGTTTCACATCATTTAACTGACCATCCTCCAACTCTGAAAGAAATAAAATATTATTAAATCCTGGCTATATATTTACTCGTAAGAAAATGTCATAGCTATTCAGTTCTGCGTAAGAAACCAGATCTAAAAAACTACTAGCTATCAAAGATCTAGTTGCTATTTAGGAACTATTTTTTAGAGAAAATATATTATACAGATAATTATTGGAAATACGAACAAATTTATAGAAAAAAGTAAAGAAAATTATACCCGAGGACGAAATTGTAAACCGACTAATATTCAAGAGATAAAAGTATTTCTTCGATTATTGTATATCGCAGCTATTAGATAAGGCATGTTAACGCCGATGATTTGTTCAAAACTGATGGAAATCTTTAGGCTTACCATGTTACTTTTTAGGTTTCGTTTTTTGATAGCCAATATTCGTTTTGATGATAAGGACAGTCTTGAGGAAAGACAAAAAATTGATAAGCGGCGATCAGAGAATTATTTGACTGTATTGTATGCAATTGTAAGAAATCTTATTCGTTGTCAGAACATGCAACTATGGACGAAAAACTCGAAGCATTTAGAGGAAAATGTCGATTTTGATGGTACATACCGTCTAAACCAAATAAATATGGTGTAAAAATGTTTGCATTGGTCAATGCTAAAATGTATTATACCGCTAATTTAGAAATTTATATGTTGGAACCGTCCTTATGAAGTAGTACGTCGTTTATGTGAACCTATAGCGGAAACGGGACTTAACGTGACAACAGACAATAGACCTTTTAATGACTAGTTGGGCGTAAGCGGGTTCGCCATGTTAACGAGGCGTTAATAGAAAAGTTTCGGGCAATTTTTATAAATATGGCTGGGAAACAAGGATCATTACCTTATTATCAGTGTAACTAAACGAAAAATTAATTGATGGTGCTTTATTAGTGCATCCCACAATAAAAGCACATAACTGTATTCAATTACAATAGTTAGAATGCCATGGCAGTCCCCAACGTGGAAACAAGCAGAAGTTATTGAAACGTTAGGATGGAAATTATATTCATATTACTTTTATATTTATTATATTTACAACAATATATTTATAACATTGTATTTACAACATTATATTTATGACACTACATTTATTTTTAAATTAAGTTTGGAGCAAATTTTAATTTTCATTTTTTTTAATACTTTAATGGGAGCAATTTTTTAAAATAATTAACTTACCCCATGAGTTTGTTAATTCTTTTCAGTCACATTTACTTTTACCTACTAAAAACATTCATCATTTGAGGTTATATCATGAGCTATTACATTAACACTTTCGACCACTTTCTCCTAAGAAATGAATTGAACAAATATACTTATCTTTATTATTGATTGATTTGTCCGTTACCTTGTGATATTTCATTTTTTAAAGAAATAAAACAATTTTTTACTTTGATCTATCTATCTATCACTTTTATGTTTAAACAAAATTTGTGTGATTATAGTTGCGTATAAACGACTTAACATTCTCAAACACTACTTTAAAGCTAAGTTTTTGCAGCTGTTTATCTACTCTATGTACCTAATTTTATACTTTTATTGGGGTTAATTTTTTACAATATTTTAAATAGTGTCTGATCGTTTAATAGTTGTCTAGACGGATCGTTATTATATTTATAAATTTCAAGAGCTTCTAAAATGTTTAGTTTTTTGATTTTGGGCACTGTATGTAAAATTTTCAAATTTGTAATCTCGGGAAATATATGTCCGGTATCTATGAAAGAGTTCGCAAAATTAGAGCGTTGTTTCTTTAATATGTATGCAGATTTATGTTCTTTGTATCTATTCTAATTTTAATGTATTTATTCTAATTCTAATTTTGTTATTGTTGTTTATTTTTGATGATTATTAATGATAAATATTTTAATACTTTAGGATGTATCGGAGGTATATGAAAATGTTACAAAACCGTTTAAAAAATTTACAAAATATTCTTTACTTAATCCTTAAGCCATTGTGCTTTAATGTTATCTTATAGAGATTCACTAACATAATAAGTCACAAATGTATAAACAAAACAAACATTCAGATTATGTAAGTTAAACGGTTTGGAACTAAATTTTCATAGTTTTCTTACTATTCACGAATTTTTGATTTTTTATATCACAGATTAGTTTAAAGTAGGAATAATTTCTGACACTAAATTTTTAATATTTATTACAAAATATCATTAGATTTTGTACATATTAAAATGTATTTAGACGAATAATTTAGGATTGAGGCCGCATCCACAATTTAGGCTATTTAGCAGCCATAATCAAACTAAAGAAGTTTTAATATTTGTGTACAAACACTATTATAATTTATAAATAAGATATAATATAATAAAATAAGAAAAACTATTTGGAAGCCCGAACCTCTGTCTATATGTAGAGAGGGCATTACACTCTACCAGTGCATGTCGAACAGTCAAAAGGACTCTGCAGAACATAAAGAAGGAGCCTCCCCTTTTAACAGATGGCCATTAGTAAAGTGACAATGATCACTTCGGTCATTCACAAACATTCTTATAGAAATTTTATAGAAAGTTTCTGAGGGAAGGAAAGAAGGTATTGAGAAAATCAAGGCTCTGTCTAAGTGTCGAGATGACATTTTGACGTTGAAAAGGCCATAAATACAAAAAGTTTCTACAACAAAATATATATTTTTTAGAAAATCTAAATAGATGCTATTTCTTGTCTGTACAAATCCAATTAAAACCATTTAGTCAGGTCTATTTGGTTGTTCAGAAAGATTTTTGCATTTTTGAAACGATTTATTTCGAAAACTATCCAGATTGTTTAGTTTTTACTTTTGTATTATGAAATCACTGTTAAAATGATTATTTTCGTTTAACAAATGCGTCATGATCAAAATTATCAGTGTAACAGTGAGTTCAAAATACTATATGTACAAAAAATGCTACCGGAATTTGCCCATGGAACCCATATAGTTACTGTCAAACCGCGTCATTGGCGCCATTTCCTTGTTGACATCTGATAAAGATTTTCAACTCGCAACAATACAAGTTTCATACAACAGCATAGTTTGTAATAGCGTTGAACAAGTCGATTTCGGATAACATTAATTTTCTGTTACCATTTGAAGAAAACTGCTGCAGAATCGCATCGAATGCTTGTTGAAGCTTACGGTGAGCATGTTCTTGGAAAATTACTGTGTTTTGTGTTTTGAGTGATTTAAAAAATTCAAAAGAAGCGATTTTGACGTGAGAAACGAAGAACATGGAAGACCACCGAAAAAGTTTGAAGACAACGAATTGGAAGCATTGTTGGATGAGAATGACGCTCAAAGGTAATAACAACTTGCGGATCAATTAAATGTAACACGAGAAGCCGTTTCTATAAGTTTGAAAACCATGGAAAAGATCCAGAAGATGGGAAAATGAGTTCCACATGAACTGAATGAAAGACAGCAGGGAAACCTAAAAACCACTGCCGAAGTATTGCTCGTCAGGTACAAAACAAAGTAGTTTCTCCATCGAATTATGACTGGCGATGAAAAGTGGATACATTTTGAGACTGCTAAGCGTAAAAGATCATGGGTAACGCCAGGCGAATCATCAACATCGACTATAAAGCCAATTCGCTATGGAGGAAGACCATGCTCTAGGTTTGGTGACATCAGAATGTGTGATCTATTATGAGCCACTAAACCCTGGCAAAACCGTTAATACTGAACGTTTGGACAACAAATGATTCATTTGAATCAAACTTTGCGTAAAAAACGACCAGAATATCAGAAAAGACAACACAAAGTAATTTTGCTTCATGTTAATGAATAATCACTCACAACAAAACTGATCTAGAAAACGATTGAGGCGTTTTGTTGGGAACCACTATCGCATGAAATACTCACCAGACTTGCATCCACAAATGTTCATACAGTTGGGAAAAATGTGTAGCTAGTGATGGGCAATACTTCGAATAAAATATTTTTTATCATTTTTCTATACAAAAATTCCCGTTTCATATTTTCATACCTGGTAGAAATAAATTATCTCAAAGATGCAAAAACCCTTCTCGATGATCAAATAGACCTGAACAAATTGCCTACAGATAAGAAATGGCATCTGTGTAAATTACCTAAAAAATATATATTTTATTGTAGAAACTTTTTGTATTTATAGCCCTTTCAATATCGAAAATATTCATTTCCGACGAAGCTACAGGGGTAGCGAAACGTGTTAAACATTATTAATAAAGTTTAAATTTTTAAATAAAAGCATTTTATTAAACATTTAGTTTGTTTAGTTATAGTAAATAGAACCTAACCGAATATTCATGGTGTTACATTATTTTTGTATACAAGTATATTTTTTAAGACAGAATATCTAAAGTTCTATGCAATATCATTATTTAAAAATAATGAACTGTTTTCCTTCGGTATAAATGTTTTCCATCACAACATCATTTCGTAGCCGACAAGTTTCAAACTGGGTCAAATCGTACAAAAGATACACGAATTTAATTAAAGACTATCGAAATTGGCTCGCCAGTCTCGACCGTCCGAGATAACTCCGGCCATCTAACAGGATCGGGACATAAAATCGCGGAAGCAACGTTTCGATAGCCCACTTGTTTACCACACGGAAGGCAATGACTCTCGTTTCCGGATTGATAAATGTCCCGACGATGAAAACATCTTTGTACCGCTATCGGAAAGGAAAATAATGAAGGCCCTGTCTGCTGAGCAAGATCAGCGCTTTCTCGACAGTTACTAACAGTGCGTTAATTTGATTTAGATTAAAGGTCTAGCCTGAAGTCGAAGCCGTTTGGAACCTTTCAGATTTAGTTTGAGATGGTTAATGATCCGTCAGGTTATGGGTATTGATGGTTGACTGTTGCAAAAACAGACGCTCTCCAAATTTTGGATATCAACCTTTTTGCAATAGGAGATTTGGCTTATTTTAAATTTCACATTCATTTTTATTTTCTTTTGAACTCTAACTTTGTAACTTTTGCATCTAGTACTATTTTTTGCAGCTATTAAATATCTATTAAATTAGTTATTAAAAAAAATAATTATTGAAAAATTATTGTTATAGGAACTTTTTATTTTTGAATTCTTCTTAGCCATGAAAATTAAATAATAATAATTAATATTAAAGAATTCATAGTGTACCTTAATTTATTCGCATTTTTAATGAAAATATTATTTTTACACATCTAAAAATACAAAACCGAGGCATTACAACACAGTTATTAAGCCAGAATGTCTATATGGGGCAGAAACGCTCATTTTGAATAGAAAGAGAGACATCGAGGAGATTGAAAAGATAAAAGAACAATCATAAGAAAAATCGTAGGCCCCAAACAAATTTTCCGACCGAGGCCATTTTCCATTCCGACCGAGAAAACCGATAAATCAAACAATACACAGATATACATAGCGATGGGTGGGGCCTCCTCTCGGTCATCATTGAATGCAGTCCAAAGAAGTCAAAAAAGCTCAATTATAAGCTATCCGACGACAAGTCGGCGAAAATATGACTTGTTTGATTTTGGAGAGGGCCGGCTCTATTCTTGGCGAAACAGCATATGTCGGTATCCTGATGAGTCTAACCACCAACAGACGAAACATGTGCCCTCCAATGTAAGAGATGGGTGAAGTTCTCTCCCGGTCAAGCAAATAACCAATGCATATATATACATATATATATATATATATATATATATATATATATATATATATATATATATATATATATATACTTACGTAATTTTTTTTAGTAAATAAAACCTTGCAAATGTCGCTCCGAGATTTTTTAGATATCTGCGTTTAAATTGTTCATTGCGCTTTTGAAACCTAACACTTTTATTAAAGTAGGTAGGCTATAAATAAAACAAATACATCAAGACATTCTAGCAATTTAGTTACTGTCAAACTTTGCATTGATTGTCAATTTTTAACATTGTGGGTATTTAAATAGTTAAAATAGTTTTAAATGATAATTCTAATAATTTTAATACATTAAAGTAAAATAGTTTTTCACTTAAAAGTGCGATTCTCACTTAAGTCAAGAACAAAATGCCCATATAAATTGTTTTCTAATGAAGAACTGCGAGATATGAAAGGCATATATAAGCAGGAAAATTTTCGGAAACGTATTCACGACGTAAACTTCACGTATAAAGATATTTAGAAACGTATCCACGACGAAGACAACCGGATTTTAAGATGTTCAAAAATCTTTACGACATACTGGGTGAAACAGGTTCTTTCCGTCGGAGATAATATTCCGCAGGTCGTCCGAAGACTCTAACCTCTGTCTAGAAAGAAGAAATTGTGGGTCGCGTAACCGAAAATCCTGAAGCAAGCACAAGACGCATTGCTCTGGAAGCTGGGGTAGGCAAGTCCACCGTTTGCAAATTTTTTCACGCAGAGGGACTGTATCCGTTTCACTTCACGCCTGTGCAAAATATACTAGAAGTTGATTTGCAAGCCAAACTAGAATTTACTCGTTTCTGTCATAGCCATCAAAATGTCAGCCCCATGTCTTTAAAACAATATTGTTTACAGACGAAGTAAGTTTTATATGTAGAGATGTATTCAATTTTAGAAATAAATATGCATGGTATGTAGAAAATTCACTCTTAGTATCCGAATGTCGTTTCCAACACGAATTTAAAATTAACGTTTGGTGCGTTATTACATATTGGGTTGATTACCACCTAATTTAAACGACGACCTGTATCTTAATTATCTTCAAACTCATTTACCTAAATCACGGGCGTAGCCAAGGGGGGGTGTTGGGGGTTCCAACCCCCCCCCCCCCTTCCCCGAAATAAGCCAAATATTACCTAATTTTATACCGAAAAAATACGAGGAGTGAAGAAAGTTTAATTATTACATTTGAATTGAATATATATATATATATATATATATATATATATATATATATATATATCCGAACTAGTGGACGTTGCGCACAGTAACGCCATCTCTTGTCGAGTAGTATATTTTTGTTGTTTTATTTACTTCAAACTAACCCAATGTAAATTATGTTGCAAGTGAATGATTTATCGTAATTCATAAGAGAAAAGTCAAAATGTGGAGAATTAGAGAGCCATGGAGGATGATTGGAGAATTTAAATTGAAGTGGATTATATAATGTCAAATCAAGTTGCTCCAAAATATTTTGATATTGATAACCAATATTGTGGATAGAACAGGAAATAGAGGTACGAGGGGAGCTTGGAGGAAGATGATAAAAAATTGAGTGGCCTGGAATGAAGAGTTTTGCCCACAAACTAAATCCACACTTAGTGTCCGAACGTTGCTTCCAACACACAATTTAAAATTAACGTTTGGTTTGGTCTTATTGGTTATTATGTATTGGGTCCAATCGAATTAACACTAATTTAAACGACAAACTGTATCTGAATTTTCTTGAAATTCAGTTAGCTGAATATATAGATAACATTCCTATAGAACCAAGACGGAACATGTTGTTCGTGCAGGATGGAGCCCCGACACACCAATGTAGACCTATCAGAGGCTACCCGAATACTCGTTTTCCTAATTACTGGATAGGCTATAGGAGTCAGATGTCTTGGGCTCCTCGGAGTCCCGACTTTAATCCACTTGATTTTTGCGTGTGGGAATGTATGAAATCAGTACTGTATGAAGAATTAGTGAATATTCGAGAAGAATTAAGGCATGACATTGAGAATGTTGTGGAATCGTTTCGAAATGAATAATTATTATTACAAATAAGAGGGTCATTCAGTAAACGGGTATTGAAATGTATTGAGGTGAATGGAAATCACTTCGAACGTTTATTGTCGAAGAGAGACATCTTTCTTTATTCATCCTTCTGGAATTATTTTAAAATGTTCAACATTTCTAAAGACATTTCGTTTGTACTTTCTTTTAAAACATTTATAATCGTTATTAGTATGTAATAGTTTTATAATGACATATTTATTTAAAATTATAATTTGTAAATTTATTTTTGGGTTATGTCAATGATATTTATCTCGAAATTCCTTGTCATTGTCAATATAAATATCATTGGCATATCTCAAAAATGGAGCCACATTAGCTGTGGTGTCTAAGGCGTCAGCCTTACGTTACGGCAATTCATGTGGAACGGATTCGAATCCCGTACTAGGCAAAAAAGTTTTTCTACCATCCTTGTGAATGTTTCTAGGTAAGAGTGTAAAATCTGACAAAGAATTACCCCTAAGTCACGCCAGCTCGAGGCTGGGTAAGGCCGGATGCCTTCTGCGAGGTTTTCTACGTTGGTCACTCGCCAGTCGGTAGGCTTCTCGAGATACTTTCAATTAAGCACAAAACCAAGGGTTGATAGCCCGAGGGGGGTGCTGGCCGGAGTTTTCGGTAGCTGATGATCGTGGTTCGAAACCCACGTTAAGCTGTACGTAAACCGTTTAATTTGAAATACCTTTTCTTTCGATATCTAAGCTTATGCAAGTTTACAACGATGTGAAATATAAAACATCAGTTATTTTGTTTTCATTGTTATTCTGTAGACATTGTAGTTTTAGTTAGAGACGTGTGCATCACCAGGATTATTTAGGAACTAGATCAGGAGTTTAACCTGGGATTCCAACCATGACCATTAGCGATTAACTCTCTTTTAATCTGTGGTCTGTTTTCACACTGAGAGTTTATACTATATAAATTAATGCCGGAGCAACTAATTGAAACACCCTTAACTCGTACGAATATATTAACTTATATGGGTGGAAGTATTACAGATTTTAGTACTTACCGTCTGATATGTTTGACGTCCAGGCGATGACAGTTCCAGTGCCCATAGCACCAATGCAAATACAAATTGCTGCAATAAACTGCGGCAACTTCTTGCCCTCCCCCATTTTAATTTAATTATTTTACCAGACAAAAATATATTTAAAAGCTTTGTAAAAAAATAAGTGTCAAAATATTGACTGATAGAAATTCTGGTTTCAATTGTTGCTTTAATCAAATCAAAAGGTGTTTTTTGTTGAGCAAAATCGATTGACGTATTCAATCATATATATATATATATATATATATATATATATATATATATATATATATATATATATATATATATATATATATATATATATATATATATGTAAATTATATCCGATATAGACCAGGCAATGATGCCTACATCTTGCTGACGATGGTGTATAGCTGGCTTACGTGCCATATACCATTATGCAACCATGACCTACAAAAACCAATCAATGACCCATACATCTTGCTGACGATGGTGTTCATGCTGACGTACATGCCGGATACCATTAAGCAACCATGGCTTATAAGAACCAATTTTTAATTATCCATTCATTATTGTAGTAATTCTGATCAAAGCTTGATTGTATATTCTTTCTGCATAAATAAATAACTGTTTTTAAAAAGTGATTTTTCGTGAATACAATATATCTTTAAGATCATCAAGGTGAATTGTGGCTGTAGCTCCATCATATATCGATCCTAATAGGTTTACATATGCTTTATCTACCCTAAGCAGTACATCCTATATGGCATCCAAAAGCCAAGTAGAGTGGCATGGTGTATTCGATGTGCCTTTCTATGGCCTGCTCTACAACCTGGATGTGATCCATTGTACTGAATCCACTTACGAATCCTGCTTGTTCTCTTGGTTGTGCGTCATTCAGTTTTTTTAATATTCCTTTAGAAATTATCTTAGTGAAAACTTTGTACATTACTGATAGGAGGCTTATTGGACGGTAATTCTTTAAATCTTCCTGTGCTCCTTATTGAGCATCACTTCTGCATTTTTGCATAAGCCAGGTACTTTTTGTTCTTTGAGACATTTTGAGTATAATTTTGCCAGTGTTTTATGTAACGTCCGACCACGAGCTTTTAGCATTTCGACACTTACACTCTCCTATCCTAGAGCCTTGCCATTTTTCATCGATTCTAGAGCATTTGTTAGTTCCTCCACTAGGATATCTGACATTTGTTCTTTTGTGGGTATTGTTGTCATTGATTATTTCTGATCTTTAAATAACTGGGAATAAAATTTTCTGACAACCTCTAACATTTGCGTACGCGCCCTGCATACTGTGCCATCCTCACGCCTTAAGGTATATATTGCGTTAAGGTATATATATATATATATATATATATATATATATATATATATATATATATATATATATATAGCGAAGTCAATTCTATGGCCTTGGCAGTGTTGGAACTACGCTGATATCGTTTGTTTGTTTTTCACGATCTTGATGTTCTTGTACTCGCATTGAAATTCGTCTGTTTGTTTGTCCTACGTATAGTTGTTTACAGTACGCGCATGGTATGCTCTAAACTCCCTGGTGTTCCATTATCGGATTAAAACGTAAAAAAAGTTCCTATAAACATACCACAAAAATTGCTTGTTAAAGGGGATGGAGCCCCTTAAAAGGGAAACTCTGCGAAATGCGATTTTGTCTAGAGCTTCGTCTATTGATATATTTGTATAGTGTGATACGATATCTAACCTTGCCAATATGCCATTTTTTGTAATTTAATATCCTTTATCATGGTTGTTAAATATTCGGAGTCTTTGACGTAAGAAAATCAAAAAAGCAGTAAATCAACAAAGGCATACAAAGAAAGCTAGAAGAGCAGAAAATGCAAAAAGGCAGAAAATGCAGAACTCGTTAAAGAAAAAGCCTTTCTGCCATACATCAAAGGAGTCACTTACAGAGTGGCAAGAATTTTTAGAAAACACAATATTCAAACACTTTTCAAAACACAGACAAAGATACCAAATTTCCTGACGAACCCAAAGGACAAATTAATATTAGAAAACCAGGGCGTGTACAGCATACCATGCGCGGACTGTAAATAACAATGCATAGGACAGACAAACAGACGAATTTCAGTGCTAATACATGAACATAAAAATAGCATGAAAGAAAAACGAAATCACTCTTCACTATCAATAATTTACCTACAAATTAACCCTTAATAATCCTATTGAGTAAACATTCGCAAAGAGAATTATATTAAACGATCTAAAAAGAATAATATAAAGGTTAATCGTTGTTATATCTAACCGTCATTCATTAACTTTTTGTATCAGGCAGATATATGTTAGAAACTACAACAATCAGGTCGTTTATTAATTTTTCAACTATTTTTAATATCATTGTTATACATTTTATTCTTTCATAGGAATTATCTTTTGATTTCTAGGTTATCATCAAGGAATAATTAAAGCTTTTACTTATCGCCTGACAAATTATATGTAATGAAACTGACAGTGAACAGAAACACTAAAAATTCTTCCAACATTCTATTAATCCATAAATTGAAATGCACGTATCATATTATATTATTAGTCCTAATATTTCATTTAGTATTTCCACAGTTCCAAGTTGAAACTATTCAATGTCAAGGCTTCCTATTATTTTATTCCAGCATCAGACAAAGTTCTGTAATTATAATTCATAACTTTGAGGGTTTGGGTTTCATTTCGGTATATGTAACTTAAATCCTCCAATTTATACCGGTTAGAGCAAAGGTTTCGAATGCTGTCGATCATTTTATGACTTTCTAAAAATAGGTTTCAATGTTATTTTAGGCTGAGCCTCAGCAGAATATGAGTATAGATTGAATATAGATGAGTATAGATAGATAACCATTACAAGTCAAGTATCTTAAAATAACGGATGTAAGAATAAGAAAAGAAGCTGTTGTCTACACAGTTTCTTGTATGCTCCACAAATACCACCGAGCAAGAACCGCATTTTTCAGATATGGCCCCAAGAACTTTTTCCCTCTGATATCATCGACCAAGCATATCTGAAATTACCACTACAAGGAAAGGACTTTGGATGGATTGAAGCGGTCAAAAAGAATTTGCAGAATGAACTCACAGCGAATCCAGCTTCAACACCTGAAATCAGTATCTTGAAGATTAAGTTCCGTAATATTAATCTATAAAAAATGTTTTTCGATGTCTCGTGTCTTTCTATGGCGTCTACAATATGTTTCCAGTCGTCATAGCCTTCCATCCAAACATTTTGTATTTTTTTAGGTGCCTGGTTTGCGAATAACCAACATGGTTCACAATACACCATCTGAAGTATTAAGGAATAGGATAGCCATGTACGTTCAAGTTTCACGCCAGACTTGGAAACAATATAGTAATGTTTTTCTAGGAAGGATCAATTGTCACTGTCTTTTAAGAAAGGACCCTTAGGTTTATAATCTCCGTTTTCGATCAACTGTTTGGCTTGATCATTTAGTTCTTTAAAGTTACCCTTATCAATAATATATGGTGAAGATGCAATCTTGTTCACACTAAAGTATGATTAACTTTAATTTTTGCTTATACATTTTTATGGTGGATATACACGTCCAACTTTTCATTTAGTCACGTCCAATTCTTCACTTTCGGAGCACTGTTCACTCTCTTTTTCATCAATAAAGTCATCATTCTTAAAGTACTGGCTAATTTTAGGTAAGTTTTAATTTATTCTTCAGACTCCCTCTTTCTCTTTCATTTTTCCAAGAATGCGTAGTAGAACACTCCGTATTTAAAAAATAGAAATCCGGGATACCCCTAACATCGTGCCTCGCTAGCCCGCCAGCGCCACGAAAAAAAGTACTTTCTTGGTTAACAAAATGCGGAAATTTCCCGAGCATCACTAGCTCACCCGAGACACCAAACTACCGCGACAAAAAATGAAACAAGCAATGGATGCGTTCTAAAATTGATCGACATCCTTTTCTTATGAATGCCTTTAAATCTTATTCATTTATTTGAATTTGTATATGGTCTTTAGTTGTGTCTAACTTTAGTTGCTTTTAAGTACTTATATACATTTTCTAATTTTGACTAAATTTTGTTAAAATTGTTGGATTACTTCTGAGCTCACGGCCTCTCGAATCGGTGGGGTCGTGATATTTTGCCAGCCCTGCCTATATATAAATATATATATATATATATATATATATATATATATATATATATATATATATATATATATATATATATATATTTATATACGGGTTGCTATTATGTGTGGAAACGGTCAAATATCTAGAGAACGCTTTGAGATTTCTTAATGAAATTTTGTACAAAAACATAAGGAAATGCAACTTTTTTTCTTGTAGCATTTTTGAAATCCAAGGGTAACGTGGATTGCAAATTGGTAACTTGAAATTCAAATTGATAACTTGCGATATAGTTGACCTTTTCTATATATTATAGCGACCCTGTATATAGATACACAAATATATAGACTTGAAGAGTATTGCACCCGTTTTCTTTCTCAGAACAAAACAGTATTGTTTACTTTTTTACTGACAAAACTGAAGGTTTTTAAAAGGTGTAATGTCCCGACATTAAATATTTTTAATATTGGGTTTACGGTAGGTAGAAAATCAATATGATTATACATAAATCAAAATATTCTTTTATCAAATGATCAAAATAGACACATTATTTAAACAAAACTACCATATTTAATATCTGAATGATTGTGGCGTGTTCATATATTTTTTTCCTTTATTAACACATACAAAACACATTAATATACATACAGACAAAAATGTCATTAATAAAACTGTAGTTAACCTTTCAAATAAAATATTATCTGGTTCTGAAAAGTATGTACTTTCTAAAGGACTAAATTTTAGTGTTACATCGAAAGATGTTCCTAAATTAGACCATATTTCGGCAGTAGAGTCTGTTGCTCAAAAATTACCTTTGGAAAGTGCAAATGAATACAGAATTAGGTTAAAACTTATCTTAGAAAAACAATTTAAAATCAAATCAAATTTATACCATGAGGAAAGGTTAGCTATAGATAAATTAAAAAAAGACACATCTATTAAAATATTGCCATCAGACAAAGGTAACGCCACAGTTATTCTGGACACTACAGAATATAATAACAAAATTAAAACTTTAATTGATGAGGGAAATTACACTAAAATACCTACAGATCCAACATTAAAAATAGAGAGACAAATTTACAATACATTATATAAACACAAACGTGTATATACAGATGTAGAAAGATCACAACTTACACCACATTATAGTAAACCACCTCATTTCTATGGTCTACCAAAAATACACAAAACTAATATACCACTTCGCCCTATAGTTAGTAGTATAGATTCCCCATGTTATAAACTAAAATTTTTATTAAATTATTAAACATTTTAAATCCACTTTCGGTAGAACAAATTCATATATTAAAAATACTTCAGATTTTTTAGATAAAATTTCGAACATTAAAATTACAAACCAAAATATAATGGATAGTTTTGACGTGGAGTTTATTTACTCAGTTACTTACACAATTCCTTATATCCGCGGTATTTCTGACGCAATTAAAAGTGTAGGAAATAAATACAACATAAGAACGACATTTAAAACAAAAAATACCCTTAGATCTCTATTAACAAAGACTAAACCAAACAATATACAACAAAATACCAAAAATGTGGTTTATTCAATTCCCTGCGAATGTGGCAAATTCTATATAGGTGAGACATCTAGACCGTTAGATGTTAGAGTAAAAGAGGAAAAACCTTCTTGGAAAGGGCGGTTTTAATAAATCTAGAATTTGTCAGCACGCATGGGAATCGGGTCATAAAATCAATTGGAATAATTCCAAAACGATATTAAAAGAATCGGTAACAAAATACAGAAGATTAAAAGAAACCGCTATAATTAATTTAAATAAAAATAATTGTATTGCTATGCCTTCGGTAGATTTAAATTCAATATGGTTCCCGATTCTAAAGAATACAATTAAACACATTTAAATATTTGAATACGCAATCAGTACAATAAACAATCACACAGTAAACATTACCTATATATATTTTTTGGTAGTATGTCACTGTAATGAAAATCTATTGTTGTCAATGTAAGTATCGTTGACATATACAAAAAAATATATTTACTTTCACTCGTCACTTTATATATTACAAATTAGTATAATTTATTTTTTAGTTTAGTTTTGAAAAACGTGGGGAGAGTACCCTCCGAAACGTTAACGTTAATGTTTGCAATTTTTTTTATAACATTGTTATATTTTTAAAATTTTGTTCGTTAGGCAAATTTATTACAGAAAAGAATCACTGAGAAATTTGTCTCCGTTTGGTTTTTTGTTTTTTACCCAGTGATTCTTTCTTTAAATAAGAACAGGTATTTGATATTTTTTGAGTTTTAGATAGTGGTGAAAAACTCAAATAAAGGAAAAAAATATAAAACTACCATATTACTTCCAATCGTAACAAGAACTTCTGAACTTCTTATTAGTAAAAACCTATAGCTTTGGCATTCTAGAAAATTCCAAAATGCAATAAACTAGCTTGATTTCGCAGACTTCCTTTCCTAACACAATAAACTTTGTTTACCATACCGAGTATGTATATCTGAAACGAAATTCAAATCTCATATATAATGTTCCAGCCAATTCCATAGAAAATAGTGAGGGAAAAATGAAAATTTTGTTTAAAATTCCAAGATGTAACGAAATCAACGATATAGGAGTAAACTTGTCTCGTAACTTTTCTGTACTTTATGCGCATCACTTCGTCTAAGAGAGTTTAAAGTTTTGTAAGCAAATTTACATAATACTTCGAAATTGTCTTTCGGAAGGCGAGCAATATCATCGTCACTGTTTCAAGAAAATTTAAATTGCATTGTTACATAAACAATGTAAAACTATCTAAATTTGTTGATGTACAAGTATAAAATAACTTTATATATAGTAATCCTCATGTTAGTTTTATATATCTAATTACAAGTTTAATAAACAAACTAAGATGTATCTCTAAATTTCCTCTATATTAAAAACTTAGAGCTTTTTTTTAAATACAACTATATAAAACTGACATTAGGAAAATTACATGATTTCTAAAACAATGATAATGCTCGTTTTGCATTTCATTTAGGTAGTTATTAAAACACTTTTTCATAGAAATAGCCTAGTACGTCGCATTTTCAAGCATCTGCTTCTCCTTTATATCATGGATAATGATCATCATCGCCATCGACGTTCTGATTGCAGAATGTCTCTCCTTTAGATTCAACCAACTCGAAACTCAGTAAAAAATCATGAAATATCAAGAAGCTGAGGTTGCAGTTCAGTTGATTTTTCCCACAAGAAGTGGTATTTAAGCAACACACGAATGTCGCTTCTTTCCATGGTAAAATAAAAATATCGACTAATGTACTTCCGTGGACTGTACAAATTTAACGGAATGTCATATCACCCTGAAATATATAGAGCGTTATTAGAACGGAAAATGCTATTCAGAAATTGAATCAGTTATAGATGAGTCTTTTGGTACATGAACAAAATTTATATTTATTTTAACGTAGATACGCGTTAATTACACTGGCCTACAAAATTCAAACTTTTTTTTGTCACACAAAAACGTCTGTCTAATTTATATAGTACTATGGCCACTACGGGCGTAGCCAGGATTTAGTTTGGAGGGGGGGGGGGGGGTTGGGGGTTAGTTTGAAGTAAATAAAACAACAAAAAATATACTTACATGAAATTTAATATCTATATATTCATCGGAAAAATTACGACATATTTATAATGTTCTTAACTTAAATTAATTTCGTTCCTCTGCGCTAAATCTAAAACCATTAAAGAAGAAATCTTCGGCTTTTTCTTTTAAATATATCCACTACTTCATCTGCATGAATTTCTGTTCCATAGTGAATGTTCATGAGAACCAAACCATTAAGTCTGTTTTCACTTGTAGTGTTTCGTAAATAGTTTTTCAGTATCCTTAGGCTCGAGAAAGACCTTTCTGGGGTAGCAGTGGATACAGGAATGGTAGCCAAGATTTGCAGTAATGTGTAAATATTAGGATAAAGGTTTTTATCGCACATATTTAGGCATTCCAAACTAGATTTCGGGGTAGGCGAGATACTGTCATCATCGTTTTTCATACTTCAAGTTCTGCTTTAACCACTGATATGTTGCTTTCGGGAAGCAGTGACGAGTACATCGAAATTGCTTCTTCAATTTCAGAACTGGCAGTAAAATTTGAAGGTAGCACACCAGATAATGCTGATACTACTTTACGATGTTTGGTAAACCTTTCAACCAATTGTTGAATTGTATGATCAAGAAATGGAATGAACAAATTAATTTTGTAATACGTGCATACATCCAATTGAACCCCCCCCCCCTTTTCTACGCCCTAACAAGGTGCTTTCAGGTTTCTTTGTAACATTCAAATATATATTTTTATTTAAAATGTACGAACACGCACATTTATACAATTATTCACTTATACATCATATTTATTATTTTCGCGAGTACTTAGCTTCCAGTAGGTCCATTATCAATCCCCTGCAGTAATCGGTTAAAATTCCAGGACTCTATTTCCCTTGATATTGCATCTCTATAAGGGAAATATCTAGGTGGAATTTTTCGCCGTGTTCATCACTCACGGCATCAAGATTTTCAAAGAAAAAATCCAAATGTGAGTTCAAGATATTTGTATGAAATTATAAGAGAATGAAATCATTAATTAAATCTTTGTAATGTTCTGCCTTGTAGTCAAAAAGTTTTTTTAAGACATTAACAAAACATTTCCAGGCAAATCACGTACCAAATCATTTAGGTCACTTTGTGTCAATAAGTTCTTTTGAAGTAATTGGTATAAGTTAGGTCGCAGTGTGTCTCTTCGTCAGTTATTCGTCAGTTATCGCCTTGACCATTAGTAGCTTCTTGAGTTTCTGATTGATTTGGAAGTGTTGGCACTATGTGCAATTTCTATGTGTCTTTTTGGAGATAAAATAAATAAATAAATAAATACACACTTTATTTAGTACATGCAGCTAATAGTAACAAAACAAAATCAATATACAAAAAAAAATAAAAGTAAGAAAAATTCTAAAAAATCTTAACAAAAGAAAATACAATCAAAAGGCAATAACCAACATTGTCCAAATGATAAAACACTCTATTGCTTCAAATAATAATTTAACAGTCTATTTATTACATGCACATTAGGAGCGCTCCCTATGTGGGCGGGCAAAGCATTGAAGAGACAAACACCTTTCCAAAACAATGTCTTCTGGAGAGCAGTAGTTCTCACAATTGGTACATCATAATTGTTCTTAGAACGGACATCGTAAGAATGTATATTTACTCTTTGTACCAAAAAAGTATTCAAATAATGGGGCAACAAATTATGTTTTATTTTATATATCAATCGAATGTTAGCCCCTTCAATGGCCCGCGCAACTGAAAACCAATCCAATGACCGCAACATTACCTCTATCGGTGTATACCTATTACAGTTCAATAGTACACGCATAGCCTTGTTCTGCTGTATTTGAAGTCTACCAATACTCTCCTTATTACATGATATCAGCACAGACATACAATAGGTAAAATGGGGTAAAACTATAGTATTATATACAAGCCTCTTGGACCATGGTGATAAATGTGACGATATACGACTAAAGAACCCTATTTTTTTCCCAATCTTTCTACATAGATAATTGACATGATTACAAAATGTTAGCTGAGGATCCAGCAGTACTCCTAAGTAATTAATTTCATTTACAATTTCAATATCACAATTATTTATATTTATTTTTAACCCTAACTCATTAAATCTGTTGTAGTTTGCTTTAGACCCTATCACCATGCATCTTGTTTTCAGTTCGTTTAGTTTAAGTTTACTTTTGCATAGCCATCTAAATAGTATTGCCAGTTCACTATTCAATGTTTCAACCATCTCAGGCTAATTATACCCAGACACAGATATGAGAGTGTCATCTGCAAAAAGACTAATAAAACATTTATCCAATATTGAAGAAATATCGTTGATATATATCAAAAACAGCAACGGGCCCAAAACACTACCCTGAGGAATTCCCCACGCACTTTCCCTCTTTGCCGACACTTTTCCCTCAACCCTCGTCCTATGATGTCTGTCAGTTAAGTAACTCTTGATCCATATTAAGGCTTTCGATCTTACACCATAACTTAATAATTTTTTACACAGTATATCCCGGTCAATAGTTTCGAATGCTCGCTTTAAATCTATAAATACACTAAGCACAGTTTTTCCGACCTTTATATCGCTCCTCCATGATGAAAGGTCTGGATATTGCGATACCCTTTACATCAGTCAAAGAATAATAACAATCACTTACATGATGTGTTGGTTCCGTCCAAATCATCGGCACAGCAAAGGGCATATACCAAATTGGGCCAAAATAACCCAAATAATGTTTGGTTACTGTGTTTGGTTATTGTGTTTGGTGGTGTGAAATTTTGATGTTTAGAGGTAAAAGTTAATTCTCCACACACATAACAAAAACCATCCGGGTGATTTAAACACTTTTGTGGTATATTTACAGTCTTAACGAATATCAATAAATTTCAATTTGTTGACTATGATAGCTATCTAACTTCAGAAATGACGTTATTCAAAGATAAACACCCATATGAGATGAAATTGAATATGTAGCTGTCATGAAAAAAATACTGGAAAAAAATAACATTGTTCTTGTAATGAAAGTAGATACGTACATTCAAATATTTTTACAAAATTTGTGCGAAAACAACAGTGTTTATCAGTGTTATTAGAGTAATTTAGCAACTGGTTCTAGAGTTTAATGTAGCTCCAGTTGTCAAATGCAGTAGCTGATGACTTTAACTACAAATTGACACCACTTAGCGTCGTCCTTGAACTATTAACCCTTGATTTGTGCATAATATCACGATAAGAGCTACATTTGTCTGTCGGATTTTACATTTTCATTAATTCATATATAGTACAGATTGATCATCAGACGGCTACACATTTTAGTACATACCTCAGCCACTTCGAGTAAATTCGACTTCAGAGCAAAATAATGTAAATTACACCGACAGGATTACCTGAGGGTAAAATAAATATAGATCCCTTTTGTCATTATAAAAAGCAAATGTTTGCATTTCTTCCCTCTTTAATTTAACAATAAATAATGATTCTGTATGAAATAAGCAGGGAAAAGTTTCAACCCTGCGTATGTGGAAAATATATTTTCATTTTAGGAGGATACGAAATTAACTGGACAAAAATGGCCTTAATTTTTTTTTCATATATATTCTGTATGAACTTTTAGTCGGACCCAACAAAAAATATGCTGTGTGTCCATTTTAATATACATATATTTAATTAAAATCGAATATTGTTAAACTAAAATGAAAAAAACATGATAGAAATTTAATATTCAAATTTTTTTATTGATATTTGTACAGTAACAAAAAATAATTGCATTCTTAAAAAAACATCCTTTAGAAATATTTTATATACATTTGTGCATTCTTTACGTTATTCTGTTTACGAATTTTTTATTTTTAATTTTTACGAATAAAACACTAAACTCGAAGAGATTTACCACTAAACACCAAATCACTTTTTTAAACTTCTCGAAGCGTGTTTCGCTAACCATGTTAGCATCATAGGCTTTCAAGAGTTCATCTAGAGGTTTTTGGAGTTTTCATGTTGCCTAGAAATTCTTTCATTACACTTACAAAACACTTCCAAGCTGCCAATTTATTTTCATATAATTTTTCCTGAAAACGAAAATCACCTAGAAACTTTCTTATTTGAGGTCCAATAAATATGTCTTCTTTTAGTTTAGCATCACTTGTTTGAGGAAATATTTGCTTTAGATACTTGAAACCGATACTGCAAGCTTAACTGCAAGCTTAATATGGAAAGGCGAAAGAAGTACCTTTTTTTACAAAGGGGATATATTTTATATTTGAAGTACTAGGTTTAAAGGAAGTTTTATGAGGCTAATCCTTCTTAATGTACGGATTCGTGTGGCAAAAATAAAACTCTTAACTGACTGTAAACGAGATAGAAACAAACTAAACTATAGAAAACAATAAAACTGCCCTTAGGCCCCTTTAACACTATCCACTCCACGCCACTCCACGCCACTCCTCTCCATGCCACGCCACGCCACACCAAGTACACATAAGTAGATGGGGGTTTACACACCTATCCACGCCACGCCACGCCACGTTACACAATTATACTCAGCCACAAGGGTTCCACTAGAGATCACAGCAGGGGGGCGCCACATGCACGCAACTCTCATCCACGCCACATCACCTTTTGTCAACAGTAGGCCTGAAAGAACCAATGGGCTCTTTCATACTCTGCCACGCCCCATCCACTCCACAACCACAATACACACGTGGTTAATCATATCAGTTGTCAGTGCTTATTTGGCCCCAAGTTTGTTCTTTGTTTTTTGTTTTTTAGTTTTGATTACTTTTTTTGTAATTTTGATTATTTTTTTTGTAATTTTGATTATATGAAGTTTTTTGATACTGAAAAGCTAATAGACAATGAAAAAAAATGATTCTTTATGGAACGTACTCGGTGATCGAACCGGTGATTATTCAAATAAACGAAAAACAGTTTGCTTGGTCTGAAGTTGCAAATGCATTGTTTTCTGAGTATGCTGAAATGACCCTATGTTACTATTATTATCTGCTGAGGAGTAATAGACTTCCACAAGACAGTGCCTTGTCTGCGCAAACTTTCTTCTAAAACTGCAGACAGTTTTTGAAATGATTCCACGCTCATATGAAAGAATGTGAAAAACTTCATGGCATTGTCAAGGAGCTCCTCAAAATAGTCAAAATCGCTGCTTTTTTGTCCGGTCGAAATATATGAGTGTACCCAAAATTCTCTTTTTTTTTCTGCGCCTTCCACCTTCGCCGCCAGACTGAACAGAAAAGTCTCACTTTTCAAGTCGATAAGGTGTTGATAGAAAGTTGATAAGTGTGACGTGATGTGGTGTGGCGTGGTGTGGCATGGACAAGTGTGAAAGGGACGGACCAATATGTTGACGACATGTGTTGAGGAGTGACGCGGCGTGGAGTGGATAGTATGAAAAGGACCTTAAAAATTCGTAGAATACTGTGGAAATAACCCCCCCCCCCCCTTTCGGTGGTATTGTGATAATTACTAGATTGTCCAGTCCAAAGTCAGGTACAAATAATTTCAATGACCTCATGATATAAAGGAGAAGCAGCACTCGAAACACAAAAAGAACATTCTTCATTAATATTGCAAAAATCATGTCGACCTGTGAATTGTCTAAACTTATGTTTTGTAATTAATTTTTCTACAACATTTTTATTTTAACCGTTCGCTTCGGACACCTTTCTAATTCGTTTTAATTTTTTGCTATTATTATCCTTGTTTAAAGGAAAAGTGATTAATCTATAAATCATAAAATTTAAACTAGCCATCTTATTTTGGAAACTATGATTCGGATCATTTGGAATGTATCTCGAAGTGGTGGTGTTTTTTTCTTAACATATCAAAATCTAACCTATTTTTATTGTTTCTACTTACCAAAACTGGTAATATATCATTGTTTTCCAGTTCATACGTAAATACTGTGTTATGGGATTTACTAAATTCTTAACAAAATCTTTTAAGTAATAATACAACAAAAGTTTTTTGAATGAAAAATTGCAAAAACGTCTTCCATATATGTTAACCACACCCTCAGAAAGTAACACTGAATTCATCCTGTGCCTCGGCTTCTAATTTATTCTTGAATAAGCTGGCTAAGAACAATGACCGAGGATTTCCCATAACCATTCTTCTTTGTTGTTCGTAAAACCTGTTATTAAGCTGAAAATAATTTTGCTTCGTACATAATCTTGTTAAGGAGATGTACTTATAAACGATCTTGTTATTGAGACGATTTAACTCGAGCAACTCCCTCAGGTATTTCACATCATGTGGATTCGGGACACTTGGAAACAACGATGATACATCAAAGGATACCAAAACCTCACCTTTTTGTAGATGTGTGTTTTTGACTTTTTTTTTCTTGATTTTTCTATGAATTTTGTTGAATTTATCATAAAACAGGAAGGTCGTTTTTATTTAAAAACAGATAATGTAGGAAAACAAGGTTATAATGATGGGCAAATCTGACTATTTTGAACGCGTTGAAAAATGAATTCGAGAGATTATCAAGACAGAATTTATCATTTTTTAATAAGGCTATAAATTGTTTAACCCTGGCTGTTAGGGATCCTATATTTCGCCCAAAATATCTTCGATCACAATCTTGATAACTGTAACAATTTCATAAATCCTCGAGTTTTCATGTTGTCTATTTTATTATTTGGATAATTTATTAACACATCGATCAATAAGCCCCCAGTCTGACAAATAAAATACTTTTTTTGCAAATTTCGACTTTATTCATCGACATATTCTCCTTGAAGATCAATACAATAATTCTAACGTGTATCTAATATTTCTACACCTTTTTTATATAACGATTTCTTTTTGCCTTCAAAATATCCTTCATTTTCAGCAATTACCGCTTCATTGGAGCGAAGTTTCTTTCCAGGGAACAGGAAACAGTCGCTGGGAGCCACATATGGAGAATTCAGTGGATGAGGAAGCAAGTCGAAGTGCAATTCATGCAATTTATCCATCATTGCCAACGATTTATGACACAAACCTTTTTATTTCGTTTTAATGGCTGCAAAGATTGCTTAGAATCATCAATACGTTGCTGTTTCTGGACCGCTGTGAACAAACACGATATCCATAGCAATTTGCTAAATGTTCTTGCAAAATAGTGTAAATCCTTTCTTTCGATATCTTTATGATATCAGCTATCTCCTGCAGCTTTACTTTACGGTTTTGCGGAATAAATTTATGAATTTTTCTGATGTCGTCTGGTGTAACTACCTCATTTGAACGTTCGGACCATTCAGCATCATCGGTGAGTGTGTGGCCACGTTTGATTTCAGCATATCAATCAATTATGGTTGATTTTCCTAGGGGCAGAGTGCGGGCAATGTTTATCAAGCCATTGTTTTACTTCAACGATATTGGTTTTTCATCAAAAAGCAATGCTTAGTCACAATGGCGGCTCCTGGGTTTTTAAAGTGGAAGGGCGTAAAAGAAAATAGTGCTGCTAAAGATTTTATTTTGCTTTCTTCTTCTTCCTTTTTACTTTTCGTGCTATACAAATCAACCATATTCAACCATATTCAAACCCTATACAGGAGATGAACCTGAGTGTTTTGCGCTGAAAAATTGTTTAGTGTGATAAATGCTGGATGAGCGGCAACCCAACGCCCTCCCTCACGAGCCGCGCCACTGCTTAATCAACACACGAAATTCTTTTTTTCCATTGTTTTGAAAGTATCAACACTATCGTCACTTAAAGCACAACAACTCGGACACTAGTAGACAGATTATCTTGAAATTTTGACATGTGACGTTTGAAGGTTGGCGCAATCGACTACTGGTAAGGTTTTTTCGTAAGTGGTACCACCTATATGTCAGACCGGGTACTTATTGACCATTTTCTGCACTGCTTTAATGTCCACATTTCTTAGAATATTATCTAATTCTCTTGTTAATTAGGCATCAAACGATATTACCATGAATTTGTTTTTGTTCTGCTTCTTTTGAATAGACCAAGAGGGACCATCAAGCCTGCACGGCCACCCGTTTCATTGGTTACGTGGTACAAACTTTTACAACGTTACTCGCTTCATTACCGCATGTTTTAGTCCATCCACCGCACTGTCCCGATCTTGCCCCCTCCGACTACAATAGAATTTATTTAGGTTGCTTCAAAACAATTTAGATGGCAAAAACTTTACTTACTTGGAAGACTTGAAAAATCACCTGGATCACTTCTTCAGAAAGCTCAGAAGTTGTATGAGCGCGGGATTATGCAGCTACTGGTGGGATGGAGAAAGATTATCAAACAGGACTCCATATATTATATTGATTAAAGAATCGTATAAAATTTCGTATTGATCTTGATATTCCGGAAAAAAACCTTATGTGGTTTTAATTACAGTGTAAACAGTCGTAGCGCAGTTTAAAATTTAGTGCCGTTCTGACGACAGTGACAAAACCTCTCTAATATCTGGCGGATTGTTTTTGTTATCTGCTAGTTTCGGATTGTTCCACCCCAAGTTTCCCGTCGTCGGACAGGGACGTTTCGAGACAAACGGCAAAATATATGGCGACATTTCCATTTTACCAACATAACTTGGAATAAGTTTCGAGGCAAGATAAAGTATCCCTAATATCCTTTGCCGTCTTTCCCTTTTCGATTGACCACATTCAGTGTTCCCGCCCACAATTTATAAACAGCCTCTGCCAAATTGGCGCTGCTAAAAATCTCATTAATTTTTATGAGAAGAACGAAACCGACCTTTTATTTGTCGTCTTTTTTCTTTTTATCGGACAATGATTTATTGCCCTATCAAGCCTTTTTATTTAATTGCTCTTTTTTGGATTTCTGTAGGATTTGAATCTTTATATAGTTTATCTTTACCGTGTTTCGTGTCTTCGATTAAGCCATGTTGCGTCACATAGATTTCACTGTATACAGGGTGGTTCAAAGAGTTGTTAAGGGATTGGTAGGAGGGGTAGAAAGGTGAAGTTGGTCTCAAATTTAGTAACCTTGCAATGCTACAATCGGTAGTTACCGCAATAACAATTCCGCTACTATTGCGCGCCGTAGATATCAATTTTCAACGATGTTCAACAATGTCCAAGCATTCCGTTGATTAAGTAATGGATTCGTAAGTTTGAGGAAATTGATTCAACGTTAAATAAATGCGTCCCCGGTCGTTGAAGGTCGGCGAACACCGATTAAAACATGGAGAGAGTAAGCGCAGCTACTTTAAATATGACGAGATCGTCGGAGTCTCACATCGTTCATAAAGATTTACGCATGCACCGGTACAAGATTCAGTTTCCAGTAGTCAACAATATCTTGTTCTGTGATAAGGCTCATTTCCAGGCTTAATAACCATATCAATAATCAAAATTGTCGCTACTGGTGAGAAAACCCTAAAAAGAAACATGAAAGGCCTCTACATAGCCCGAAGGTCGCAGTTGGGGCTGCACTGTTGACATCCGGAATAGTAGACCGGTTTTTTTCGACCACCAAGGTCGCGCAGTAACGGTGAATCTTCAACGCTAAGGTAGAGCGGGGCTAGTTGAGCAACTTTTTGCTTGATCTCCCATAACTTTAAGAATATGCATCGGATTTAATTGATTTTTACTCTGTTAGGTTCGTAATTTACTTTTCTCCAAAACGTCTATCGGTGTAAAAACGATCCGAGCACAAGTTTAAAAGTTATTGTCGCAAATGCGAGAGCGCTCCACATTGCTCGACGTGCCCCACTAGTGGGGCTAGTTGAGCATGGGTATGGGGCTAGTTGAGTAATGGCTAATATGGACTTGATGATTGTAGAGAATGATCTGAATACAAACTAATTGTAATCAACAAGCAAATATTTTTTATTATGATTATTACATACTCATATTGTTATATCTCTGGAAAAATACAATTAAAATCAAACAAAATTAATTCTTTTCAATCTCTGGAATATTATTACACTTTTTATATTTAAAATTATATATTTAAGAATAATTATAACGCAAATAAATATTAAATTAAAGTAGTAAGTAATGATGAGATCAAAGATATAGCTAGGTGATAAATAATCCCAAATTAGTAATCATCACAATTAATACAAACATATCTCTTTATAGTCATCCTGTTGATATTAAATTGTTTGGCTGCAGCATTTACACTAATTTTTTCCACCTTTACAACTTTTGCTGCATCACTCAATTGTTGATTAGTAGCTAAACCTTTTGAGGTCTTTTTTTATATGTACGTATCCTAAAATGTAATAATAATCATTAATGCAATTATCAATATAAGTAATTTTAGTAGTAACATCTAGTGAGGCTAGTTGAGCAAGCATTGAATGCACGTTGCCCAACTAGCCCCAGTTGAGGCAACAAAATAAAAATTAGGTTATAAAAAAATCTTAAAAGTTAAAAATAGATAACCACCTATAATCGAAAGAACAATAATTAAGTAATATTTGTTTACTTACTTAGTTCTTAATAAGTGTTTTATACGAGTATAGTAGAAAAAGTGTGCTAACCTGTAATATTTTTTTCTACGCCGAAAAAAAGCGTTCTCTTATTTTATCAGTCACGCTATGTATTCCACTCCCATAACCCCTTCTTTTCGCCATTTAAACTTTTGTTGTAGGTTGCTTAGTTTTCGAGATATTTCGATTGCACAACTTGTTCTTATGATCAACTAGCCTCGCTCTACCCTATATCAACATGCTACAACTTTTTTTTACTCCTGCTCTTCAAGAATTTGAAGGATACACTCAGGACACTTGGTTCCAATAGGACGCAGCGACCCGCCACACTTTCAATCTTCCTTTACCCGTCGTTCAGGTGCTTTTTCCGGGAAAATTGATTTCCCGAAGAGGCGACATTCAGTGGGGATATTTTAATAACTAAGTGTACCGCAATCGCCCCGTTACTCTGGAAGATCTAAGGAAGAATATTCGACAAGAAATCGAAGCCGTGACTGCAGACATTTGCCACCGCGTTATATCAAATTTTAAAGGTCGGTTTTAGGAGTGCCAGGTCGGAAACAGAGCACATTTAGAAAAGTTAATCTTCAGAACATGAATTTCCAACAGTTAACAAATCTTTGGACAATCCTGTATTAGAAAGAAACTTTGTAGTGCTATACACGTGAATTGAAAACCTGTGAAGTCACGTTCATTATTACATATTTCATCATTATTATCATTATATTAATATATTATTTTATGAATGGGAAAATCGTTAAACAATTATTGGAAAAAGCATTAGCTGTCCTTACACAAAGTTATATAGTTTCGATTGATTGCGCGGTTAGCACTTGCTCAAACATAATAACAATGACAATAATTAAAACACTTGGTATTTGTTTCACAATATGTTCAAAATATTCTTTGACATGTTTCGGCCTCACGACCATTCTCAAAGAGAGTTATATATAAACTAATATTTTAATGTGATGTTAAGGTAGGTCGGTTTTTTTTGTCTCGTTAAATTTATGGCACTATCAATAATTGGGGTATCTCCGAAGTCTAGCTTAGCTGGATGTTTATTAGGTTCTTACCGTCGTCTATGGCTTTTTTAATATCGGAAATTTCCAAATAATTTAACAGCCTGCTTTTATTGCATGTATTAATTTGACATAATTTATGTTCGAAAAATGGTTCTGTTCTATACAATGTTCGGCAAAACCCGTCTTTCTTTGATTATGTAAAACTAAATATTTATGTTTTTTAGCCTATCATTTTTGATTTTAAAATAATTTGAATAATTTTTTAAAATCTTGCTTTTCCTTTGTTATTGTTTACCATCCATGTAAGATTATTCTTATTAACAGAGATAATGTTAATGTTTTCTTTCTTTAAATGATTTGTGATTCTGGAATTTAATTTATGAATGAAGTATGTAGCATGCAAAATGTAGTGTATAGCTTTGAAACATGTGCCCTCCAATGTAAGGCCATTCGGACCCAATATACTTAATAATGTCATCAGTCCATCGTGTTTTCGGTCTTTTCCGTGGACCGTTGCGATCAAGCGAGATCCAGTCCATGACCGCCCTAGTCCATCTTTCGTCCCATCGCCTTGCTACATGGCCTGCCCACTACCATTTCAATTGCATTATTCATCCAATGATGTCACTCACTTTCGTTTGTTCTCTGATCCATGTGTAGGTCTTTCTATCCCATCTAGTAATGCCAAGTTTTCCATTCCCTTCTGTGCTATTCGAAGTTTTTAAACTGACTGTGATGTGAGTGTTCATGTCTCACTTACGTATGTCATAACGGGAAGGACACACTGATCAAAGACTTTTCTTTTTAGGCAAAGTGGTAGTTTCCTTTTGAACACTATGTTGAGCCTACCAAATGCCCGCCAGCCACATTCCACGCGTCGTTCCACCTCCCGGACTGTATCCCCTTCCATTGAAACCCTCTGTCCAAGATATATATATATATATATATATATATATATATATATATATATATATATATATATATATATATATATATATATATATATATATAAAATTATTTAAGTATGCACCAATAATCCTTATTCCATCATGTTCCCAATCCAGATTACGGAACATTCTTCCAAGCAGGCTGAGAAAAGAAGAGACGACAAACAATTTATTTAATGACACTAATTATACAAGACATATACATCTTTGGGCCAGTTATGTCGATGGTATTATTTGCATATGGACGGGAACCGAAAGATTATTCGGTCAATTTCTTGAATATTTAAGTAGTGTAAATACAAAAATCCAGTTCACAATTTCACGACTTAAAAATATTACAAACACCGAATAAATTACAGTTCGAAATATTTAAAAAAAAAACACATATACCGTAAAAATCTCAACTTTTCATAGCATGACCCACAGACCTCTAACGATTCCACTTAAAAAATATAGCTATGTAAAAGAACTATAACTATAATATTATCAAAAATATTGCAAATAATAATGGATATCAAGCTAACATTATCGATAAAATGATAAAAACAAGATTAAGAAATCAACATCAAATATTTTTATGCTCAAACATCCCTAAAAGATTCTAAAAAATGACATGCTATGTACAACATTCATAAATTAAGTTCCAGAATCACAAATCATTTAAAGAAAGAAAACTTTAATATTATCTCTGTTAATAAGAATTATCTTACATCGATGATAAACAATAACAAAGAAAAAGCAAAATTTTGAAAAATATTTCAAATTATTTTAAAATCAAAAATGATAGGCTAAAGAACATAAATATTCAATTTTACATAATTCAAGACGGGCTTTGCCGAACATTATATAGAGCAGAGCCATTTTTAGAACGCAAATTATGTCAAATTAATACATAGTTGCAATAAAAGCAGGCTGTTAAATTATTTAGAAATTTCTGAAATTAAAAAGCCATATACACCCAGCTAGACTTCGAATATACCCTAATTATTGAAAGTGTCATAAATTTAACGAGACAAAAAAACCGACCTCCATTAACAACACTTTGAAACTTTAGTTTAGTTTATATATAACTTTCTTTGAGAATGGTATTGAGGCCGAAACATGTCAGAGAATATTTTGAATATATTGTGAAACAAATACCAAGTATTTTAATTATTATCCTCCAATTTATATTGCAATACTTATAGTCTGTCATTATTAGTCAATGTGGAAAGTAGGACAACTCATATTGACTCCAAAACCTGGTAAACCACCGGAGCAAGCATCATCATATAGACTCATTACACTTTTGCCTAACTTGTCAAAGCTATTTTAGAAGTTGTTATTACTTACCGAACTAAATATCATTCCAGAACACCAGTTTGGATTTTGCGAAAGACACGCAACAATCAAAAAGTGTACGAGCTAGAACTTAAATCAAAATTTCCTACACCATACTATTAAGTATTGTTATCATAATTGTCGAACAGATACTTCGCTGTCAAATATAAAGGAAAAGTAACTAACATATATCAGATAAAATCAGAAGTACCTCAATACCAACAACCGCAAATACGTCTATAATAATTTTGCAGGTGATACCGCAGTTATGGCAATAAGCAGGGTAATGTCTGAATGATTGTGGCGTGTTCATATATTTTTTCCTTTATTTGGGTTTTTCGCAACTATCTAAAACTCAAAAAATATCAAAAATACCAAGCAGGGTACCAAGACATGCATCTAAGAAGCTTCAGGAAGATCTTGATAAAACAGAAGAATAGCTTCAAAAATAACAACTAAAAATCAATGAGGTAAAATCTCAACAAGTCACTTTCACCTTAAGGAAGGAATCATGCCCGAATCATGTAACACTTAATGGAAATCAACTCTCCCAAGCAGACTATGCAAAATATCTTGGAATGAGACTTGACTGAAAACTAAACTGGAAAAACACATTTTTATGAACTGACGAGGAAACAATTGGGCTTAAAATTATGCAAACTCTACTAGGTAATAGGTAGAAAATTCATACTATCCTTACTTAACAAGTTAACCATCTACAAGTGATTCCCAAGCCCATATGAAGGTACGGTATACAACTGTTGGGTACAGCGAGTGTATCCAATATAGAAATACTGAAATAATGAGAATAATTACTGATGCTTTTTGGAACTGCTCCAGAACTCCCACGTCTCAGTTTGAGAAAATAAAAAATCTGCCAGTTTTTGATAAAATAAACAAACGTCATTTTTCAAAAATTATTGCTCTTATTTAAAAATTAAATCCCGAAATATCTATAATTCATTTAATGATGCTCTGATGCTGGCGAAATGCCCTTCGATAGACCAGCAAAATTGTTTTCAGAAAATCACAATAATTTATATTTTAGACATGAACGATAGCTTAAAGTGATTCACGTCGTTCTATTGATCGAATGTTCTTCCCTGTTTTCCAAATTTCATTTTCCACAACACATTTTCTGAACAACCTTTGCTAAATTGATGCCGCTAAGAACGTCATTAACTTCCACGAGGAAAAAATTGGCCTTTTTCTTGTCCTCTAATTTTTTTTTATCGACCAATATTTATTTTCCCATCTAGCGTTTTATTTAACTTGATAAAAAAGGAGTCTAAAATTATTTTTTTGTCGAAAAATAACAAACGCGCGCTTTTCATTTTGTCGGAGTTCCATCAATAATAAAAAAGTTGCTTGTTGTAGGGTGTTTTTTTCCCGCAAGGTAATTATGCTTTAATAAATTGTATGCACGGCATGGGGGACACAAATATTCTGCCTTTCCAGAAAACCAAATGACACGGCAAAAACGAATTCAAATTTTAAAAGTAAATTAATATAATTAGAGTGAAAGAGATTTTGCATTTTTACCGAGTTCTTGAAAAACTTTGAAAAAGTGACTTTGATAGCTCATGGCGGCCATATTTGTTTACCGATTTTTCACATGTCTTGTCAGTTGTTTTCCGAAATATTTCCAATTAAATCATGGTTCGTTTCGCATTAGAAGAACGTTTGGAAATTGTCCAGTTTTATTACACAAATTCGCGGTTCCCTTGTGCTACTCACCGAGCAATTCAGACCCATCTTAGTATGCGTCATGGTGGTCCTTCTGAACAGGAACTGAATTATTAGAAAACTTAAAAGTGTGTTTACTCTCCATGATAAAGTGATGCCTGTACGACAAAAAAAACCAGAAGTGTTAAAAATATTGCCGCTGTTCAAGCAAGTAGCCAAAATAACAAAGTCTCGATTGCTCAAGAATTAGACCTCTCGCCAAGACAACCTGACGAATTTTGAAGTTGGACTTAGGCTTTCATCCGTATAAAATAGTACTGGAACAAGAACTGAAACCAACCGACCATCGTATTCGTCGTGAATTTACCGATTAGGCCCTCGAAATGATAAAAACCGACAACAAATTTCATCGTAAATGGATCTTCTTCGATGAGGCTCATTTCTGGCTCATAGGCTTCGTCAATAAACAAAATTATCGGTATTGGTGCGAATCTACTCCACAACTACAGTCTGATGATTTTCTTGTTAAATTCATGAAAAATTGCATTTTTGAACATAACGAATTGAAAAACGCGATATGTTCTTCTCCTTATAATTTACCAATTCTTAATGATTTCATAATATATTTAAGGCGTGCCTCACGGAAAAAAGGACTATTTAAAAAAAATATATTAATTTTTTCGGTAAAAATCTTTTTTTTCGTTTTCCACTATTAATTAGGTTAACAAATTAATTTTTGATATCTGTCCATTGGGCTACAATATTAAGTAAAATAGTAAGAGTCAAGGTCTATTTTAAAAACTAGGTTGAAGTCTATGCCTATTTCTATCTTTTAGTTGCTTTCGAAAATTCTACTGAACCCCGACTGATGATGGCTTAAGGCTAGAATCCAGTCTCGGGAAACGCTTGTTGAAGTTTGATGGCCAAACCAATATAATCCTTGATGGGCAATTTTTAAATGGAGCATTGAAAAAACGGTTCTTTTTTGTCGAATATTTTTAATATTCTCCACTTTGCAGTTTTTCATATTCCTATCAAATTGACAATTTTTATACAAAATTGATTTGACGACTTCAGAATATTTTTTATGGAGATTTTTGAAAGAAACAATTCACATTAATATACCCCAAACCATAAAGTAACTCAGTATATATATATATATATATATATATATATATATATATATATATATATATATATATATATATATATATATATCAGCAGCCCGTGCCTAATCCACTGGTCCAATATCCTTTACGATGTCATCAATCCATCGTGCTTTCGGTCTTCTTCGCGGACTTTTGCGATCAAGCGGTATACACTCCAAGATTGCCTTGGTCCATCTGTCATACCATTGCCTCGCTATATGACCTGCCTATCTCCATTTCAATTGCTTTACTTTACCAATGGTGTCACAGACGTTTGTTTGTTCCCTGATCCATGCGCAGGACTTTCTGTCTGGTCTTGTAATGCCAAGCATACATCTTTCCATTCCCCTCTGTGCTGTGAGTGTCTAGGTTTCACTTCCGTATGCCATAACGAGTAGAACGCACTTATTGAAGACTTTTCTTTTCAGGCAAAGTGCGAGTCTGCTCTTAAACACAATGTTGAGCCTACCAAATACCTGCCAGCCACACTTACCACGCCGTTTCACCTTCCGGGCGGTATTCCCCTCTATTGAAATCCTCTGCCCAAGATATATAAAGCTGTCCACAATCTCCAAAACCCTTCCTAAAACTGAAATTCTTCTGTCCTGAGCGAAGTTATTGAACATAACCTGGCTCTTTTTCAGGTTTATTTTCAAGACAAATGGTTCGCCAGCCCTTTGTAGTTCTTGTGTGCGTCTTTGCAGCTCCTCTGCAAAGACGCACACAAGAAAAGGGATGTATGATGGAGCTATCATATATCGATCCTAACAGGTTTACATATGCTATATCTATCCCTTGGCTAAACAGTTCGTCGATTATTGCATGCTTTGAGATAAAGTCAAATGCTTTTTCGTAGTCAATAAAAGCCAAGGACAGTGGCATGGTGTATTCGTTGTGCGTTTCTATGGCCTGCTGTACAACCTGGATGTGATCCATTGTATTGAATCCACTTCTGAATCTTGCTTGTTTTCTTAGTTGTACGTCATTCAGTTTTTTTAATATTCTTTTACAAATTAGCTTAGTGAAAACTTTGTACATTACTGATAGGAGGCTTACTGGACGGTAATTCTTTAAATTTTCCTGTGCTCTTTTTTTATGTAAAATCATCACTTCTGCAGTTTTCCATAAGTCAGGTACCTTTTGTTCTTTGAGGCATTTTGAGTATATTTTTACCAGTGTTTTATGGAATGTCCGACCACCAGCTTTTAGCATTTCGACAGTTATACTGTCCTTTTCTGGAGCCTTGTCGTTTTTCATCGATTCTATAGCATTTGTTACTTCCTCCACTAGGATATCTGACATTTGTTCATATCTGCGTATTTTCTGACAACCTCAAACATTTGCGTAGGCGCCCTGCATACTGTGCCATCCTCACGCTTTAAGGCACATATTTGTTTTTTTTTTCTCTGCTTCTGTTTAGCCTTGTTAATTCTTTTGTTTTATTCCAGAGTTTTTTGCACTAGCTGCATGCATGTTGAATCGGCGCGTGATCTTTCTGATATGTTTTCTTATAGTTTTGTAGAGCTCTTTGCACTCGACCCTGCCAAAAGGGCTACCTGCATTTCTCATTGCCCAACGTTTCTTCATTAAATCAATAATCTCATTGGAGGTTTTTGTCTGTTTGAGACATTTTTCTTCTGGTGCTATTGAAGCAGCCGTTTGAAGCACATTGTTGGCGGATTCTTCATATTGAACTGATATTTCTACCTCCTTCGGCTCTTGTAACATAGCAAACCGGTTTTGTCAAAGCAATCTCAAAATCGCTTCCTCTCTCCCGCAGTTTCCCAGAATTCACTTTGCCCTTGTTTGATGTTACCATTCTTTCGCATTCTCTTCGACAGTTAATATATATATATATATATATATATATATATATATATATATATATATATATATATATATATATATATATATATGTATACAAAGTTGTATTGGTGCTAAAGGCTCGCATATGATAAATATAATTTTCAAAAATGAATTAACGCAAAATATAAAAACGAAATAAAAATATTATTGATAAAAAAAATTCGGTCTTGTTTCTGTTAAAAATGATACGTATTTAAAATGGTCAAATGGTACAACTCAATGATGTACATAAAAATTACCCAAAGAATGATACAAAATAATTTTTTTATTATTTCATATAATCCTATGCATGTACTGCATAATTTTTCAATTGAATCTATTTGATGCATGTCAGAACAGCTTAATTCCATCAAACATTAAACAAACCCCTTTAAAATTTTCCGTCTTTCAACCAACTTCCTGAAAACCTTAACCAACTTTTCACTTTCTCATAAATATCTTAAAACAGCACGTGCACCTCTTTTTTTCAGTAAAAAACTTCACATTATTCACTGCCTTCCATGCGGAGCTAAATTAAGAAAGTTCTGGGATTACGGTATCTCCCTAAAAAGTTTTCTATCGTTCTTTTCTCTGACATGTATCGAAAAATTGAGTAACAACTTTGTGAATGTATTGCTCCTCACATTTTAGCACGCGACGAGAAAACTATTAGTTATTGTTCAATATAGAGAAAGTATTTTCAGTTTATCAGAAACTTCTATTATCTTAAATTATATATTATGGAACAAAAAAAAGTACAAAATTTAATGTACCAATTCTAATTAAAACGAAGATATACGAGGTGTATAAATAAAGTAATGAGATTGGTGTCATAGTTCGATCGGACAATATAGTTAACTATCTCTTTAAAAGGAAGGTGGTGTAATATCTGATCCGTAGTCAGTGCGAGTATAAACTTTCTACAGTTGCTCCGATATATATATATATATATATATATATATATATATATATATATATATATATATATATATATTCATATTCAAAAGCAGGACAGACAAAGGGGCACTCCGCTTCTAGGCATGGCCTTTATGGTACACAAAGGGATAGTTCACTCTATTAAGAGAATCACCCTCATAAATAATAGACTAATGACAATGCGCATACAGTGCGTCAAAAAAATATACACCATGATCAACGTACATGCGCCCACAAACGGGGACATTAAGAAAGTTTACAGAGAAATTCTGGGCAACACTAGAGAAGGTAATGGCAAAGGTCCTAAAGAATAACATCAAAATTTTACTGGGCGACTTTAGCGCACATATCGGTAGAGAAAAAATCCATCAGAAAACCGTAAGCAAACTCCCCGGTCACAAATTTGCCAACAAGAACGGCACAAGACTCATCGAAGTATGCCAACAGAATAACCTGAAGATCATGTCAATATCCCTAAGAAAATGTCCATGAAAACAGAAGACATGGAGATCGCCTATTCAACAGATTAGAGAATTCTAGATAGACCACGTTGCGATCTCATACTTACAACAAAAAGAGATACAAGATGTCCAAGTCCGCAGAGGCGCGAACATTAACTCAGACCATTACCTAACACGAATCAAAGTCAAGTTCACCCCAAGGAGAATTCATCATCAGAAAGCACATTTAGAGAAATTCGATATGAAAAAGATCAAGGAATCCAACATAACAGAGGAATGGGAAAAGGAACAGGCAGATACGTGGGAAAAATCCACAGAGAAATTACACAAAAGCACAGGAACTGATCCATTGGAACAGAACATAAAAGACCCTTGGTGGGACTCGGAATGCGAAAGTGCATTGTAACGAAGCAAATGAGCATTTCAGTAATACAAAAGTAAAAAATCCCCAGAAAGTCCACAGCTTTTTGACGTGACGAGAAAACAGACCACAAAGGTTATCAGGCAAACTAAGAGGAAGTATGAAGTAACAACTAGACTCTATAAAGGACAATTTCCGCAATTACAACACGAGAGACTTGTATAGGACTTTCGCAAGAGAAATCCGTGGATACACACCACAAAATCTTTGGTTCAGAAAGCGGAATGAGAGATTAGCGCTAACCAATCAGGATAATTGTCAGGAACTGGCATACTATTTCTCTGATCTCCTCAATTGCCCCGAACGCAACACAAGATTCCCCAAGGAAAATTGCATGTATACCCATTCTGAATCACCACCACGAACACAGGAAGAAATTCACAGGCATATACGCAAACCAAAGAATAACAGGACATCCGGTGAAGATGGAATCAACTTTCGAAAAATTTCGGACAAAATTCAGTGCAGGAACTTACGCACAAAGTCATAAGGGAATAGGAAAAAGAACTGCAAAATCAAGGACACTGGAAACCAATTTGACTCGGACGACCCAAAAACAACATAGAAATATCATACTTAGCCTTCGAGACGACTTAGCCATACTCGCAGACAATGAAAAAAGGGCAATCAAACAGATAGAAGTCTTTAAGGAATGTGCAGCGAAAGTCGGCCTACAAATTTCCTATTAAAAGCCGGAATTCTTTTGCTCAAAATTAGATGTCCAAAATTTGAACACCAAATACAGAAAAATAAATAGGGTCACCCAGTTTAAATACCTGGTCAAGATCTTCAAACCCACAGGGGGAGAGAAGATAGCACCGAAGACTCGATTACAGAAGATGAAGAGGACGTATGGCAAGACACGCAATATCTATAATAAGAAATTCATATCCACACTCACAAAAATAAGACACTACAACACAGTAATCACACCAGAGCTACTATACGCAAGCCAGCAAGACAGCAGCAGCCAGGAAGCCAGCAAGACACACTCGACACAAAAAGCGGCATAGAAAACATATTAAAAGAAGAACGCAAAATTATGAGGAAAATTCTCGGCCCAAAACTGACAGAGGAATGGTACAGACTACATTCTAGAAAGATCACAGAGAGTATGTCCAACGAAGCGGCGGACATAAGAAAAATAGGTTAACATTCTATTGACATATCAATAGACTCCTACCGATAAGACTCACCAACAGAATTCTTACATACATACAAGGAGTCAAGTCAATAGCACCATGGATCGCACAAGTCAGAGCTGATCTGGCACAACTGAGATTGAGACAGAGATTGAAGATAGAAGAACGTACAGAGATAAAATACATATATGGAACGTTGCTTCAGAGAGCAAAGTTTCGAGGAGATCGGGACAAAGTGGATGGAGTAGAGAAAGAGAATTCACGGAGAAAGGATGCGTGAAGTGTGGCGGATTTCACTTCCCAGTAGGTATCACCTTCCATTGAAATCATTTGCCCAAGATATATATAGTTTTCCACCACCTCAAAGTCGCTTCTTAAAATAGATATTCTTCTGTTTTCAGTAAATTTGTTGAACCATAGGAAACCAAGGGTCATAATCTGACCATTGTTCAGGTTTATTTTCAAGGCCAATGGTTATCCCGCTCTTTGCATGTCTTTTCTTGTATGTGTTTTTGTAGTTCATCTGGGTCATGCGACAGGTGAAAGTTATCATCTGCAAATGTAAGGTGGCTTAAGTATCATCAATAATCAAAGATTACGGAATACCTCTTCAAGGCAAGCTGAGAAAAGAACAGGAGATATTGAGTCACCCTGTCATACACCCCGTTCTATATTGATTTTAACTTCAAGATCATCCATGTGAGCTGTCACTGTAGCTTCAACATACATGGATTTCAGTAGGTTTACATAGGATCTATCTATCCCTTGGTTAAGCAATGCATCTATTATGGCTTGCCTTGATATTGAGTCAAATGCCTTTTCATAGTCAATAAAAGCCAAGCACAGTGGCATGGTGTATTCATTGTGCCTTTCTATGGCCTGTTGGACAACTTGGATATGGTTCATTGTACCGAATCCACTTCTGGATCCTGCCTGCTCTCTTGGTTGTGCGTCATTCGTGTTCTTAATATTCTTTTAGATATTATCTTGGTGAAAAGCTTGTAAAATACTGGGCAGGAGGCTTATTGGGCGGTAATTTTGCAAATCCCCCTGTGTTCCTTTTTTATGAAGAAGAACCACTTCAGCACTTTTCCATAGGTTTGGTGTTTGTTGTTCCCTGAGGCATTTTAAATACAATTTTGCCAGTATTTTATGTAAAATTCGACCGCTAGCTTTCAACATATCAACTGTTACACTGTCTTTTCCTGAAGCCTTTCCATTATTTATCGCTTCTATAGAAGTTGTTACTTGCTCCAATAGGATCTGTCGCTTGCTCTCTTTAACTAGTTTTGATCTTCATATAACTTGGAATAAAATCTTCTGATAACCTCTAATATTTCCATACATTCCCTGCACAATGTGCCATCCTCAGGTATTAATGCTTACCTTTTGTGTCCTTTTATTTCTCAGCCTGTTTTTTGCTTTGTTTATTCCCTTGTTTTTTTTTCTAGTTTTTTTGCACTAGCTGCATTTTGAACCTACGCGTTTCTTCTCGAATACATTTCCTTATAGTTTTGCACAGTTTAACGTACTCGACTCTGCCAAAAAGACTCCCTGCATTCCTCATTGTACGCCATTTTTTCATTAAATCAATTGTCTCATTGGGGATTTTTGACTGTTTAAAACTTTTTTCTGCTGATGCTATTGCAGAAAACTTTTCAAGCGCATTATCGATTATTTTTTCATACTGCTCTGTTATTTCCATCTCCTTTGGGTCTTGCAACACATCAAAGTGGTTCGACAAAGCAATCTCACTATGGCTGCCCCTCCGAAGCAGCTTCTCAGAATTTACTTTGCCTTTCTTCGATCTTACCATCCTTGTACGTTCTCTTCGACAGTTTATCCTAACCTTTGCTCGTACCTCGTGAGGATAGTGCAATACAAAATATTGTTTTATCGTTTGACATGATGTAGTCAATTTCTCTTGTAATACCATTTGGACTTTTCCATAACCATTTTCTGCTAATTTTTATCTTATAAAACGAGTTCATAATGTACAGTTCTTGTTCTTCTGCAAAATCGATTAATCTGTCACCCCTGTTGTTCCGCTCGCCACTTCCATAAAAACCAGTTGCATTTTCACATGTTCTTGTTTTTCCAATTCTAGCATTAAAGTCACTTATCAGAATTTTGTACCTACACTTCTCAAAGCTGGGCAACATCATCATAAAATACCTCAATTTCCTCTTTACTATAGATTATAGTTGGTGCATAAGCTTGGACGATTTGAAGCTTCAACATTTTATTCGGTTGAATGACGCATTGGGCTACTCGGTCAGATATACTTTCAAATTTTACAATACTGTCCTTCAACTTTCGGTTAATGAGGCATCCAATTCCACTACACCAGTTGTTTCCAGTTTGATTAGCTCTTCGCCCTTTCTTCGGGGTTCACATAGCCCTTTCTTTATGCTGTCTATGTTTCATGATGTCCCAATGTGTATTGTCAAGCTCGATCAATAGTTCTTGCAGTCGTTCATCCGTTTTCATTTTCGAATATTATGTGTTGCAATGCCGAAAGTCCACTGGCAGCCTGATCTAACCCGGTGTTTCTTAACACTTTTGCTTTGGGGCAGGTTTTCCGGCTGCGATAGGTAGTTGCCCCTTGGCCTCCTGGGTATGAGGGCCGTTCTTGAAATTGTAATGCCATGTTGGGGGGTTTGGACCGTAATCTGCCATACTGGTCTAGTGCGGGTTGGCAGATTTTGGATCGTGTTAGTATGAGGTCTTACTGAAGCCCCTTTATCAGGTGTCCCATTAAGGATGGATTGCGGCCGTATCTTGAAAACTATTTATCCCACAGCTTTGGGGGAAAAAAAATTATACTAAAAATGATCATAAGAAATTCACCAAAAATATTTTTAAGCTTCTAAAACGACCGCAAGAGGGCGTGACGAGCTAAATATTTTAATTTTTTTTTTTTTTGTGTATTTTCAAGTGTTAACCGAGTAAGAAAAATTCTCAGTTATAATTAGCAAACTGTCTCCTACAACTTTGTTTTTTAACATTTTGTCGTAACTTCGCGAATAAATAAGTGGGGGGGAGTTTTACCTATTTAGATAAAAAGTCGTCTAATGTCCGTGTGCCTAAACCGATTTTCCTCAATTTGGATTCATTTAAAAGGCAATTGCTGCGACAATCAGATAATCTGGAAGATAAATGATTTAGTTTATAAATGAATTCGCGAGGTGGTGTTACATTCAACAATAGTTTTTTTAAGTTTTGTTCAGTTTTTTCAAATGGAATGGTACAGCTTTTATTGCATGGCTAGAAAGGTAATTTAAAGAGGAATCATCCAGTGAAAACCCGAAATCGATATCTCTGACATATCAAGAGATATTTCGATTTTTCTGAAAAAATCAGTTATTATTTCACTACTACCTGCATTATGTTAAAAAAATATTAACCTAATGTTTGTCTTCCTTCACACTTTACCCAGGCTTAGGACTGGTCCAAATTCTTCGTGCCATATTAATTTGGAGCGTGTTTAAGGGCCAACGGGTCAACAACGAAGATAATAATAATAACAACAGTCAAATAAAGTTAACAGCACAACGGTCTAATAATTAACAGAATCTGAACTTTAACGCCTTTCTAAATGTTCAAAATGCCTTCCATCCTTAGAAAGGCAAAGATTTATTTCTCGAGGATTACTAAAAACGGCAGCTTCAATTTCCGCTCTTGAAATGCTGGTTATTGAATTTTGAATTCTTTCAATCATGTTTTCTCGTGTGGTAGGACGAGTTTAAAAAACAAGGTCTTTTAGTCTTCCTCTATCCATTAGTTCTTGGTGTAAGACAACATGATAGGGGTGCAGCTTGTTATCTGTTCAGATTCGATGAACGGATGTCTTGCTAGCACCTAATTCTTCAGATATTTGTCTGATACTTAAATGGGGGTTGGTTTCAACATAAGCCAGAACAGTTACGACATTATTTCCATTACGAATCGAACGTAACCTGGTGCGGACTGGATCTGAATGCACAATACCTGTTTCTCGTAAGCGTCTTGCTAGACGTGTAAACACCTTCTTCGAATAATGCCTTCTTTCGGAATATTGACTTCCATATTGCTGCTCTGCAATACATGCATTTTCAAAACATTGGAAATACACCGCCAACATGGCATAGGCCTCGTTATTCGTAAAAGGCATTGTTAGATATTATTATAATAATTATTAATAATCAATAAATGCAATGTTGAAAATGTAATGCATTTCAAAACTAACAAGTTAATTTGACTGTTTTTGTTTGTTTTCATGGTTCCCTTCTTACACTCTTTGTGTAATGTACCTAAGGATTGCATGCGTTTATTTGGAAACCCGAAAACGCATAATTTCATTCATCTATTCATTTAGTTTAAAAGAAAGAGTAGGTATATATATTAATGACTGATTTCAATATTCCGTCAAGTAGTATTTAAGCATCACAAAAGAGAAAATGCAACAATTGGGGAAAGGCTTTTTTTCCGCTTATGCTATATATTAATTAAATTAGAAAATATTATCAAGGTCAGGATTAGAACATTTATGATGATTGATACTGAATAGATAATTTAATTTTTTAAATAAAATTGTTGCGGTTGCGATTGCGACCTAAATATTAAGACCAATTTTTAACTTAATATTATGGTAAAAATTAAAACTAACTGATTTTTTTCAGAAAAATCGAAATATCTCTTGACATGTCAGAGATATCGATTTCGAGTTTTCACTGGACGATTCCTCTTTAAATTACCTTTCTTGCCATGTAGTAAAAGCTGTACCATTCCATTTGAAATAAACTGAACAAAACTTCAAAAAATCTATTGTTGAATGTAACGCCATCTCGCGGTTTCATTTATAAACTAAATAATTTATCTCCCAGATTATCTGATTGTCCCAGCAATTGCCTTTTAAATGAATCCAAATTGAGGAAAATCGGTTAAGGCAAACGGACATTAGACGACTGTTTATCTCAATTGGTAAAACTCCCCCCCACCCCTCTATTCGTGAAATTACGACAAAATATCATAAAACAAAGTTGTAGGAGACAGTTTGCTAATTATAACTGAGAATTTTTCTTACTCGGTTAACACTTGAAAATACACACAAAAAATTATTTTTAAAAATGTTTAGCTCGTCACGCCCTCTTGCGGTCGTTTTAGAAGCTTAAAAATATTTTTGGTGAATTTCTCATGATCATTTTTAGTACAATTTTTTTTCCCCAAAGCTGTGGGATTAATAGATTTCAAGATACGGCCGCGATCCATCCTTAATGGGACTCCTATATATATATATATATATATATATATATATATATATATATATATATATATATATATATATATATATATATAAACATACAGGGGGGGGGGGGGCGATAAATAAAGACTTAGAAGGCAACAGAGACTGTTCTGCGACTTTCTTGGATGTGACACAGGCCTTTGCTGAGGTGTGACAGACTGGACTCCATTATAAACTAAACAGTATCTCCCATATATCCCCTAATAATTATTCAGATCTTAGATCACCAATAAATTCTTCCTTATAAAATAACGAATTGTCTGATGTCCATCGCATCAAGTCAAGTATGCCACAAGTGACAATTTAAGACCGTCAAAGGACATTCTAGAACCTTTACTGCTTTACATCTGTTATATACTGTCGTTATACCCACTTCAAGAGTAACAAATGTCGTTATCTACGTAGGAGAGGACATTTTAAAAATAGCTATTTTTAATGACGCCATTTTTTGGCAGTTTAGGGCAAAATTTTGGAAATATTTCAAAGTGGACTGAGAGAAGTTTCTAAGACAAACTTTGTATATGCGCCGGAATAAAATTGGGAGACTAGCGGAACACCAGTCCCGTGAAGAACTTGGTTATTCCAAAAAAACCAAGGAGCGTTTATTGCCAAACGCACAATTTTGTTCTGGAGTACTTGGAGTTTGCTCCAAGTACTTGGAGTTTGGTCCATAATGATAAAAATATCAATAAGCTCCGCTTATATAAGGTTTGTCTCACGGAAAACAGGACTTTTTAAAAATAGCTATTTTTAATGGTGTCATTTTCTGACGGGAACTGTGGATTCTTCATTGACGTTTAGACCAAATTTCATGAGATTCAGATCATTAGAAGCCAATTTATCGCGCTTAAAGTGTCGGTGTATTTATATAATCGGTCGAAAAATGAACATAGAGCAAAGAGCGAATGTTAAGTTTTGGTTTAAACTTAGTATACACTTATATACACCGACACGTTTCAATTAATGAAATAAATGTATGATGGTGTTTATTTATCCCGTGGAGAGTGCACGAGTGGTTTAAACGATTCAAAGAAGGTATTGAGGACATCAAGGACGATGAACATCCTGGTCCAAAAAATTCCGTAATAACAATCGTTACCTACAGCAATCTTGGCCTCACATGTACATCCAACTCTTCCATAGAGAAACTTGCAGACTAATTTATAGAAAATTGAAGTCTGGCTCAAAAAATGGCGTATAAGGATTAACGAACCCAAATATACGCAGGTCACAAATACATTGCGAAATGAAGCATGTGCACCAGTTCACAAAAATCAGTGTCAACTTCCACAAGTCAATGATGTCAAGTGTCTTGGTAAGCGGCTTGATTGACAGCTTACGTATTAAAATCATATATTTAGCAAACGATAGCAGTTAGGCCTTAGGTTTTAACAGATGTATAGGCTTATTGGACGCAGGCCTCAACTATCGATTGATCGACTAGATGATTAATGACCTGAAGCATAACTTGCGTCACGTTATTGATGAGATTGAATCGCAATTATGCCAAATTTGTATTGACAATTTTACGCAAAGAATGACCATCTATAGAACCAGCCGAGGGCGATATTTAAAGAATATTATTTTAAAATTATAACTGGCATGCCTCTAAGGAAATCCCGTAGTACCTGTTGGGACACCCTGTACAAAACAACAGTTAATCAAAAGTTGTTTATTTTCATTATTAAAATCAGTATTCGGTTACACTGTCCCCTTTCGTTTCCTCCGGAGTATTTAAAAAATAGACGCCGCTTAAAAGGGATTCCTTAAGGAATCCCACCTGACGCCCTATTATCTTTCTCCATGTATACTTTATTATCTAACGTAATTCAATCTCCCCTATGTTCCTGTAACAGAATAACGTCTATACGGAGTACACCTTAACTGAAACTTTCCGGTAATTGCTACTAGATACATCCTGGCTTTATTAGTAATCAATAAGCGTGACTAAGCCTTAATCATCATCCTAACAGCGACATGTGTTTTAAACGTCAAACATTCTATTTTTAAGAGTAAATCCTAATTTTAAACACGTCGTGCTAAAACAGAATATCGATTTGTAAGAGAGAAGGTTATTAGAGCCTAATAGTACTGTGATGGGTGGTTTTCCAGGGAAGGACTTAACGAAAGTCCTCTTAAAATTATTACCTTAATTATTAAAAACCCTTGAATTTTTATTCAAAATATTATTTAATATCGAATTTTATTGAAATATACCAGGGTGTAACAAAAGTATTAATGTCTGTGCTACGTTGACAGTTCATGAGGGATGTTGCTACAGCTATTTGCCACCATTCCGATACCTCATAAATTTCGGTTGTTGGTAGTATTGAATACTTCTGATTTCCTTGAAAGAGTCTACAACCATTTATAATCTTAAAAGATCAACATCGTGAGAGCGTAGCCTTCCACTACCTTCAAGACTCATGTCTCCTTATCGGAACTTTTTAAACCAAAGCTAAGCTATGCGGATTAATACAGCATCTTCTTCTTCTATTTCGCAAATCTCACGAGTAGTATCAGTGATTTCGCTACTTATTTCACTCATTTTAACGCTTTTATAGACTGAATAGTTAGGAGGGAGTCACCATAATACTAAACAAGGAATATTTATTTGTCGGAAGAAATAGTTGAAGTCGGACTAAACCTCTGGAAAATGCAATGTGATCATTTATTTATAAACAAAGGAAAAACGCAGATTTTTGTATTACTAGTAAGACATTGTACTAGTAAAATTGCACATGGAATTACTTATGGCGCTTAGAACTTTTCTCGTCAATCATCGCATGAATGAAGAAAAATAGGTGGAACAGAAGAGTGATGAGATGGTGACCGTGGACAGGTAGAAGATCGAGAGATAGGTCGGTTGCATAATGGTATGATTAAAATCATTAAAAAAGTGTCAAGTTTATACGGAAAATATTCAAAACAAAACAAATGAAAGCTAAAAATAAAAGCATTTGCTCAACTCTGGGCGTAAAGGAGTTATAATGTAACAAGTCTGCTCCTTAGATAATTTTAAAACCAAAGAGAATAAACGCCTGTGGCAGAACGATAAGCCTAAAAAAATATAGTGAAAAAAATAGAGCAATAACAGCTGGGGAACAGCTGGGGAACAGCAATTTTGTTGACTTGGATCTGTGACTTGTTTTTGACTAATTTTTCATCTCTGAATTCAAAAATATTCACAGTTTTTCTCTATCACGTCAAGTTCTTAAGCTAAAGCATACGCCTCATTTTACCTTAAAAGTGTATATACGAAAGGAAATAAGGTAAGGTAAGTAAATAATAAGGTAAGGTAAATAAATAAGGTAAGGTAAGGAATAATCTGGCCAAATAGATTAGAATATTTTATTCATACAGAGGTTAACATATTATTAAAAGTTAAATTGTGTTTATACAAAAAATAAATAAGAGATATTATGGTAAAAATTTGTTCTTATAGCTTTTCCTGGATTGTTCAATTTGTGGACATTCTCGCTTGATGCTCCAACAATAGTCAGCCATCATACTGACATCCCATCTACCTTGACACTGCGCTTCCATAACCTTTAGATCTTGGCGGAATCGCTCGCCCTGTTCAACAGCACCAAGATTTTCTGGGAAGCTAGCAAGATGACTATGTAAGAAATGGAGTTTGATGCTCATGTTGCAACCAAGCTTTTTAAAGCTCTCAAAGAGTTGTTGAACAATTTCGATGTAATTCGGGGCTCGTGTATTTCCAATAAAGTCTTTAACAATATTTTTAAAAGCCAACCAAGCATTGCTTTCAAGTTCGGTCATTGTTTCAGTGAAATTTTCATCTTTAACGAGTTGCTGAATCTGTGGACCATCAAACACATCAGCCTTTATCTTTTCATATGATAGGCTAGAGAATGCCGGAATGATATACTAAAAGCAGTGTCCTTCAATTCACAAAGCTTTAACAAATTGCTGCATGAGACCTAGTTTTATATGCAAAGGCGGAAATACAATATTTTTTCTGTCGACAAGTGGCTGATTTAAAGTGTTTGCTTCTCATGAGCTCTGCTGTCCTATATGCACAAAAAACAGGGATACTTGGTATACCCGCGTTGCTGGCCAAGAAGGAAACAGACCATTTTAAGGTCAACACAGATGATCCATTGGTGCATGTTATATTGCAACAAGTCAATGACTTTCTTTATGTCGCCATAATCTTCACGCAAAAAAAACTGAATGACCTATTGGGACTGAACCGTATAAATTTCCATTATGTAGGAGAACACACTTCAAGTTACGCTTTGAGCTATTTATAAATAATCTCCATTCAGTTGTGTTATAGTTAGAAATGGCCAATTCTTTCATTAAACCTTCTACGTTCTGGCAATATACAAATCCGTCATTATTTCTGAAGTACTGCCTAAATTCACTTTCTCTGGATCGATAGTAAGTGACTTTAACTCCTTTGTCAAGCAAATTTTTTTCGTACAGTCTTGATGCTAATAATTCCGATGGTTTTTTGGATAGTCCCAAATCTCGTGCTAAATCGTTTAATTCGTGTTGATTGAATCCTTTACGAACAGTATCATTCGAAACTTTGAATGAATTCTTCGTCGGTGGAGTCACTTCAATCTTCACTTGATTCACATTCTTGTATTTCTAAAGAAGGTAATTCTTGAAAAATTGGCACTGGAATTTCAGCTGAATGAGGCACAAGGCGTATAGCTGACGGTAAACTAGGGTACTCAATTTTATGTTAGTCTCATATAGTCTCAAACAGTATGAGAGTTTAACAGGATAACATTACATGTACAGAGCTGCTGCATCAACCATGTAGGCACATTTTTTTTATGACAAAGCAGAATCTCTTTGGTTACAGGTGGACTATTAACCTGAATAGCATCATCCAATATTGAAACGTAAAATTTCCCAGCGATGGTCAACTTTTCACAATCTAATCTCTATAGTATAATTATATATCTATCTACATATACAAGGGTTGCTATTTAGGTATCCGGAATAATAATAAATAAATATCTATCATAGAAAATGGTTTTATTGTAAAATATCTCCACGATGATAGATACACTTTTGCATATATATGTTTGAACCAATTTTCATAGCATCTTTTCCATTCCGATTGAGGTATCTCCAAAACATGCATTTTGAACGCATCACCCGCTTCTTCCGGCATCGAAAATCGTTGACCACGTAGTTTATTCTTTACAGACGGGAAAAAAAAGAAATTATTATGAGCCAAATCAGGACTGTATCGCAGATAATCCATCACTTCGATGTTTTGATCGGTCAAATATTGAGTTGCTCGGTGAGATGTGTGATAGAGCTTGCGTTGTCATGGTGAAGAATGATCATGCGTCGACTGTTTACTTTTGGGCTCATAGGTATAGATCCAAGATTCGTCACCTGCGTAGATCTTATACATGGCTTTTGGCGCATCATGATTGTATTTTGTGTGCATTTCTTCGCATCAATCGACACGAGCCAATCAAATTATGCGAAATCCAAAGCGGACAAATCTTTTTCACGGTTAAATGTTCACGTAAAATCTTCTTTATGCTTGTCATGCTAACGGCCAGGCCTGCCTCAACCTCACGGTATGTCACATGATGAACTTGGTTTATCAGTTCGCGCACAGTACCGATGTTTTCTGGCCCAACAACCGATATTGGACGACCTTTTTTAAATTCGTTCGTGAGCGAACGACAGTCAATCGTGGCCGTCGTTCACTAAACCAGTGATATAGAGTGGTTTTAAATAGTACTTCATCCCCAAAATTCGAAGTGAGTTGATCGATGCATTGTTATTCCAGGTTGAAAGTTATAGTAAATCATCGCACGAAAATTTTCACGAATTAATTCAATTTTTTGACTGACATGAAATTTGCACATCACCGAACAATAAAAATGACGTCCTGCAATAATTCTTATATAATTTATTCAGAAAATATAAAAAAGACAGCAATATTAAATAATCAATATACTTGTACAATAAATCATAATTCTATAATATACAATAAAAACAATAAATAGAATATATTTATTTCCGAGCGATTTTCGATAAAGTTGGCATGTATGCACTTCGAAAACGACGATTCTGATTACCTGGTTGTACTGTTATGTATTTAGCTAAGAGTATCGTTTACAGTTCTTAATTAAAAGGTTTTTACGTTTTTTTTCAATTAAAAGCAATCGTGTATGATGAATGACGTACATTTTTTTTTATTTTACTAATTATTTAGCACTGGAGGCTGAAAAAATAACTTACAACTTAATAATTATCAAAAATTAATAACAGAATAATTTTAATATTATTTTTGAACAAAAAAAAATTATAACTATGGTGAGGATTTGAACATTTCCCATCGTCCTTTGCAGGATCGGAATACCTTCTTATATATTATTTTAATAAATAGCAAACTTCGTATAAATCAATTAGACATGTAAACGATAGTTCCAATGATCCACCTATTTAATATAACCTCAGTTGTTAAAACTTTTATATGTTAATATAAAAGTATGTTTGTTCTAGTGAAATTTGGCATAGAAGTCCATTAGTCGATTAAGGACATAGAATACTTTTTATAACACTATGAAGTTCCGTCGATGATTTACACCGATACGTATGTATAGGACAGATTTCTTGACTTTGACATATTTTTTAAATTTTTTACCTTTAAAATTTCTTTCAAAGGAACTGTAATTAATTTCAAAAGTGATATTAATAATTTTGGTTGTAAATATAATCACATAATTTAAAGATAAATTAACGTTTTCTTTTTCTGCACCTAATACCATTAAAACTGAAAAACCCAAAATTGTTAGCTTAAAAAAAATGTATAAAATGTGTCAAAGTCAAAAATATGTCAATTACAAACTAAACAAAAATCTCAACTAATAATTTATAAGTAATGCTATAACGTAAATATTATTTATTATTATTCACGTATGGACCCTGGTGGACCACCCGAAGTACAATTAGAGGCGTTTGTTGTTGTTAGCCTTCCTTTGAGCCCATACTAATTTCATTCTTTCGCTATGAGCTTTTTTCCTTTTGTCAGACCAAGTTGTTCCAGTCTTCCTACATTTTTCTCTCTGGCCAACCTTCCAAACGTTAGCCTTGTGTCTGAAACAACCTCTATCCTGAATTTCACTTTATGTAATATTTGCTGATCTTAGGTCCTCTTTAATTGCCGCAATCCATTTAATTATTTCTACTTTAGCTCTACTCCTATTTTCATAAAATTCGACTATTTGTCTAGTTAGCCTATTCGGATTCATCCGTTTGATGTGTCCGTAAAACTTAAGTCTTCTTTTTCTCATATCGCTATGTATATCTGTGTATTGTTTGATTTCTTGGTTTTCTCGAAGCCGGCATGTTGTGCTATTTATTTGTTTGGGGCCTAGGATTTTTCTTTCCTTCTTTTCAATGTCCTCGATGTCCCTCTTTCTATTCAAAATGAGCGTTTCTGCAGCATATAGACATTCTGGCTTAATAACCGTGTTGTAATGTCTCGGTTTTGTGTTTTTAGATAGGCATTTTTTGTTGTAAATATTTTGTGTAAGTCTCAATGCCGTTTCCATTTTTTGACATCTACCCTTATTGGCCGCTTTTTCCAACACATTTTCCATGATTATTTCACCCAAATATTTGAATTGAGAGACTCGTCTGATGTTACCATATTTTGTTTTTAGAAATGGTGTTCTTAGTCTGTTGCAGGTCATGTATTGTGCCTTTTCAAAGGATATTTGGAGTCCTACCTCTTCTGCTGTTTCTTTTAGGATTTCAATCTGTTTTTGAGCCGTTAATACATCTTGAGCTAAAATTGCTAGATCATCAGCAAATGCCAGACAATCAGTTTTGATGTTGGTTCTCCCCAGTTTAATGGGCTGGTCAATATTCAGTGTCGACTTTTTTTCACGCCACTCCTGTATTACTTTTTCTAGAACACAGTTGAATAAGAGTGGCGAGAGTCCATCCCCTTGTCTCACTCCAGTTTTAATTTCGAAGGGTTCTGAGATGTCACCCATGAATTAAATTTTGACCTCGTGTTAGTTAACGTTGCTTTAATAATTGCCAGCGTTTTCAGATCTAGTCCTTGTTCTTTCAAGATTCGGAATAAAGATTTGCGGTCAATAGAACCATATGGTTTTTTGAAATCCACAAATGTACAGACGAGATTTTTATTGTACAGTTTTTGATGTCTTAGAATCAACTTTAGATTCAAGATCTGTTCAGGGCAGGATCTGCCCGGTCCAAAACCTGCCTGATATTCACCAATGTTCGGTTCTAACTGTCCTTGTGCTCTGTCTAGTAGACATTGTGATAGAATCTTGTAACAAACTGGGAGAAGAGATATTCCTCTATAGTTGTTTACATCCGTTAGTGGTTTACATAACGTAAATATAGTGTATTTAGATATTATAAAAAGATATGTGTTAAAATAGAAATTTTGTACTATGTATAGGAATAATATCTGTTATATACTTGTATCTGTTCTAATGATAGTTTAATAAAAAAGAACATAAATTTAACTTCTGTAGTTGTTTAATTTACACCAAGCAGCACATATATTTATATATATATATATATATATATATATATATATATATATATATATATATATATATATATATATATATATATATATATATATATACGGAACGGATGTAAACAATTACAGAGGGATATCTCTTCTCCCAGTTTGTAACAAGATTCTATCTCAATAGACAGAGCACAGGGACAGTTAGAACATAAAATTTGTTAATATCAAGCAGGTTTTCGACCGGGCAAATTCTGCCCAGAACAGATCTTGAATCTAATATTGGTCCTAAGACGTCAAAAACTGCACGATAAAAATCTGGTCTGTAAGTTTGTGGGTTTCAAAAAAACCATATAATTCTACTGACCGCGAATCTTTATTCCAGATCTTGATAGAACAAGGACTAACTCTGAAAACACTCGCAAATATTAAAGCAACACTAACTAACACAGCGTAACTAACTAACTCAAAAGTTAAATTCATGGGTGACATTTTAGGGCCCTCCGAAATTAAAACTGGAGTGATTCAAGGGGATGGACTCACGCCACTCTTATTTAACTCTATTCTAGAAAAAGTAGTACGGCAGTGGCGTTAAAAAAATTCGGCCATGAATGAAACAGAGCCCTTTATACCCCAACATCAAAATTGATTGTCTGACGTGTGTTGATGATCTTGCAAATTTGGCTCAAGATGTATTAACGGCACAAAAACAGATTGAAATCCTAAAAGAAACAGTTGAAAAGGTAGGACTCCAAATTTTCTTTGAAAAGACAGAATACATGGCCTGCAACAGAGTAAGAACGCCATTTCTAAAAACAAAATATGGTAACAACAGACGAGTCTCTCAATTCAAATATTTGGGTGGAATAATCATGGAAAACGGGTTGGAAAAATGGCCTAGATGTGAAAAAATGGAAACTGCATTGAGACTTAGACAAAATATTTAACATAAAATAATAAAAAAATAATAAATTTTAAAATATTACAACAAGAAATGCATATCTAAAAACACAAAACTGAGACATTATAACACAATTATTAAGCCAGAATGTCTATATGGGGCAGAAACGCTCATTTTGAATAGAAAGAAAGACATCGAGGAAATTGAAAAGAAAGAAAGAAAAATCTTAGGCCCCAAACAAATAAATAGCACAACATACCGACTTCGAGAAAACCAAGAAATCAAACAATATACAGATATATATATAGCGATATGAGAAAAGGAACACTTAAGTTTTACGGACACATAAAACGGATGAATCCGAGTAGGCTAACTAGACAAATAGTTGAATTTAATGAAAATAGGAGTAAAGCTAAAGCAGAAATAATTAAGTGGATTACTGCGATTAAAGAGGACCTAAGATTAGCAAATATTACACAAAGTGAAATTCAGAATAGAAACTGTTTCAGGCACCAGGTTAGCGTTTGGGAGATTGGCTAGAGATTTTTCTCTCTGGAAGACATCTTGGTCTGACGAAAGGAAAAAAGCTCATAGCGAAAGGCACAATGAATACACCATGCCACTGTGCTTGGCATTTATCGGCTACGAAAAAGCATTTGACTCCATCTCAAAGCATGCGATAATGGATACACTGCTTAGCCAAGGGGTAGATAAAGCATATGTAAACCTATTAGGATCGATATATGATGGAGCTAAAGCGACAATTCATCTTCTTGAAGTGAGAATTACTGTAGAACGAGGTGTACGGCAGGGTGACGCAATATCGCCTATTCTTTTTTCGGCTGGCCTTGAAGAAGTATTCCGTAAACTGGATTGGGAACAGGATGGTGTAAAGACCAATGGTGCAAACTTAAACCATCTTAGATTTGCAGATGATATCATTCTCCTTTCACAAGACCCAGAGGAGTTGCGAAGACGCATACAAGAACTGCAAAGGGCAGGCGAACCATTTGGCTTCAAAATAAACCTGAAAAAGGGTCAAGTAATGTTCAATAACTTCGCTCAGGATAGAAGAATTTCCGTTTTAGGGAGGGAGATTTGGAGATTGTGCACAGCTTTATATATATTGGGCAGAGGATTTCAATGGAGGGGAATACCGCCCGGGAGGTGGAACGGCGTGTTAAATGTGGCTGGCAGGCCATGTGCCATGTTTGCACTCGTTGGTACGTTGTCGTTCCCCCATCTGTCATCCAAAGCACCAGCAAGCGTCTCCCAGGACCGGTTTCTGGCCTTAAGCCGTCATCAGCTGGGCTCATGCTGAACGCCTGGAGAGCGGATGAAAGAAGCGACTAAAGCCATTACCATATAAATCGGCCATGTCACATGCAGCACTGCCATCCTGTGGTAAACAGTCGCAACAGATAAACCGTGCCATACCGATCGTGTCCCGTCTAACCTGGGGTAAGGACCAGGTCTGTTCAAAAAATAATTGAGTGGGCTCGTGGAGAAACATATTAAAAAAAAAGAAAATACCCCCGCGCTTCACATTGGTGCTTTATCGTTCCCCCATCCACCATCCAAAGCATCAGCAAGCGTCTGCCAGGAACGGTTCTGGCCTTAAGCCGTCATCAGCTGGGCTCAGGCTGAACGCCTGGAGAGCCAATAAAGGGAACGTCCTGGGAGACAGACGCTTGCTGGCACTTTGGATGGCCGATGGGGAACGAGAAAGCACCAACGCGGAGCGCGGGTATATTTTCTTTGTTTTTAATATCTTTCTCCACAAACCCACTCAATTATTTTTTGAATATATATATATATATATATATATATATATATATATATATATATATATATATATATATATATAATCTCCATACCTACATAGTCCTCTCTAGCGTATAGTGTTAAATCTACTGTTATAAAACGTCTAAGACACTCAACACAATCGCGTTCAAATAATATACAAACCCTCTCTCGAGAAGTGTTCAACCGAAGGCTTTTTGATCGACTGTTAACAAACGCAGAAAAGCCAGCGAGAAACATTTTTGTACACAATAGATTAAAGAAAATGCAGTGAGCACAATTCATCGAGATATTTATAACGTCATAATTCAGCGAATATAGTGGACATTGGTAAATATTTTATCGATCGTAATAGTTTTTAAGTATTCGAGCGTTCGCCATCTCTAGTGTATGTACGACAAACTGTAGTTTAAGTAGACCACTTTTGTTTCATCGAAAATTAAGAAAAACAAGTGGACACTAATTATATTTGTCTGTGGCTCAAACTGGGAATTGTCACATCAGATCTGCAGTCTAGTAAAATATCGTAGGAATTTTCCTCCATCCTCGTGAATGTTGAGTTCCCAAAAAATTCAACAACAATAAAAGAACAAAAGTCGACGCTATTATCGACATTCAGAAGGCTTCAATTACCGCCTTAGAAATACAGTTGACTCAAAAAACATATATTTTACATATGCAAACAGTTCCATTCACATCAATCAATTTCCCTATGACAAGCTATACACACGCTGGTAAAATGGCAGATCAATTTTATAAGTCAAAACATTATAAGGACATACTAACGGTTGTAGGTGCGGTTTTACAGAAAAGAAAAGGACTCGACTACGATATGTAACCGAATGTTTCCGGATGAAAGAACTCGTTCCGTACGGATGTGAGGTAAGTCGTGGGATTTCGTTGGGTATAAATAATGCCTGCTGGGTCTTTATTTCGTCGGCTAACTACAAATGGTCCATCTGTCGTAATATGAAATTTTCTTTACGGTAGAAAATGGAATTTTAAATTTTTATGAAACACAATATCTTCCTTTTAAAATGATTATTTTTATTTCACTTCAAACCAGTAAGCGGAAAACTATTAAAGTGAAAAAAAGTTTTTGGTGACACACACACACACAAATATATATATATATATATATATATATATATATATATATATATATATATATATATATATAAATATATATATCCACAAGGTAGCGTAATGGAACCGTGGAGGGAAATATTACAGAAATCTTTCACATTTTCTTCACATGGTGCCATCGATCGCCTTCGCCCAACTGTCCACCATACGACGTCACGTGTCTCTCGGGACCAGTTTCTAGCCTTTCAGCCGTCATCAGCCGAGCTCCAGACGAACGCAAGGAAACAGGTGGGATATATATATATATATATATATATATATATATATATATATATATATATATATATATATATATATATATATATATATATATATATATATATATATATATATACGGTGCGTATAGACCCGGTTGGATCACGCAGAGCATTCTGACTCATTTTCGAGTGTTCTTTCTGATCCTCCACGCCTCTATCATCCTTTCTCCGTGGATTCTCTTTCTTTCCTCCGTCCACTTTGTTCCCGATGTCCTCGAAACTTCGCTCTCTAATGCGTTCCACATATGTATTTTGTTTCTGTACGTTCTTCTATCCTCAACCTCTGTCGGACCCATTTGTGCCTTTTCCAGATCAGCTCTGACTTGTGTGATCTATGGTACTGTTGACTTGACTCGTTGTATGTACGTAAGAATTGTGTTGGTGAGTCTTGTCGGTGGAACTCTACTGATATGTCCATAGAATTTCAACCTTCTTTTTCTTATGTCCGCCGCTACGTTGGACATTCTCTCTGTGGTCTTTCTAGAATATAGTCTGTATCCTTCCACTGTCAGTTTTGGGCCGAGAATTTTCCTCACAATTTTGCATTCTTCTTTTAGTATGTTTTCTATGCCGCTTTTTGTATGGAGTGTAAGTGTCTCGCTTGCGTATAGTTTCCTCTGGTTTGATTACTGTGTTGTAGTGTCTTATTTTTGCGTGTGTGGATAGGCATTTCTTATTGTAGATATTGTGTGTCTTGCCGTATGCCCTCTTCATCTTCTGCAATTGAGTCTTCTGTGCTATCTTTTCTCTTCTAGTGGGTTCGAGGATCTCGCCAAGGTATTTGAAGTGAGTGGCCCTATTTATTTTGCCATATTTGGTGTTCAAATTTTGGACTTTTAATTTTGAGCAGAAGAATTCGGTTTTTTGAAAGGATATTTGTAGGCCAACTTTCTCTGCACATTCCTTGAGGACTTCGATCTGTTTGGTTGCCGTTTTTTCATTGTCTGCGAGTATGGCTAAGTCGTCTGCGAAGGCTAGGCATGATATTTCTATGCTGTTTATGGTTCGTCCGAGTCGTATTGGTTTCCAGTGTCCTTGATTTTTTAGTTCCTTTTCCCATTCCCTTATGACTTTGTCCAGCACCAGGTTGAAGAGGGGTGGGGATAACCCATCTCCTGGGCGTACTCCGGTTTTAATCAGGAAGGGTTCGGAAATTTCTCCCATAAATTCCACTTTAGAGATTGTGTAGGTCAGTGTCTGCTGACTTCTTTAACTTCTTTAAAATGAAATTGTATAAATTATTAATATCGTTAACATTATTTTTTTAAATTGCTTTTATAGTTTTATGGAATAGTATATATTTCACCTGAAAGCTCTAGGCAAAGTTTAATTTATTTCGTTCAAATTATATTTCAATGACAACTTTAATGCTTTGATATTAACATAAATTGAATATCATATAATAAAATTGAATCTGATAAATGAGACCCGAAGGAATAATGTGACGATTTGTGAAATGCCTTATTATAAGATGACCTATCTCTACCTTAATAATACTTCCACTGATTTTAAGATACTGCCAAGCATTTCGCTAGCATATTGGGGGAAAAAAAGGAGGGAAAGAAAAAAATTGTAATTTAAAAGTAATTAAAAAATGTGCTGTAGATTTAAATGTTTTAAGGTATATATCCATTGATGTGTTTCTTATTGTGAAAAGTTTCATGAACGCTTTACTGAAAAGTACTTGGAATTTCAGGACGTTTCGACGATATGGCACTCGTCATTTTCATCAAAATTAATTTCATCGCATTTGACATTTTCTCCCTCACAAAAAAACGCATCAGTAGATGTGCGCCATTGAAAACCAATCCCCAACGCACATAACCACAGTTAATGTCCATTCATAAATATAGTACTCTTTTATTGGTTTATGATTTTAGTTGGTACCTTTTAGAGCTGTCTTCTCTATAGAGCTGCTATTTATATTTTTTGTATTTAATATTCAACACATAATAACCGCAGCAACCCTACGATTATTATCTTTCTGCGTCAGCTAGTAATTACAGGTGTAATGCCTATTCAATACAATCTGATTCTGCCATGGTAATGAAGTTTGCCTGCTCGGCCTTTTGTGTTCGGCCAACTGTTTTCCTACGACATATAATCCAAACAGATAATATTAGACGTGGTTTCCGTATTTGGATTAACTATTGGCACGAATAACACATTTGAATGTATTGTTGTCTATATCTCACAATTGATTATTCAAAACAACAGTTAATTTGTTTGTTATTCAGTAAGGAGCTCTATTTTGACATAATCTCGTATAATGGCAAATAAATTAAAAGTAACGGGAAGAGAATAATGTTTATCTGAATTTGAGATATTTCATAATAATGATGAGTAAGAAACAATAATGTGTTGAACCATCATTATCCGCATTTTATTTTTGAGAATTTTTTCCTTATGGGAATTGGTGTTTTGATAAGTTTTTTATAACAATATTTTTTTCATATTTAATTGATAAAAGTGCGTGTAGAAAATATATTAACGTTCGTTATATTATGCTCTATAACTTCGAGAAAGGATGGAAATTGGTACAGTCCTGACGCGATCTCAACGAACTTTTTGGTATAGGAGACATTGAGTGAAAGGCAATGACAGGAATAGTTGGCCCACTCCAAATCAGGTGCTACCAGCTTGGAAGAAAGCCAGAAAAGCTTTATCATGGGATCAGCTGTCCAAGAAGACGAAAGCTTAACAACCCAAACGTTGACCAAAGATTTCAATGCCTAACTAACCCACGATCGTTTGCCTTGTCAACCGTGACCAAATTTTCAATGACTTGCTGCAGAGAAATGAACAAACGCCATTTCTGAAAAATCCCGTCGCTGGCTGGACATGAGCTGATTACCCTTCAAAATTATCAACAGAAAATTTTCTGTTTCCCAGGTCGACTATATGAAGGTAACATGGTGCGTTTTGCATATTTTTTTCTATGTAAGCGTCAATAGAGGCAAAATCAAACAAAATGACAAAAAAAATCAACAGCGATGCCTATCTGGCCCACCTCGTCCAACTTAATGACGACATCAATGTCAAAAGACCGCGTAAGAAGAACCAAATTGTATTCTATCACGATAACTCATGTCAAGCGTCATCCAGACAAAACCATTGCCAATAAGAGATGGGATCTGCTTATCACATTCTCCATACTCTCCTACCCAAGCTCCCACATACTACCGTGCGAACCGTTTACTGCAAAACTGGCAGACGAGTGAACTCTATGATGATAAGCATGTTTGTGTTGTATTTATACCCATTGTTTTTCATAATAAATCTCACCATCGCCCATACAGCCCTATAGGTTCTCGACCTGCTCCAGCTTCGATGGCCATTCAGTTCTGTTACTGGCTTGTATTCTCCAATTTGGTGCAATTACACTTCGGGCATCCTGTGTTGCACCAGCCTTTCAATGTAGTCTTGGACTTCTTCAATGCATAGTTTTCGGTATAAAGACCCTATTTGCTAGGTTGGTGTCATCATTTCTTACAATACAACCTACCCACCTCAATCTACCAAATTTTATCGATAATATTTGTCGGAATTTTGAAATAACAATGTTTGTTCTGACGATATTGCGACGTCGCATCCATAGGGCTAATGTAAAGTGTGACTCTTAATTTAAAGAATTGTTTTAACAACGCAAAGGGTTATCCATTTTGTGCTTCGGAAAGTAAAATTTAAAAAACACACAAAGAATTGAGATTTCGATAAAAGGGAATAAAACAATTTTTTCTTTGTTATCTATCACTTTTATTTTTAAACAAAATTTGTGTGGCTATAGTTTCGTAAAACGACTTTACATTCTCAAACACTACTTTAAAACTACGAAACTATAGTCACACAAATTTTGTTTAAAAATAAAAGTGATAGATAACAAAGGAAAAAAATGTTTTATTCGCTTTTAAAAAATGAACTATCACAAAGTAACGGACAAATCAATCAATAACTTGAGATTTCAATGATTCCGATGATTTCAACATCATTCAAATGTCCACCATGTGACCGCTGGCACAACTCAATCGTTTTGATAATTTCGGCTGGTATCTCGGCCATGACTTAACGAATGTTGGTTTTCAACTGCTTAAAACTTTGAGGGTTATCTATGTAAACACGATCTTTCGCGTTGGTTTACAAAAAAAGTCCAACCAACGGTGTCAAATCGCATGATCTCGACTTACCAAATCCAAATCTTGAAATTACGCGCCCTGGAAACTTCTCGCTCGCAGAATAAAGCCAAAATTGGTCATGTTGTGCGGCTTTTGACTGCGAGAATGAAATTGTATTGTGTACAATACAATTGCATTCTTTCTCAGCCATCCGAAGAAGTGTGGCGAAACGCGTTATGTTTTAGAGAAAAATATAAGTGCAAATTAGAGCACTTTGTTTTATTTGCGCAATTTAGTATGCATTTCCATCAAGAAAATGCAGCAACCATCCTCTTCTTCTACTCCATGGTTCTACTCCATGGTTGGCAGGCTTTAATTCTTACATCAGTTGAACTTTGTGGGGATTAAGATGCAAGTCCAACTGCAAAATATGTGCCGTAAGACAAGCCCAGAGGCTGTCAACGCCGAGGAATCGATAAATTTGGGTCTTCAGCCACATTTTGACTAGCAACAGCGATATTCTCCATCGTACGATCATTACGATTACGCACATATCTTACCACATTCCAGAAGCAGCTGGTGAGTTTTTAAAGTGGGAGGGTGTGGAAGAAAATAGTGCTGCTGAAGATTTTTTTTTGCTTTCCCTTCCCTCCTTTTTACTTTTCGTGCTATTGAAAAGTATGTGCTTTTGTATTATTACTACTTACAAAGATATTGGAGGATGGGCTGTTGCATGTTACATAGATAAAAAAATGAATAAGTAGGTACTTACCGTTTCCCGAAGAGTAAACCATTCAAACAGTTTATTTTTGTCGGTGAATGTTACTTCGCCGTTTCCTAGTTTTTAAAGTGAAATTCCATTCGCCTGTTTCAATAAGTTTTTCATTAAAGTCCGGAATTAGCTCGACCATAACACTCTCAATATTTAACATACCTAAAGCATTTAGTCTATCTTCCCCCATTAAATTTCTTAAATATGTTTCAATCAAGTTCAAAACGGAAAAGCATCTTTCGGTCATCGATATAGTCACTAGTATTCTGAATGCCTTCGTGATTTCTTTAAAAGCTGTATTCAGTCTCATATTCAAAATAAAATTTAATGGTTTTAAACAGCCTTTAATATCTTGACAAACCTCGAGCCTTGAATAAAAAATTTCAAATTTTGTCTTCAAATCTACTTTTTCTATCGTCGGAAAACTTTCACATATAGTTTACTGTCAAATTTTCGCCTAAAACTTGCCCTATTTTTACATTCTTTTTGAACTTGACTCTAATTCAATACGGGCATGGGACGACCGTTAGTTTTTAATTCAACTTTCTCCTCCAAACTTAAATTAGCCATTAGTAACTGTTTTAAATCAGACACCTTTATGTTTACAATTAAAAGTTGGTTATTTTTATTTAAAAAGTACTTCTCAGTGTGTACACATGTAGCAAATCCCAAATCAAAACAAGCATTCGCGAGGCGAACGAAATACGCGACGGGAGACATATCAAATGCTCCGTTTCCGTCAAATAAGCGTTTAAAACTAATTACCTATACGCTCGGTCGCAGGGACTCTACGTCCAAATCGCATGTTTTAGAAATCAGTTAAACCCCCGAATTCTGGCGATAAAACATGTAACGCCAACGACAAGATAAGATGACGCGGTGTACGGTAGCTGGAGGTATACGTCCGATCAACAATGTAAAAATTGTGGCGAGAGGATGAAAATTTTATTCGTGTTATTTGGTGTCATGGGTGGACAGACGTTATTTTACATTTGGAGATTTGAATGTTTAATAATATCTTGAAATGACTTAAAGGAAAGAAACTGAACGGAAATAAAATATGGTGTTTTGTTCTGAAAAATTGTTTACTGTAATAAATGCGGGAGGGGCGGCGCCCCAACGCCCTCACTCACGAGCCACCACTGCCACATTGGTGTAATCAGAAAAACGGTTACAGCGACAACATCCTGCTGGTTAGGCGCCAAACGTGGCTACCATTTTTGTAAAAACAATTCTAATGCTTTGTTTAGACGCGGTGGTTAGACGGGCCTATATTATAAAATATATTCCTATATTATAAAATTTTCGGGCCTATTTCCTATATTATAAAATAGGAAACTTTAAACTAAATAAATCACACTTTGGATGACAATTAAGTTTGACAGTTGTCAAAAAACAAAACCTTGTAATTAGTTTATATGTAGTTTATTTGTTAAATAATAATCATATAATATTTGCCACATAACTGTTTAAAATGTTAATTCGGATCATAGCTTTTCGATTCATGATTTATTAAGTTTGCAATTTTTTTAGTCGATGAAAAATCATTGCTTGAATTTACGAAAGTGCTCTTACACCCTGCATGCTCGAGTACGTAACTCGAAATTTATGACAGTATTTTGTGGACAGTATTTAACAGTATTACGGTCCTGTAATTCCCACACTCCAGCTAATCTCCTTTTTTATGAAGTGGCTGATGAGACACATACCAAAAAATCGCTGATAATTACGCATCAAGCCAATATAACATAATCAATTTGTTTAACTCGAAATTAACTTAGGAAGTAAATACTGACGATTAAATTACTAGTAAAAAAGTTTCACGCTTGAATATACGTTGCATTTAAATAAATAAATTTGAATTTCGAATAAAGTTTATGCATAAGTAAAAAGTATGCAGCCAGGAGGCGAAACAAGTTCGGAGAGACGAGGGAGCTCCATCACCGACCAGATTGTAAAAGTTTTCGTTGCGAAGAAGAAAATTTAGATATAGTGTTTCCGTCTCTCAACAAAGGAACATTATTAAGCAGAAAGATTCCGAATTCGAGGCTTACAACACAGCTTTGCATAATTGACTTAAATAGGAATAATTTCCTTCTTGGTTGCTTAGGGACAACTTAGGCCCTTAGATGGAAAGCATTAAGTATGTTAAGTTGTCGGCGCATCATTTTGTGCTTTTACTAATGTTTACAAGTGATTTTCACTTATTTTAATTTTAAATTATAAGAAGGGGTCACGTTTTGTCTGAGATGACAACATTAAGAACGACTTTATGGTTAAATTAAGTGAATTTATCAATTAACATAAAGCTTTCCTTGATAAGTAACACTTTGTTATACGACAAAAATTAACGAATATACCACCAGGATCAACACGTTAGATGGGTTTTTAAAAATATTTATTTAATTTACCAATATATTTAATGTTCATAATATACGAGGGTCGCTATTTTGTATCCGGAATTAGCAACAATCGAATTTCTAAGCGCCATCTGACATATACGTCATAAAGTTTGACATTGTTGACTGTATATGTACTCAGAACGTTTTGTCATACGGATGCTATTTGTATTGTTTAGTGACTTGGAAATTTCATCCACTTTCGATGTGATTTATCTCAACAGCAGTGCAACTATCAACTCACTTCGACTTTTGGCGATAAAGAATAATCTAAGCCCACGATATATTACTGAGTTAGTGATACTAATCGTGATCGTCGTTCGTTCACGGGCGAATTTAAAGAAGGTCGTAAAGGTTGTAAAGGTCGTAAAGGTAAAGATAGTGTGCGCGAACTGATAAAGAAAGATCGTCATGTGACATATCGTGAAATTGATGCATAGCCGGAACGGAAAAGCACCTACGATGGTGAAGTATATGGGAGAAGGCGGATTGCAGATGCTTCTGGAAATTTTACCAAACCAGAGAAAAAGTACCGGACAATTGAGAAGTTGGCATTAGGCGACTATTAAGTGCCTATATTTAAAAGTGGAGAAAACAAGGACGGCAGAAGCTTCACAGGAATAACGTTGTTGAGAACAATACTAAAGTTATTTGAAAAAATTGTAGAAAAAATACTTAGATAGACTAGAGAATACTTAAATTGAATCAACCTTGTGGTGAGAGGCACAAAGGGGGTTCCGAAAAGGAAGGAGTACTCATGGCCAGACATTTACACAGAAACAAATTATAATTAGAATAGTGGAAACAAATAAAACTATTTACTAAGCATTTATACATTTGGAAAAAGCTTTTAACCGAGTGCTACGAAAAAAGATATGGGACTGCCTGAATAAAAGAAATGTAACCAGAAAAGCGTTTGTGTATGACTATGTATGTCTATGATAAACACACAAAATTTTACATGAACATTAGCGATGAAAAAAATTTGTGCGCGTTGGAGTCCGCATAATTTAAAAATCGCTAAAAAAAGGCTCGTGTCGATTTGTGCAAAGAAATGCTCAAAAAATACAATCGTGGTGGGCCAAAAGCTATGCGTGTGAGCCCGAAACTCGACTGTATGGGTCTTTCAAAATGAGCCAAACCCAATAAAAGTTGTTCGCGCAAAAAGCACTTCAAAAGAAGGCACTTCGTCGCTTAGAACTGCTGAAAAATATACTTCCTGGCAACGGAAGGTTCTCTATGGTAAATTTCCTGCTGTCTTAGACCACACCAAAGTAGATAAAGAAAACTCGCTTAACTGGCTAAAGAGAAGTTGGCTTCACCCTAAGACAGAGGACTTCATAATATCCATACAAGATCTCGTAATCCGTACCGGAAATTATGAATAGTATATTATGAAGAAAGATGTTAATGATATATGTTGGAAATGCATAAGCCCTAGAGAGATTATATACCACATAACTGCCGGATGTTCAGCACTATCAGAATCTTGAAAGACATAATCAGGTGGCGAAAATTATACACCGGGAATGGGCGGTGAAATACTACCTCATCAACAGTCCACCACCATACTGCAATATTTCCCGGAACCGATTTTAGAATCCAGTAATTAACTGCTCTATTAGGGTATACCAGTAATTACAGACAGGACAATATACTATAACAGGCGAGATCGTATATTGATTGATAAAAGAAATAAGGTCTTTATAGTTGATGGGGGTTGTCCGTTAACGCAAAATCTGGCAAAAACCGAAATGGAAAAAGTCCGGAAATATGAAAATCTCTCAATAATGCTCAAACATGTGAGAAGTTTAACCAGCGTAGAACTGATCCCCATAACAATATCGCTGTAATGACAAATAACCTTAGAAAAAACATCGAGCGTTTGGGACTGCCGATGAATCTCAGTCATTTTATGCAAAAAAATGTTATCCTTCAAACTTGCAATATCACTCAAACGTTTCTGAATTTGTAGCCGGATAAGATGAATTTCCTCTCTGATACATATTAAATCCCAACAAAAGAATAAAGAAAATATAATAATAATAAGGATTTATTAATAATAAGAAGATAATTACATTATATAATTTCCTGATAATGCAACATGGTTAGGGAAACGCGTGTGGAGAAGGTTATAAAAATGATTTGGAGTTAGTGGTTATCTCTTCGAGTTTAGTGGTTTCAATAGAACCGAATGAATTGACAAATAATTATAAAGGTGTATCATTCTGTTAGATACTTTCGATACCACCGCTCGATATAGTGCTATGCTTTCTACTATAGTCTTATATAGCTTTCGTTTGATGTTATTTGGTATATTTCTATTCCAGATTAACGAGTGTATTTGTTGTATTACAACCCTACTTTCCAACTCTATGTACTATTTTATCTTCACTTCCGTCTTTACTGGACATAATTGTTCCAATATATTTATAGCTTTGACAGTTGCACACTACATCCGTTTTCTAAGTTTAAGTCTCTTCCCTCTCTACAACTTCCATGTATTCGGTTTCCTTGACATTTATTTCAAGCCCCCCCTTTTTATAGCATTTGATAAACTTTCGTAGCGTATAACAGACATCGTGTTTATTCTCGGCGAAAATCAGTTGATCGTCTGGGAACAGTAAAGAAGATATCATGTCGTCGAATATTATAACTTTTAGCGTTTAATTTTAACCTTTAATACACAATAATTAACTATATTATTTAGTACTCAGACCATTCGTCTTTAATTACCAGTTACCTTTAGTTACCAATTACCTTTAGTTACCAGACCCATTCGTCTTTAATTTCGATCATCGGAAAATTTAGGTGAACGTTATACGGTAACGCCACCAAGAGATCGACGTGCAATTAATATATTTCGACCTCTGATTTGCGACAGATGGTAATCTTTGCGGACTAGGTTTAAATAAAAGAGAAGCAGAGTTCTGTCTACTTGATCGTACTAATTATCAATATACCGTGCTTTCATTCGAAAAGTAGCCATCCTCATTATTTCGTTTAGCAATGAAAATTAGGTTTAGACGAAAAACACGACAATTTAGAAATAGAGGGAAAAGTTCAGAACCAATGTCCGTTATATTTTATTTTGTACATCATCACCTCCAGTCACCTCTACCTAAAAAATTTAAATGGTAACGCCTTTCTTGTAGCATATTATTTTAAAGGTCTTAGAAATCCCAATTTAATTGCACAAAACTAAAATCGGTTGATTCGCTCTCGTAATAGAAGCAAAAATAATATTTAAAAAGTATTTAAGGGAATCCCAACATTGTGTTTACAATGTTTGTTTTAATTTTTTTACGCACACCATTTTTTTTCCTAATATAAAAAGTAATATAACAGATTTATTTTATTTTAACTTGTCGCTCATTTGTGTTTTAATCCACTCTTTATTTTTCATTACAAGTAAAATTAAAAATATTTTTATCAGAAATGTCGATTTTAAAGTGTTTATCATGTGGTGTCAGTTGCAGTGACAATGACAGAACATAACGATGTATACTTTACAAGAGAAAATTGAAATAATTTGTATTTGTGCAATGCACTATAGAATAATTAACTGTATTATTAAATACAAGTTATACGATTAGAAGAACTCTAATCTCTTTAATGTCTATTTCGATTCATCATCATCATCATCATCAATCAGCCCTCTGCATGGATATAGGCCTCCCCCATTTCTGCCCACCGTCTTCTATCTTGAGCATTTTGCATCCAGTTTGTGGTTATTCTTTTGATATCGTCCGTCCACCGCGTGGGAGGTCTTCCCCTGCTTCTTTTGCCAGCTCTTGGTCTTCACTCGAGCAGCCTCTTTGTCCATCGTCCATCTGTCGTGCGGGCCACATGTCCAGCCCAATTCCATTTGAGCTTAGCCACCTGATAGATAACATCCGTGACTCCCGTTCTCTCTCGTAAGTCCTCATTTCTAACGTGGTCACGAAGTGACACACCGAGCATCGATCTTTCCATATTACGTTGTGTTATTCTAAGCTTCTTAGCAGATGTGACTGTCAGAGTTAAAGTTTCGGCGCCGTAAGTCATAACCGGCAAAATGCACTGATTAAAAACCTTTCGTTTTAGACAAATTGGGAGATTACTCTTAAATACCTCCCCAAGTCTGCCATATGCAGACCAAGAGAGCGTGATTCTTCTTTTTAATTTGCATGTTTGGTTGTCTCTCGAGATCTGTATTTCATGACCATGACCCATTTCGATTACTAAGAGAAAAAAATCATCCACATGTTAAAACCGGTTTTATTTTTTAAGGACTCATCAGTCAAGCTCGGATGTTTTGTTCTCTTGAAGTAGTGGAACGAGACCCAGTCGTCTTTAATTCGGAACATTTTTTAATTGAATTAAAAAATATATAACAAGATCATTCTGACGAAGCTACTGTGTTAGCGAAATACGTCAAATACAAATATAATACATTAAAAAATATAATTTATTATTATATAAAAATATAATAATTAATACATCAATTTAATACAAGAAAGGTATTTCATAAAACATTTGTGATGAATTCCATAAAGTAGAAGCCAAGACAATTCAAAAGACGTAAAGAGTTTTTCTAAATCAGATTCATCTCCAACTGCTTCCAACAATCACCAAGGTTCTTGTATTACTTTAAATATATTTTTGTACATAACTTACCGCAACCCCTTTTTAATGATTTTAATGCATCGGCAAAAAAAATTTGGTTTTAAGAGAAAATTTAAGGCAATAAATAAAACGTTAAATTTATCTATTTTAAATCGCCTACAGAAACGTCTAATTTAGAGGTGGGTCGTTATTTAATGATCTGTTATTTTATAACTGATATTTTATATTAACATTTAACAACTGTTATCGATGTGAAAAAATAACATGTACACTAACCCCGCTTCTAAATGAAATAACAATAAATAAATAACAAATAGTCGGGATCGTAGTTTTGTCTTTGTTCACTATTGCCGCATTTAGCAATATTAGAAAATAATAGGAATACGGTGTCAGCGATTGGCATTGGGCAACGTTATTGATAAAGTTGAGTGAGTCGTTGTTTCGAGAAGAACATTAGTAATAAGTGTAGTTTTATATTGTTAATAAATATTTTGTTTTAATTAAACCTTTGGACATTTACACATATTCTTTATTTATAAAATCTAAGTTATTTTCCTATTTGGTTATTCGCATGTAAAAAATTAGACTTAAAGACAATCAATTATAATAATAATATTTTGACTCTGCCTATAGATCAATTCTTCTGTTGGCACCTTTGGTGTAAAATACTAAACTTGAAGAGATTTACCACTAAACAACAAAACGCTTTTTTGAACTGCTCGACGCACATTTCGCTAACCATGTTAGCATCATCAGGAGATGATTTAATCTAATTATAAAACTAAGCTATGCTCTATTTATATGAAAACCAACCTAACGAAGCGTGTAAAAAACATCAACCGTGAAGTGTCTAAGCCTTACATTAATAATTGAAAAAGTTGACTGAAAGGAATCGGTCCTTTATCTCGGTTCATGATTTTCTTACATTTTTCTATTTGAATGCTTTAATATGCATCCAAAGCCCTATTATTATAAACACTTTTAATTAGTCTTAAATTACTAATATCTATACTGTGGTCATGTTCGATTGCATGTGGGGCAACACAAGATTTTTCATTTCTTCCTTATCTAATGTGGGCAATATGTTCTTTATATCTTGTCAATATGGATCTTTTTGTTTGTCCAATATATAACTTCGATCACAGTCTTGACATATTGTCAGTCATGTTCGACTTTTCATGTTGCTCTACTTTATCCTGTGGATTACCCAAAACTTCTCTTAATTTATTATATGGTTTGTACACAACCTTAATGTCCACTTTTTTCAAAATTTTGTCTAGTCCTCTTGTTAATTGGGCATCAAATGGTATTACCATGAATTTCTTTGTGTTTTGATCCTTTTGAAAAGTTGAAGATTCTTTCAATAATTTTCCGAACTTATGTTTTCTAATTAGTTTATCTACAATGTTCTTATTATAACCATTCACTTCAGATACCTCCCTAATTTTAATTCTTTGTTATAATTATATTTATTTAAAGGAAAATTAATTAATCTATTTACCATAAAATTTAAACTAGCCATCTTATTTTGGAAGCTATGATTTGAATCATTAGGAATGTATCTCAAAGTGGTGGTGGTTTTTCTGAAAATATCAAAATCTTACCTATTTTTATTATTTCTACTAAACTATCGTTGTTTTCGAGTTTATGCGTGAATATTATATTTTGGGATTTACTATTTAGGTTCTTAATAAAATCATCTAAATTTTCATTTTTCGAATCGAAAATGGCAAAAATGTCATCTACATATCTGAACAATACCTTCGGAAAGTAACTGAATTCATCTTTTGCTTCGATTTCAAATTTACTCATAAATAAGTTGGCTAAAAACGGTGACAAAGAATTGCCGCCCATTGCCGTTCCTTCTTGTTGTTCATAAAACCTGTTATTAAGCTGAAAACAATTTTGCTTCATACATAATCTTGTTAAGGAGATGTACTCAGAAACACTCTTGTTATTAAAACCGTTTAACCCCAGTAACTCCCTCAGGTATTTCAAGGTATGTGGAATCGGGACACTCGGAAACAACGATGAAACGTCAAAGGAAACCAAAACCTCACCTTCCTGTAGATGTGTATTTATGACTTTTTCTATGAATTTGGTTGAATTATCATAGAACGGGAAGGTAGTTGATCTGGTAGATTTTCAAATTCCTTTATTAACCACTTTGCCAAGTTGTATGTTGGAGAATCAATGGCTGATACAATTGGTCTCATTGATTTTCCTGGTTTATGAATTTTTGGTAGAGCATACAATCTTGGTACTTTTGGATTTGAAACATGTAATTTGCTTTTTAGAGAAGGAGAAATAAGGTTGTTACAAGATTTCAATGTATCTCTAACTTCGTTATTCATTTTTGACAATGGATTGACCGTCTTGATTAATTTTTCAACGCGTTCAAAGTAATCAGGTTTGTCCATTACTACAACCTTATTTCCCTTATCAGCTTTTAAATAAAAACAATCCTTCTCTCGCAGATGCTTGACAATCTTAGAAATATTTGGCATTTTTTGATTTTTATTTGAAACTATTTTTTGCAATTTTGCTTTTACATGACTCTCTGACGAAAGAAGAAGACTCCGAGATTTGGAAGACTCCGGTAAGTGTTTAATACCAGTTTCAATACCGGCTACCATATCCTCCAAAGCACTGCGGGATGGCGGCAAAGCAAAATTGAGGCCTTTATTTAAAAGGTCTAGTTCTGGATTGTCGAAAGTCTGAGTTGAAAGATTTTCTACTATGTTGATGTTCTTTTCTGGAATATGTTCTTTCGACTGCTCAATTTTGAGTTTTTTAATTTTTTTATTTAAAGATGACATTTTTTTAATAAATTTACTATTTACTGCTGTGAAAATATTTCTTTGAAAATTGCACCAACATTCATGTTTTACATTACTTAATTTAAATGTTAATTTCTTGTAAAGATTGTACTTGAAAAAAGTGGACATTAAGGTTGTGTACAAACCATATAATAAATTAAGAGAGGTTCTGGGTAATCCAAAGGATAAAGTAGAGCAGCATGAAAAGTCGGGGATTTACGAAATTAGTTGTCAAGACTGTGATCGAAGGTATATTGGACAAACAAAAAGATCCATATTGAGAAGATATAAAGAACATATTGCCCACATTAGATATGGGAGAAATGAAAAATCTTGTGTTGCCCAACATGCAATCGAACATGACTACAGTACAGATATTAGTAATTTAAGACTAATTAAAAGTGTTAATAATAATAGGGATGGATATGGATGCATATGAAAGCATTCAAACAGAAAAATCTAAGAAAATCATGAACCGAGATAATAAAAAAGAAACCGAGAAAAAAAACCGAGATAAGACCGATTCCTTTCAGTCAACTTTTTCAATTATTAATGTAAGGCTTAGTACACTTCACGGTTCAAGTTTTTTACACGCTTCGTTAGGTATGGTTTTCATATAAATAGAACATAGCTTAGTTTTAGAATTAGATTAAATCATCACCTGATGATGCTAAGATGGTTAGCGAAACGTGCGTCGAGCAGTTCAAAAAAGCGTTTTGGTGTTTAGTGGAAAATGTCTTCAAGTTTAGTCTGCCTATAGAGAAATAAGGGGATCCCCGAATAGTCGATAGCCAATATTTAAACATAAAATGACTAGACAACATTAGATATGAGCAACTACGCAAAAGTCGCATTTATACATAAATAGCATTTTCAAAATTATATGTACTAGAAAAATCTTCAAAATAAAATTTATATTAATATAATACCTACTACGTCCTGCTAGTAATCTGTACTAGATTATTTAGATATGTTCAAAGTAAGTCAAACTAAAAGTAAATATATAGGAAATTGGAATATTAAAAAATCGCAATGAAATTGCGTTTTTGTGATATGTGTTCACTGACCAGATTATCAGAAACTTGCATTTAAAACATAATTATTACTAAACTCAAATTGTTATATCTATTATCTAACGATTTCTATATTGTGGCTTTATATCTACTCCTTTTTCATATAATAAATCTGTTCTGTGCGCATATTGTACCATTGCATTTTGTATTATGCATTTGATTTAACAATTTATTGATAAGACCTAAAGTTGTTATTTTGGTAATTATTGTTATATGGTATATTGCGCGTAAATATACTTGAAAAATGTCTGTTACAAGAACAGATGTAAGCGAAATATGACAATATTTTCAAAATAACAAAAATAACAGTAACTTGTTTTAACTTGTCCAACTGTCACTTAAAAATAACAGTTTTGCCCAACCTCTAGTTTAAACAAATTCAAAAGACAAGTGAAATGATATGAAACTAAAAAACAATATTACAGAGCACGAATCTACAAAACAAAAGTCACCTCAGCTTTAAATGATAATAATTCATATGTTATTAGGTTGAATTATTGATATTTATACCTACTGTTCTCACTTTCCAGGCATCTATTATTTCATATTTAAAGACCTATCGATTTGAATCGGGAATGAGTTTTATTTGATAGAATCGGACAAGGTAATACGAGGATGTAACAAGAGTAATTGGTCTGGTCGCATAGCAACCGCCATATTACTTGACAAATTGCAAAACAATACATCACTTGTCACTCGAACTACACATCCAACATTACGAACATACCAAGTGCAGTAGAGGAAAGGGGAGAACAATAAAACCAGGAATGACCGGCCTATAATTAAACGGTCCCCGGTCATTTAGAACAAAATGTAAATTTAATTGCGGTCACTGTGAACGTTGAGGTCAGTCGGTTATTGTGTAGCAGTTGTCTAAATTGCCCTGAAAAAAAACACCTGACATAAATTTGGACTATATTAGAGCAATCGATTTTGGTTTTAATCTAAGTTATATCTTAGTGATTTTCAAACCATGAAAATTTGACATGCTAACATTGTTATATTTTGTAGTTGTCCAGGCCATTTGATAAGGTCTCAATGGCAATCGTGAATTCAGAATTTTAAAAACATTTCCGGGGCTGAATGTGGAAATGAGCGTCGACTACTTTATTCTAGATTTCTTTTCAAATTTAAGGTATTACCCAGAAAGTTCATTTACCAGAAGCTACTAGTTCAGCATTCTTATAAATTTCAACTGTCTGACTGACTTCCACTATCTAATAATATGACAGCTTCTGAAACTTGATATATAATACGAACAATTATTACTTACCAGGTGTGGGGGAAAAGTATAAAGTATGCGCTATCACTAGCTGCACATTTCTCCGATTTTTCTGGCAATTTGTGGCTGCCCTAGCAGAAAAACCTAGTACATCTTTTGAGGTGGTCCAGTAATCAAGTTATTTTCTGACCTGTGCATTACCTTTGATCTCTGTAACTGTTTCATGAAGAGTGCGTAAGACTTCGATAAAAACAAATGGTAGTCAGAAGTAGCCAGGCCTGGTGAATACGACGGATGGGGCAAGAGTTCCCAGCCAAGTGCAGAAATGGTGTCTGCGTGCAGAATGCGTGTTATGGAACGTTGTCGTGCTTCAAAATCACTTTTCTGTGTCTTGTACCTGGTTTGAGAAGCTTGTTGTACACGACACCCTTCTGATCCCACCAAATACACAGCATTGTTTTCTTTCCAAAGCGATTCGGTCTTGTGGTTGAGGTTGATGGTTATCTCGGTTGACATTGTATTTTCTTAGGTTTTCGAAATATATCCATTTTTCGTCTCCAGTCACGATTTGATGTAAAAAGTATTTCTTTCATGCCGAGCAAGCAAAAATTCGCACATCAATTTTCGCTTTTCCATTTGATGTCGTTCAGCCGATGTGGTACTCATTTTCCTGCCTTCTGAATTTTTCCAATGGCATGCAGACGATTACAAATCGTTCGGCGACCAAAATTGAAACTCTCTGCCATTTGTTATTGAGTTTGCATATCGTCTTCTGTCAACAATACGTTTTCAGTGGTACCGTCGTAGCAACAAAATGACATAAGAGATTAGACTGTGATCCATATACTAGACTGGACCAAAAAAATCGACTATTAATTTTGAAAGAAATACCGAAAATATTAGTTTTGATGACCAAAAAATTATTGTGAAAGTTAGAGCCTTTAATACCTATATTAAGAAGTGTATCATCACGACTTTTGGTTTTTTAATAGCAATCGCATCTTTCATCCAAAAGTATTAAACCATCGATTTGAAAAATTTGAACAATACATATTCTTGAAGGGAATTGATTTCACTGTTTTTTACAATTTTACTTTTCAAATTTGAAAATTTGTAACTAATGAAGGAATCAATATTTGATTCTTCATTACATATTCTTAAAGGAAATTGAATGCACTACAAAAAAGGTATCTTAACATTTTTCGTTAAATTCACTCCTCCCAAAGTTATTTAAGGTTAAAGTTATTTTATCGATGAAGATATTCACTTGAACAACTTAGGAAGGAGTGAATTTAACAAAAAATATTAAGATACCTTTTTTTTGTAGCGCATTCAATTTCCTTTAAGAGTGTGTATTGTATTTTTTTCAAATATTTATTCGTTTATTAGTTACAAAATTTCAAATTTGAAAAGTAAAATTGTAAAAACAGATCAATGTCCAAGGCACGATTAGATGGAAACGGCTTGTTTGACGTAAATTTACAGTGAGACCATTTTTTTTCCTAGACAGTTCAATTTCCTTCAAGAATATATATTGCTCAAATTTTTCAAATTGATGGTTTAGGAGTTTTATGCGAAAGATACGATTGTTATTAAACAACCGAAAGTCGCGATGATACACTTCTTAATATAAGTATTAAGGGATCTAACTTTCATAATATTTTTTATTTACAAATAATATTTTCGGCATCCCTTTCAAAAAAAAATAGTCCATTTTTTGGCCCAGTGTGTACGGTATACTTCAAAAAGGATAAAAATGATCACACCAAAAGAACTTGTGGAGAACTCGAGTCACATACCATTTGAAACTACACCAAAGACCTCTATAAAACCACATAAACATTGATAAAACAAAATGCAAAATGCAAATGATAAAGCAAAATGCACCAAAATGCACCATGAAAATCTAAGAAATATCAATAGCGACTTTGAACCGAATGGAAACATTGCAGCAAGCTCTTCCAAGATTGGAAACGCGTGAACATAATATTTTAAAAACAGAACTTAATATTTTAAAAACATCAAAACTGCTGTACACATTTTAAAAAACGATATGGTTCCTGGTTTGGATGGAGTCACCGTACAAATAATTAAAACAATCGTGAATTAGGGGTACACATGTTCCACAATATCTACTAAGAAGTGTGGGACATTAAATTGTGATCAGAAGATTAGATCTCAGCATTTATAGCTTTACACAAAGGACCTTGTAATCTAGAGAAAAAATTATTTCCTTTTCTCTTTCATTCCATGTGCAAGTAAAATCTTTCTCATCTTAATATATAGCTCCAGAGCAGCCTGGATTTGTTCCAAGAAGAGGTAAATGTGAACAGATATTCATTATTCTACAAATAATATAAAAAAAACCCAACAAGAGTGACTAAATCGTTTCATGCAATGGCATGCGCCACATAATTTATGAAAATATATGTATCGCCAAAATGTTTATAAATCCATTTCAATTAATTTTAATTATATTTGTACGTTATATTTATATATTCCACACTTGTGTATTTAGAAAATTAGTCAAAGAAATGTAGTTTAACTGACTAAACATACTGATATGCATTCACCTTCACCAAACTCGGACCGAAATCCGCTCTCTAGACGAAACAAAAACATGATGCAAAGAACATATAAAAAAAAATAAAAGGCAATTTGGAATTGAAATAAGAAGTACTAATTTCAAATGTTATTATTTTTTATATTATAACAAATTCGAAATTACTGTAATGTTAATAAAAAATCATTCCTGTTATATTAATTAAACTTTAGTAGAATTCTTTATCCAGAAAAACAAACTGCCCATGTTTTGAAATTTGGTTTTGGTTTTGGGAAGAGTATACAAAAGTATTTTTTATTGATGTTGGCATTAACAGTTTAGCAGTCCTTGGAAAACTTTCAAATACTTTTGAAATAACATTTACATAAAGAATAACAAACTTTTCAACGGAACTTAATCATTAAAAGTTAGGATCCGGGCTGATCTTTGCTATTATTGCAAGCTTGGATATCCTTAGTTAAAATATAAAAATTTTTAATCTTATAAAAAGTTTTATATAATGAATATAATGAATATAATGAATTATATATATATATATATATATATATATATATATATATATATATATATATATATATATATATATATATATATATATATATATATATATTATATTTTGTATATATATATATATATATATATATATATATATATATATATATATATCATCATCATGTATATCATATATATCATCATCATATATATCATATATATCATCATCATCATCATCATCATCATCAGCCCGTATCGATCCACTGCAGGATGAAGGCCTCTTCAGCATGCTTCCAACCTTCACGGTCCTGGGCTTTCCTCTGCCACTCGGATCCAATATACTTAACGATGTCATCAATCCATCGTGCTTTCGGTCTTCTTCGCGGACGTTTGCGATCAAGCGGTATCCACTCCAGGATTGCCTTGGTCCATCTGTCGTCCCATCGCCTCGCTATATGGCCTGCCCATCTCCATTTCAACTGTTTTACTCTTCCAATGATGTCACAGACTATTGTTTGTTCCCTGATCCATGCGCAGGACTTTCTGTCTCGTCTTGTAATGCCAAGCATACATCTTTCCATTCCCCTCTGTGTCACCCGAAGTTTTTGAATTGATTGCGATGTGAGTGTCCAGGTTTCACTTCCGTATATCATAACGGGTAGAACGCACTGATCGAAGACTTTTCTTTTCAGGCAAAGTGGGAGTCTGCTCTTAAACACTATGTTGAGCCTACCAAATGCCTGCCAGCCACATTTAACACGCCGTTCCACCTCCCGGGCGGTATTCCCCTCCATGGAAATCCTCTGCCCAAGATATATAAAGCTGTCCACAATCTCTAAATCTCTTCCTAAAACTGAAATTCTTCTGTCCTGAGCGAAGTTATTGAACATAACCTGACTCTTTTTCAGGTTTATTTTCAAGCCAAATGGTTCGCCAGCCTTTTGCAGTTCTTGTATGCGTCTTTGCAGCTCCTCTGGGTCTTGTGAAATGAGAATAATATCATCTGCAAATCTAAGATGGTTTAAGTTTGCACCATTAATCTTTACACCATCCTGTTCCCAATCCAGTTTACGGAATACTTCTTCAAGGCCAGCCGAGAAAAGAATAGGCGATATTGCGTCACCCTGCCGTACACCTCGTTCTATATTAATTCCCACTTCAAGATCATCAAGCTGAATTATGGCTGTAGCTCCATCATATATCGATTCTAATAGGTTTACATAGGCCCTTTCTACACCTTGGCTAAGCAGTGCATCCATTATCGCATGCTTTGAGATGGAATCAAATGCCTTTTCGTAGTCGATAAAAGCCAAGCACAGTGACACGGTGTATTCGTTGTGCCTTTCTATGACCTGCTCTAGAACCTGGATGTGATCCATTGTACTGAATCCACTTCTGAATCCTGCTTGTTCTCTTGGTTATGCGTCATTCAGTTTTTTTAATATTCTTTTAGAAATTATCTTAGTGAAAACTTTGTACATCACTGATAGGAGGCTTATTAAATCTAATTAAATAGGTAGTTCTTTAAATCTTCGTGTGCTCCTTTTTTATGTAAAAGGATCACTTCTGCATTTTTCCATAAGTCAGGTACTTTTTGTTCTTTGATGCATTTTGAGTATAATTTTGCCAGTGTTTTATGTAACGTCCGACCACCAGCTTTTAGCATTTCGACAGTTACACTATCCTTTCCTGGAGCCTTGCCGTTCTTCATCAACTCTATAGCATTTGTTACTTCCTTCACTAGGATATCTGGCATTATATATTGTTCTTCCGTGGGTATTGCTGTCCCTGACTGGCTCTGATCTTCATATAACTGGGAATAAAACCTTCTGACAATCTCTAACATTTGGGTACGCGTCCTGCACTCTGTGCCATCCTCACGCTTTAAAGCATATATTTGCGTTGTTTTGTTTCTCAGCTTCTGTTTAGCCTTGTTAATTCCTTTGTTTTCTTCCAGGGTTTTTTGCACTAGCTGCATATTGAATCGGCGCGTGTCCTCTCTGATACGTTTTCTTATAGTTTTGCAGAGCTCAGTGGACTCGACCCTGCCAAAAGGACTACCTGCATTTCTCATTGCTCGCCGTTTCTTCATTAAATCAATGGTCTCACTGGAGATTTTTGTTTGTTTGAGACATTTTTCCTCTGGTGCTATTGAAGCAGCCGTTTGAAGTACATTGTTGGCGATTTCTTCATATTGAACTGATATTTCCACCTCCTCTGGATCTTGTAACGCAGCAAACCGGTTTGACAAAGCAATCTCAAAATCGCTTCCTCTCTCCAGCAGTTTTCCAGAATCCACCTTGCCCTTCTTTGATCTTACCATTCTTTCGCGCTCTTTTCGACAGTCAATCCGAACACTTGCTCGTACCATTTGGTGGTCACTTCCAACATTAAAATTGTTAAGGACAGTACAATTGGTAAATATTGTTTTATTATTGGGCATGATGTAGTCAATTTCGCTTGTGAGCCCAGATGGACTTTTCCATGTCCATTTTCTGCTGATATTTTTCTTATAGAATGAATTATAATATATAGTTCTTGTCCTTCAGCAAAATCAACTAATCTGTCACATCCAGATCTGGTCTGGCCCCGATTGCCTCTCCGAACTGCTTTCCTTGCGTTCGTCTAGAGCTCGGCTGATGACGGCTGAAAGGCTAGAAACCGGTCCCGAGAGACACGTGACGTCGCATGGTTGACAGTTCGGCGAAGGCGATCGGTGGCACCACGTGGAGTAAGGGTGAAAGATTTCTGTAATATATATATATATATATATATATATATATATATATATATATATATATATATATATATATATATATATATATATATATATATATATATATATATATGAATTATAACTGTATTATTCTACTGGTACGAAACAGAGCGACTCAAACTTGGTTATTTATAAGACAGTTTACCTGGCAACCAACTTCTATTGCAATTTTTAATTGTTACAACACCCATGTGAAAATGTAAGAAGTAAAAAAATTTTGGAAATCGCAGGGTTATCAAACTGGTCTGAGAATAGCGTGCCTCGATTTGATATCCATGCGTTATAAATAATAGCCGATATACGAGTCAATCAACATTTATCTCTGAATAAAAATAGTATTATTATTATTATTATTAATTTTAATAGTAGTCGCAAATATATATCACTATATATCATAATATATCACTACATTTTATATATATTCTAGTTGGAACAACTGTAACAATGAAACCATACTTTCTTCCCCCGATCGAATTCTCCACATACCGCGTAAAGATTATTAGCAGCATCAGAATTATCATTTTTTTGTCTGTGTCCATGTGATCATAATTGTCATCATTGCATAATTGTGCTAGAACTTCGTCATCGTTGCCGGAAACACTTTTCTCTTGATAGTTTTTCTATTTGCGAAGGATTTTCCGGTTTTATTATTGTTGTCTTTATTCTCTTTTAAACTTCTATTCCTCCCTTTTTCTTCTAACTCTGTCTTTAAGACAGCGGCAATCAATAGTTCTGAGTGTTGTTTCTTGGAACGTCTTTTAATTGAAAGAATGTGCCATTCGACAGAATCTTTTGAGGCACTCGACTTAAGATTTGCAAAATACTACGTGAAGAATGAACGATCTTGCCACTTCTTTTATTTTCCTTCCAGCATTTTCTGCTTCTAAAGCAGCCTGCATTTGAAGTGGGCCCCAAGTTCCATTTTTCTTTTTGTTGCACATTCAGTCATTTGTAAGAAAACAAACAAAAGTAAAATACATAGTTCAAAATAACGCGCAAATGTCAGACTACGCCATTTTGTTTTGACATCATGTTAATATCTACGGATGAGATTTTAGCCATAAAAATTCATTCTACTACATCTAGCACACATTTATGCTTCAAAGTTCATTACTAAAATATAGTTTATCATGAAACAAATGGAACATACCTGAATCCGTATGTTCTATGTTCCTAAATCATCCCGGGTGTTACTTCTTCTGTGAAGAGTCATATTTTATACATGTTTCACAGTAAGGTTATTGGTATATAGTTGGGCAACCTCATGTTGTATTATTTTTATTATAACGTTATACCAATTATGAGGTTTTCTTCGCTCTATTCATTTATTCACGAACTGTACCAGCTCTTGCAATCTATTTCTTCCATGTTTTAGAATGTTTATGATGAAATCGCCACCGCCAAGGGCAGTATTATATCAGGATTGTTTTCTAAGTCGTCGTCAATTATTTTATGCTGTTGAATATTTAATCAGTTTAATGTTTCTGCTGGTTTCGTTTCGTTATGTAAACATTAAGGCTTACTAACATTTTACAAAACTAAAATAGCTCACAACATTATTTTACAGACGCCTTTGGAAAAATCGCTTTCTCCAAAGTTCCCTAACTATAAAGGCCCACTAGAGTGTGTTCAAGTTTCATTCGTGCGTTTATTTTTTAACAAGGCTAACAAGATTTTTAAACTTATATAAAAAAATAAGTTCACCTCGATACGTCAAACAGTAATAATGGAATGGGGTAACCTCGAGGAGATTCGCTATTAAACACCGAATAATTTTTTTTTTCGAGAAGTTTAATAATAGTTATTTTCGATATAGTAATAAATCTCTTCGAGTTTAGTGTTTTATAATGAAGATTCCAATAGAAAAATTAATAGAACAGAATAACTAAAAGTATTTTATCTGCAATGGAAGTATTCAACTTGCTTAAATCCTTAAACATAAAAAAATCATTTAACGCGCTGCGAAACCATACTACGAAATTTCTTCTGTCAACAGAGCTGGGGTGGGCGGTTTACTCTGCCATGATTACCCATAAAACTAGTGTCCAACCATCTTAATTCCAAAAATGTCTGGACAGCAGGCATTGTCATCAGAATAAAGAGTATTAATACGATCTCAACAGGGACTTGACCTGGTTACCAATCCATGGGTGGTGAGAAAGCTCATCTAATATAGGTACCATGGAGGAGGGGGCCGCACTAACCTTTGACTAGTGCCACACTAACCTTCCAATTGGTGCAGGACTTGTGGGGGCAGTAGTTTCCAAAGGATATTCAGTAGGCGGCCTGTCTGAAACGTGAGGTAATTGGGTTAACTTGAGCCAGACACATACTGCCAAAACTAGAGCAGGAAGTGACCGAGTTTGCGATGCCAAGACTCTAGCGGTTATCAAAGCCCACCATGGCTCGAGAGGTGAAAATACCACCGAAGATCATGTCGTGAGCCATTAAACATGACCTATAACTTGGAGCTTACCAAAGATGCACCGGACAGAGGACGTCGCAGTTAGGAAAGCGATTAACGGAACTCCACGTAATATAAGAGCCACGAGAGCGAAAGTGCTACCAAAACGGTATACAAACGAAACGCACAGGAAAATCCTTTCAATAAATGAAAAGATTTTGACTTTCGAAGAAAAATTCAACCGGAGAATGACAGTTTTACGCCCATAGATAGTTCTCGAGAATCTACTAAAAAAAAATTAAAAAAATAAATAGAGGTCACCATCCAGCTTCAGTGATGGTTTGGCGGGGAGTTTCGTACGACGACCTCACTTAACTGTACTTCTAAGTTCTGAGAGCAAGGGGTCAAGACGCGTGCAACAAACTACCGAAGTAATGGTTTGGAGAAGGAAGTAACGCCACTTAATAACACAATGTTTGCAGGAAAACATTGGATCTTCCTGTAAGATTCAGCATCCGTCCACAAGGCGAGATTCTTCCAGCGTTGGTTAATCGCTACTAAAGATTGCCCTCAGGAAGCCCTAACCTCAATCCGCTGAAGTATCGGTTGTGTTTTAAAGGAGAAAGGCTGCTATAAACCTCACCTTAAGTACACAGTATCCATGTAGAATTTAATATTATAGGTTAGGGTACAAATAGCTTGAATTAGTAATCGCTTCTCCAAATTTTCCAAAAAATTAATCATTTAAAATTCAAATGCGAACTTTTTTTTATAAATTATGCCTTGATCGAAACTATTCATTCCATTTTAGACAAACCAAATGACGGCAAATTGCATTCGCAAGAGGCCATATTTAAATTTATGTCGAAATGAAATGTAGACCTGCAATCGGTAAAGCTAAAAATAGTCGTGTCGAGCCAACGACACGTAAAGCTTGACCACATGGACGATAAAAGTGAAATATTACAACTTCTATGAACATATTTCCATGTTGTTGTTGCGGTGATAGATTATTCACGTCGATGTTTCATATCGAATGCATTTTCTGACGGTGAACTAGAACTTAACCAAAATTGAAGTCATGCTTCAAATAATCGAGCTTGTTTTATTTCTGATAAACCCTCAAAATGCATTGATTTTTTTTGTCGCAATAATGAAGTTAATAATAAATTATAAAACTGTTACATTATTTTAAACATTCACTCTATAATATTTTATTTAAAGGGAAAGTCATGTAGCACCTTACCATTTTGTTTTGAAGCAATTTTTTTTATATTTGTTATGAGTAAAACTGTTATTTTTAAGTAACAGTTGGAACTGTTACTGTTATTTTAAAATAAGTGTTAAAAATAATAAGCTACTGTCATTTATATTATTTTAACAATATTATCACATTTCGTTTATATATCTATGTATATATATATATATATATATATATATATATATATATATATATATATATATATATATATATATATATATATATATATATATATATATGCTCACAAGGTAGCGTAACGGTACCGTGGAGGGAAATATTACAGAAATCTTTCACCCTTTCTCCACGTGGTGCCGCCGATCGCCTTCGCCGAACTGTCAACCATGCGACGTCACGTGTCTCTCGGGACCGGTTTCTAGCCTTTCAGCCGTCATCAGCCTCGCTCTAGACGAACGCAAGGAAAGCAGTTCGGAGAGACGTTCGGGGCCAGACCAGATTAACTGGCCATTTTAATGACGGGTCGTGATCGCACACAACTCACGCCATCATACGGCGAATGCTCGTAGCAGTCAGGACCGCCCGTAACATTCTGCCTGGAACCTCGGGTATAGTACCAGGTATGCCCACAAGGTAGCGTAACGGAACCGTGGAGGGAAATATTACAGAAATCTTTCACCCTTTCTCCACGTGGTGCCACCGATCGCCTTCGCCGAACTGTCAACCATGCGACGTCACGTGTCTCTCGGGACCGGTTTCTAGCCTTTCTAAATTTCTAATCCTCCACACTTCTCTCATCCTTTCTCCGTGGATTCTCTTTCTCTCCTCCGTCCACTTTGTTCCCGATTTCCTCGAAACTTTGCTCTCTGATGCAGCGTTCCACATATGTATTTTGTGTCTGTACATTCTTCTATCTTCAATCTCTGTCGGACCCATTTGTGCCTTTCCCAGATCAGCTCTGACTTGTGCGATCCATGATACTGTTGACTTGATTCCTTGTATGTACCTAAGAATTTTGTTGGTGAGTCTTGTCGGTGAAAGTCTACTGATATGTCCATAGAATTTCAACTTTCTTTTTCTTATGTCCGCCGCTACGTTGAACATTCTCTCTGTGGTCTTTCTAAAATGTAGTATGTATCCTTCCTCTATCAGTTTTGGGCTGAGAATTGTCCTCATAATTTTGCGTTCTTCTTTTAGTATTTAGTATGTATGTAAGTTATGAATGTAAGTGTTTCGCTTGCGTATAGTACCTCTGGTTTGATTACTGTGTTGTAGTGTCTTATTTTTGCGTGTGTGGATAGGCATTTCTTATTGTAGATATTGTGTGTCTTGCCGTATACCCTCTTCATCTTCTGCAATCGAGTCTTCTGTGCAATCTTCTTTCCTCCTGTGGGTTCGAGGATCTCGCCTAAGTATTGGAAGTGAGTGACCCTATTTATTTTGCGGTATTTGGTGTTCAAATTTTAGACATTTAATTTTGAGCAGAAGAATTCGGTTTTTTGAAAGGATATTTGTAGGCCAACTTTCTCTGGACATTCCTTAAGGACTTCGATCTGTTTGGTTGTATATATATATATATATATATATATATATATATATATATATATATATATATATATATATATACTTTCAGTTTGACTTAATTTGAATACATCTAAATAATCTAGTGCATATTACTAACAGTAACTACTAGCTATTATAATAACATACATTTTATTTTGAAGTTGAAATAATTTTGAAAATGTTATTAATGTATAAATGCGAAATGTGCTTACCGAAGTTGCTCGTATCTACTGTCGTCAAGTCATTTTATACTTTATAGGTTTGCAATGGACTATGCGGGGGTTCCCCTTATTACTCTGAAGGCAGAATCGTAATATTATTGAAATAAATATTGAATTCCTTAGGCGGCGATTCGATAATCAATAATTGGACAAGAATTAAGAGTGAAGTTTCAAGCGCGCATCACGTTTAAGGACATTTCGTTACATGAGAGAGAAGAAAGATATAACGTAGACAGAAGGAGAAAGAGAGCTATACATTTCGACGGCAGGTTTTTTTATTTCAATGAGTTCGGATATCTAGAGTTAATAGAATTTCTATTGGCATGTTTAAAATTTCAACGAGTTCGAATATATACAGTTAATAATATTTTATTTGGCTTGTTTTCAACGAGTTCAATCTTTCAGAGTTTAAAATATGTAGATTTTTTATCTGTTGTTGATCTGTTAATTTGTCGGTGCATCTATGATGGCTAATCAAGTTGGAAAAGCCTTCTTTTTCCGTAGTTAATTAACAATTTTAAGAAGTTTCACTTCTATCACGTGTACAATTCCGCACGCGCTTTTTTATAATAATAGGTTGTTTTTAAGTTTAAATTTTTACATGCCAGTAACCAAATAAGTATATATCTTATAAAAAAGGTATCATGTATAAATAATATATGTAAATGCCCAAACGTTTTATTAAAACAAAGGATTTATTAACAATATAAAATTACACTTATTCCTAATATTCTTCTCGAAACAGCAACTCGCTCAAGTTTATTAATAACCCTGCCCTATGTCGACCGCTGAGACCGCGCTTCTGTTATTTTCTAAGATAAACGCGGCAACAGCGAACAACAACGAAACTACGACCCCCAGCTGATATTTTTTATCGGTTATTAAATGCGCTACCTGTTATTTGTCTGATTAGGAGATATTTGTTATTTCGTTTAGAAGCGGGAACGCGACTGCGAAACTTTATAATATTAACAGTATACTTGTTATTTCTTCACACCGATAACAGTTAACTGTTAATATAAAATAACAGTTATAAAAATAACAGATAGTTAAATAAAGATCCACCTATAATAGTTTGAGTTTGGTTGTTGCATCATAAAGTTTTATTATGGATAAATATACGCTAAAAGAACGCAGTGCAACTATATAGAGGCGCAAAGTATGGAGGAGTTTCCAGAAATATGGTTCACAATTAGGAATTTCTCCGCGCAGTTTTCGCCGAATTTTGAGAGGTCACTTGTACATCTTTTCCTCTAATATTCAAGTTATTCAAGACATGTTGTTTGCAGCCAAAAATAATCGATTATAATACAGTAATGCCAGATCAGATCTCCGGATTATTTTTATGGAAAAGGTTTACAGAAATAAGCCCGAAACTATATAGCAAGGACATTATCCATGCGCCACGATATGTTGGCCACTTTAACTCCAGATATGTTGACAAAAATTATAAAAAATGGTATAAAAAGAGCATAAAATTGACTTGTTGCTAATGGCTCACATATGATTGACATATTTAAAAAAAATTACTAGAAATTAGTGGATCGGTGTCGATTGATATTTTGTCCCGAATTCTATATTAACCATAACGATTAGGTACCATCTGGTTATACTACAAGGGTTGCTATTTATGTATCCGGAATAATAAATAAAAACAAGTATTTATCATCGAAAATGGTTTTATTGGTTTTCAAAATATTCTCCACGATGATCGATACCTTTTTGTATACGATTGAAGCAATTTTCATAGCACTTTTTTCATTTCGATTGAGATATCTCCAAAACATGCATTTTGCACGTATCAACGTTGAAAATCGTTGACCACGTAGTTTCTTCTTCACAGACGGGAACAAACAGTAATCATTGGGTGCCAAATCAGGACTATACAGCGGATGACATATCAATTCGATGTTTTCGCTGGTCAAATATTGAGTTGTTTGGTTCGATGTATCAGAGTTTGCTTGGTTATGATGAAGAATGATCCTGCATCGCTGGTTGTTTTTTCATATTTCTTCAAAGGCTTCTGGCAAACAAATGGTTAGAAATCATTCAAAATTGACGGTTCTACAATTCTTTAGTGGCACTGTAGCCACGTGCCGATTTTTCCCAAAAAAAAAAACAGGCGACCATTTACTTCGAAGTGCTTCTTGCGCGAACAATTTTTGTTGGGTTTGGCTCATTCTGAAAGACCCGTACAGTCGACTGCTGTTTACTTTCGGGCTCATACGCATAAATTCAAGATTCGTCACCTGTGCAGATGTTATACACTGTTTTTGATGCACTACAGTTGTTTGTTTGGGCATTTCTTTGCGCAAATCAACTCTAGGCTTTTTTTGAAGCGATTGTCGATATTATGACAATGTGGATTCCGCATAATATGTCAATCGTATAAATCTTTTTCACCGCCAAATGTTTATATAAAATCTTGTGTATGCTTGTCATACTAATACCCAGGGATGCTTCAATCTCATGGTATGTCACATGACGATCTTGCTTTATCAGTTCGCGAACACTATCAATGTTTTCTGGCACAACGACCGATTTTGGACGATTTTCTTTAAATTTGTCCGCGGACGATGGCCACCGATTCACTATACCAGTGATATATAGTGGTTTTAAATGGAGCCTTATCGCCAAAAATCGAAGTGAAAAGATCGATACACTGTTGTTGAGATAATCCATGTCAAAAGTCGTAGTAAATCATCCCACGAAAATTCTTACTGGGGAAAAATTCCATCGTTTAACTGAGATGAAATATTAAAGTCACAAACACAAATAGCGTCCATGTGACAAAACGTTCTGAATACGTCTACAGTCAACAATGTCAAACTTCTAGCAACGCCATTGTTGCCAAATCCGGATACATACAAGTAGCAGCCGTCGAATCAAAACAACAAACTTACATATATCAACAATATTCTCTCAATTTTGAAAGAAACCTCGAACGGTAGGATGAAAATATCTAGAATTTGTTATTTCCTACTATATTCTTTTTACCATATCTCTTTTTAATGACGATGTTGTAAAAACGAATAATTACTACAAAGATGTCAATTGCTGAGGGTTAATATTTGCGGTATTTTTTCAAAGAAAAACAATAACTTTATAATCGAATTAATAATTGTGTAAACTTTAGAATTATCTTTGCTGAATTAAACAATTCAGCTTCTCATAGATATGTTTTTTTTTGTCTAGGACGGGAATTTATCAACACGCAGACATTTATTGACCAACTGGGTTTTTGAATAAAAATTTTTTTTTTATTATTGTTATAAATTTTGATTTTGATAATTTTTTTTCTTTGTTATAAAAATTTATCATAAATAAAATTAATAATCGATGCGAAAAACTTTTTATTATATTACAATTATAAATTAATTAAAATGAACAAAATCTTATATAAAATCACGTGACTACGAACACGTTGCGATTGGCTGCTTTATTTGTAACGCTAAAATGTCTGTCAAAATTATTGTCGGTTAAGTACAAAATAAAATATTATTGATTACTAATTTAGTTCAGTAATATGTGACAAAGGGTTCATAAAAGCTAATTCTGATAATATACCTCCTGTAGATATTCTTATGATCACAGATTTTCTGAAAAATGACATTCGGTTCAATTCAGCTGAAGTTCGAAGTGCTAAGGCATCGATGTAAGTTTTTTAAAAAATAATAATCATGTAAATGTAAACAAGAAACAAAATACGTCTATTAAATATAATTAAAGTATTTGCTCATAGCGAAAGAATGAAATTAGTATGGGTTCAAAGGAAGGCTAACAACAACAAACGCCTCTAATTGTACTTCGCGTGGTCCACCAGGGCCCATACGTGAATAATAATAATAAAGTATTTGTAGGGTATGACGAGAAAGTTACGGTGACAAGGCTATTGGTTTTGTTCAACTTAAATGCAAAAATGGTATTTGCACGGTAAAAGGGCGTGTATGTTGAGAACATAAAGTTCGGAGTAAAGCTTATACAGTTACCTTCATTATTAATGAGAAATTAAGAAAAGTCCAAGAAACCCAATGTCACGATAAACCAAAAAAAAAATATATAATGTTATAAACAGTCATATTATGTATATATTTGATGACAGATGGATGTAAACATGCATTCGCATTACTCATGTGGACATATAGGAGAAGTGAAGATCCAACACCCACTGAACAAAAATGTTACGTATTGAGTAACCAAAAGATATTTTCTAGTTTTGTAATTATTTTTTGAGCAAAAAAAAAACAATATATATATCATAATTAGAAAAACAAAACACATACATATTGTTTAGATCACAAATTTTATTTTAATAAAAAATACACTGTTAAATATACATAAAACTTCCCTTATCTAGGATAATATGGATAATATATTACAGTTGATTATAATATGTAAATTACATTAATAATCAATTCAGAATAAAACATTCACTACCCAAAATTATATTCATATTTGTTTGATTGTATTCATTGAAGTTTGCAATACTTTTAAAACCAGACAGATTCTTCAAACCATAACACTACATTCTATTAACAATATTTTTAAAAAATCCACCCAAACTACATTATTTCTTTAATTAAGGATTTCACTATTTTAAAACGATGGCGATTTTTTACCTTACATGTTTTACAAACCACCACATTAGACTCTTGACTTAATAATATTTGCAAATATAAATAAATCTGGCTGCTAACTAACTGTAATGCATGACCAGCTAGAGATTTCCCAAATAAGAGAAGGCACCTAAAATATTTTTTTTAGTGGGAAAGTGGTTTTTATGAGTGGGGCTCTCCTGTTAAAGTCTGCCCACTGGAAAACCTACTTTCAGTCTACTATAAGTCGTCAATGCCTATAACAAATTTCTAACCTATGTTTAAACATACACTATGAAATGAATATGTTCAATAAATAAATGAAATGTACCAAAATCCTGAAAAATACTAAATATTTTAACTGTTTTGTTTTTATTTAGAATATAAATATACCATTTTCTTTACTTTTTGTTTGTTGACAGTAGGTTTGCTTTTCTATTTTTCTTTTTTTTTTGCATACTTCTTCAGATGTGTTTTGATTCCATGGAAAACTGCTTTGCCAGTCCTTAATTTAACTATTTGGTGTTAATCCAACTGATCATACAAATTTCTGCACTCTTCGACCAACTACAAATTAGATTATCCTGTAAAATTTCATATCTATAAGACTTTTTATATACGATTACCTTCCAAATCGGTAGTCGAATTTTGTTATTGTCTGTTCTTGTCTAATTGTTGAATATTATTATTCCTATCCTGCAAAATTGACAATCCTGTAGGGCTTTTTTATTGTTACTACCCTCAGTTGTGTTGCTAAATCTAGATTCTTTGCGGACACACAGGAATATCCCTTCTTATAAATTTGGCACGTTAATTCCTATATGAATTAAATAATATAAATAAAAGTTATAAAAACGATTTTACAAAACAAAAGGAACCCTAATCTGATTTCATTCTGAACTTACCTTTGAGCCTCCATATGTTATGTGAAGATATATGAGAATAACGTCGAAAACAGCACCGAAAACCTAAATAACAATTAAAAGCAAGTATGTTTTCAAATCGATCGCAAGCCAACAAAAACAGTCAATGATATACGTTAAACCTATAGAGCGATACTAAGATCGATAAATTGTTTTATTTACCCAAAACACCGATTGTTTCGGTACTTCGGTACATTGCGTGAGGTCACAAACTGCGCCGATGGTTTTGGGGAATTGTCGGCGTGTTATTGGTACAAGGTTTAAAAATTTATTTTCAATTTGATATTACTTTTTAATAATAAGGAATAAAATAAAAATAAAAATTGTTTTGTTATAAAACTTATATTTGATCTTTCCATTTATAACAAAAAAATATTTTATCCAAAAGCCCAATTGTCTATGGATCATAAAGCAAATTAATTAAAAACATAAAAAGCAAATCAAATAGAGTATGTTTAAAAATACGGACAATATTTTATAGAAAATTATTTTAATTGAAACGATAGGATTAATAAAGATTAACGTTGAATTCTTGTATGTATTTGATTGTTGCTGGATGAGAATCCATCAACAATTTTAAAAAGCTATGTTAATTTTTTGCTTTTTTAAAATTTCATTTAAAATATTTTATTATTTAAATTCACATGGGTTATATGTTGCCCTATTTATAAGTTATAATTACTTTATAAATCAAGTAACATTAGCATGGAACGATTACACTGCCCGACTTAATTTTTATTGTCTAAAATATTGTTAACTTTATTTTACTAATTCTGTAACACTGATTTCGAATCTACCACTCGTTTTATGGTATCGCATCAGATTTTAAAGAAAATTCCTATAGTGGCAGTCTTTTTTCATAAAAATGAATCAAACCATTAAGTTTTGACGCTCTTTCCATCAGTTATGCGACCTTTCGTGAGAAAGTGTGTTACTTACACCAACAACAATACTCATTCGCAACACCGGTCGTACTAGAGTAAATCGTTACATCAACTTTGTTTTGTAAAATTTATACTGATAAGTGATTTTTTTTTCCTTTATTTGGATTTTTCGTCACTATCTAAAACTCAAAAAATATCAAATATACCTGTTCTTATGTAAAGAAAGAATCACTAGGTAAAAATAAAAAACTAAACGTAGACAAATCTCTCAGTGATTCTTCTTTTTTGTAATAAATTTTGCCTAACGAACAAAATTTTAAAGATATAAAAATGTTATAAAAAATTTTACAAACTTTTAACGTTAACGTTTCGGAGGGTCCTCTCCCCCCGTTTTCAAAACTAAACTAAAAAATAAATTATATTAATTTGTAATATATAAAGTTACGAGTGAAAGTAAATATATTTTTTTGTGTATGTCAACCAACGATATTTACACATTAACAACAATAGATTTTCATGACAGTGACATACTACCAAAAAATATATATAATATATAAATATATATATATATATATATATATATATATATATATATATATATATATATATATATATATATATATATATATATATATATAGGTAATGTTTACTGTGTGATTGTTTATTATACTGATTCTGTATTCAAATATTTAAATGTGTTTAATTGTATTCTTTAGAATCGGGAACCATATTGAATTTAAATCTACCGAAGACACAGCAATATAGTTATTACAATTATTACAATTATAGAGTCAGTACAATAAACAATCACACAGTAAACATTACCTATATATATATATATATATATATATTTGGTAGTATGTCACTGTCATGAAAATCTATTGTTGTCAATGTAAGTATCGTTGACATACACAAAAAAATATATTTACTTTTACTCGTTATTTCATATATTAAAAATTAATATAATTTATTTTTTAGTTTAGTTTTGAAAATGGGGGGAGAGGACCCTCCGAAATGTTAACCTTAAAAGTTTGTAAAATTTCTTATCAAATTTTTATATTTTTAAAATTTTGTTCGTTAGGCAAATTTATTACAAAAAAGAATCACTGAGAAATTTGTCTCCGTTTGGTTTTTTGTTTTTACCCAGTGATTCTTTCCTTACATAAGAACAGGTATTTTTGATATTTTTTGAGTTTTAGATAGTGGCGAAAAACCCAAATAAAGGAAAAAAATATATGAACACGCCACAATCATTCAGACATTACTGATAAGTGATTGTATTGATAATGCGTTGACATATTTAAACCGTCAACAACCAGGATATACAAAATATCCCTGTTTTTTATATGAGTGGGATAGTATACCGTTGACTCCTCGGGATAAACTTGAACCTGAAACCAAAAATATATTACCAAAATATTTAGTCGACCCTAAAAAGTTTTGTTGCCTCCGCTTCATATTAAATTAAGTTTAATCAAACAGTTCGTTAAACTCCTAAATAAAAAAGGTGACCGTTTTAAGTAACATACTAAATTATCTGATGCAAAAATAAAGAAAGAAATATCGGTAACCCGATATTATTTATATAGAATAACATTCTGCAAATATTAAACTTTATCATATGATATGTTTTATTCTAATTTCTATTTAATTGAAAACTGTTTTACTTAATCGAATTCAAGAAATTTATGAGGAGACATTGAGAAATTGGGGTATTTTAATTTTACAATAATTAATATTTTTTTACAAAAAAAAAAATAGGAGCTTTTTTAAAATGTCCATTTCCCGTAGATCACCATTTTTTACATTTGGGAACAAGAATTAAGACAATAATTCGCTAAATTGCACTATTTTAATATACATGGCATTCGTTTAGTGAATATCATGGTAATCAAACCATAGCGTAAAATTATTCAATTTGATTATTAAATCGATAATATAAAGCCATAAAATTTACTTTCCTGTTCATTTCCTTCATCCAGATACTATAATATGTCATTAATCTTTAACGATAAAATCCTGTAGATAATATGATAAACAGTTTTATAGGTCGTATGTTTACATTACTGTAAGTGTACTAATCTAATTCAAGACAACCAATCAAAATTGTTCAGTTCGGAGTTTTGAAAAGCATTCGCGAGATACAAGACAATTTATAAATAACTGGTATTGTATATTAAAAAAAAAATAATTATGTCACATGAATATGGAAATTTCATCAAAATAGATTATTGAATTTAAAACCTTAATCCAGAATAAAGAGTCCAGAAGAATCAATTTCGACGTCAACGCAAGGAAACATATCCAGTGTATCCAAAGGAATAGATTAATAGTTAATCTCTTAAGTTAATCTAATAAGTTCTCATATGAAAACGTTCTCAAGGCAAGAAAAATATTTGTAAACTGGTGAACAAACAGTGCAATGCTAAAACCAACAGAGAAGGAATTCTTAAAATGGTTGAAATGTTTTATGCCGAGTAATAGAAAAGACAAACAGAAGAAACCTTAGACAACCAAATTACCAAAGTTTTAAATCAACGATCATCAAGGACCAGATATCCCACTGGACAAAGTAAAACGAGCACTATCTCAGATGAAAAACAGCTACATCTCCCGAAGATAATGGAATTGTCAGAGAAACTATCAGAATGGGGGAAAACAAATTATTACAAGCATTGAGAGTAATCTTTAAGTAATGTCTTTCAAAACGAAAAACACCTTCCCAATGGAACAATGCAGTTATATTATTACACAAGAGGGGAGATATAACGAATATCAAAAATTATAGACCAATCAGTGTCCAATCACCAGGATCATCACAAATCGACTATGCAATAAGCTACATTCATATCAGTCATGAAAACAAGCTGACTTCTGAACAGGTACTAACGACCACCCCCAAGTATTGAAAAGTATCATAGAAAGGTCGATGGGATATAATAAATTTCTAGTGTTTTATCTTTGTAGATTACAAGAAAAGCGAATGTTGTAGTGGAACAGGGCGGGTTATGCTACGAAAGCGGTTGATATCAAGTGGACAAAACAAATCTTCGAATGGAGACCAAGATCGAAAGCCTTCAGAAACAGAGGACGTTCCCTCGTCAAATGGACTGATGTCCTAAAACACATCTAAACAAACTGGATGTAGGCGATGCTAGATCGGACATAGTGGGAGCTCTTAAGGGAGGCCTACGTCGAGCAGTGAACTTCAATGCAGTGATGATTGATCAATGAAAGTAATTTTATTGTTTGCCCTAACCAGTTTAAATAATATATTAATTAATGCTGTCATGCCAATATAAAATTTCTAGTAAGAGTGATTCACAGTCAGTGGCGCCTCGTGAGATTTTAAAGTTGGAGAGCGTAGAAGAAAATATTGCTGCTGAAGATTTTTTTTGTTTTCCCCTTCCTCCTTTTGACTTTTCGTGCTATTGAAATCCTATACAGGAGGTGAACCAGGAAAACAATAAAATTTTACATTGTTACTACTTACAAGGACAATGGAGGATGGGTTGTTGCTTGTTGCGCAGATAAAGGAATGAACAAGTAGGTACTTACCATTTCCCGAAGAGTAAACTATTCAAACAGTTTTTTGTAACTGCAAATCGTTAAAGAAAATTCGAAAAAGTTCATGAGAAGTTCGAAGAGTTCAATAAAATATCAAAGTTTTATGACAAAAATGGGTTATTGTACACATTTGTGTCGATGAATAGCACCTCAGCATTATTAACGCCACCACTATTAACTGTTTTAAATCAGACACCTTCATGTTTGTAATTAAAAGTTGATTATTTTTTTTATAAAAGTACTACTCAATGTGAACACACGTAGCAAATTCCAAGTCGAAACAAGTATTTACGTGAAATGCGCGACGCGAATATCAACGCTCCGTACCCGTCAAATCAGCGTTTAAAACTAATTACCGATACGCTCGGTCGCAGGGAATCTATGTCCAAATAGCATGTTTTAGAAAGCAGATAAACCCCCGAATTCTGGCAACCAACACAACGTGTAACGCCAAAAACCAACTGTAAACACCAGGTAAACATCCGACCAACGATGTAAAAATTGTGGTGAGCATCCGCATCCGCTCGCCGCAATTCCGGATATTCATTCCGGCAATATCCGGAATTTTTATCCGCATTATTTGGTATGATGATTGGAGATCTTAATTTTTAATAACATTTGGAGATTTTAATTTTTAATTTCTTAGAATGAGTTAAGGGACAGAAACTGAACGCAAATAAAATAAGGTGTTTTGCTCTGAAAAATTGTTTACTGTGATAAGTGCCAGAGGGGCGGCGCCCCGACGTTCTCCCTCACTAGCCGCTACTGTTCACAGTTATGATGTAAATCACCTCTACAGGGCAGTTTTATAGTTATGTTTCGTTTAAATGAAAAATTTTAAAAACTAAAAATGTATGTTTAAAATTATAAAAATGTATGTTAAAAATTATAGAAGTAACAGTTCCTAACTATAAAAAAATTAAACAAAATAAATTATAGATATAAAATATTTCACAATTCAAAGGTCGATCTATTATTATGGCTTTATGGCGGTCGGAAATTGAAATTCCCACAGTGATCGTTACGAAGAAATTGTGGAGATTCGTGTTTGAGTATTGAAATGGTCACTTATGCTCGTCTACAGGTGGTAGGAAAGAAGTGGCCATCAAGTAAGCCCAAAACGATCGGCTATAATAAAAGAAAATGCCAGTCTGTGCTGGCCGAAAAGCCTCTTTAAGAATATGTTTTGGCCTGAATCCGACGAAATGTACTTTTCCATTCGATTATACCGGCTTATTTTATCCTTCCTCAAAGGTAAAATAAATTTAATAAATTGGAAATATATATTTATAAACGAAATAAAATATTATATCGCTTTATTTCATATGGGATCTTTCGAACAAGAATTTTTTTGACCTCTAATACATCAATTCTTCTATTGGAACCTTCGGTGTAAAGCACTAATCTCGAAAATATTCACCACTAAAATCCAAGTCACTTTTTCAAACTTCTCGACGCGCATTTTCCTAACCATGTTTCCATCATCAGGATATGATTTAATCTAATTCTAAAACGAACCCAGGTTCTATTTATATTACAACTGTAAGTATGTTCTTTATATTGTTCTTTATATATGGTTAATATGAATCTTTTAGTTTGCCCAATATATCTTTGATTACAATCTTGACAACTAATTTAATAAATCTCCGACTTTTCATGTTGATTTACTTTATCCTTTAGATTACCCAGGACCTCTCTGAATTTATTATTTTTATTGTAGACTAATTTAATATCCACTCTTTTCAAAATATTGTCTAGCCTTCTTGTTAACTGGGCACCAAAAGGTATTACCATTAATTTGTTTTTATTCTGTTCCTTTTGAAAAGACGAAAATTCTTTCAATAATTATTTAAACGTATGTTTTCTAATTAATCTATTTATGATATTCTTACCTTTCACTTCGGACACGACCTAAAATTAATTTTAGTTCTTTGTTTTAATTGTCTTTTTAAAGGAAAATTGATTAATGTATCTACCATAAAATTTAAACTAGCCATCTTATTATTCAAGCTATGATTCAAATCGTTAATGTTTCTCTAAGTGGTGGTGTTATTTTATAAAAATATTATATACATATTTAAAGGTTTTATTTTGGTCTTGATATATGCGAATCCAACTAGTTATGGATAATGAAAATGATTAGACACAATGAAGAGTAAAACTATTAAAAAGGTGATTGAAAAAATACGGTGGTCTCAAAACTACCTTCTTCAGCTACCGATTAACCTCGGTCCCTTATATCAACCCTCCCTTTATTTGTACTTAACCTTCAGTCTCCCAAAACGCTTAGTGACTAGCGATTGACCAACGTAGATCTTCAGAGGGTATCTGGAATCTCACAAAAATTTTAAAACAAAAAAACGACCTGAAGATCATGCTTGTCAGGTTCTTGATTATACGCAGATTCAACAAATTTACGATACTTTTTCGTGCGGTATATTTTGATTTTATTCAAATTTATTACAATTCACTTTTCGATTTAAGTCCATTTTCAAAAATATGAAATTCACATTACACAAAGCTGGATCAATACTTTCGAAGCTCAACTGCAAGAAAGGTTTCCTTCGTTTTTTTGGCAATGTATGCTTTGTCATTGCTTCTAATGTTGAAGATCTGTTAACTAGAACCTGCTGATCAAGTTAGGTATAATAGAGGTTCAAGTCGATGGCTCAACTTAATTCTATACCCATTACATCCAATGAAGGACCTATTTGAATTTGAACGAGGGTATAGGATACAACCCTACTGTGAATATATACCTAAAATCATTAGTAGATGCAATATCGTAAAATACTGCGGAATCTTAGGATATGATTTGTTTGGCTTTGAGAGATAATAGTGCTCATACAGTACTTATAAGAAGTGGTCCCAAATAATGATTCTAAACTGCAATTGCAAACTACAAAAAATGACTCCTGAAAGAAAATCTTTGTGATACACAACTAGAGCTCCCAGAGGAAATCGGAGTAACACCCCAAACAATTTCTAAAAGTTCGCAGAACGTAGAAAAAATTCAAAAAGAGAGTCGTTGGGTCCCCTTAGAACTCACAGCTAAGGATATAAGTAGGCTCCTTAATATTCCCGAGTAACTTTTGCCCAGAATAAAAAAAAACATCTTGTATAATGTTGCGATCTTGATGAAAAGTAGATCCCCTACGATAATCCAAAAAGGTAAAAATAGTTTGTGTCTTATAACTTACTTCAATCTGATCAATTCTCATAATCACTCATGATCGTTATCAAGAGCAACTGATTTATGTTTGTGGCATTTTGGAGCAAAAACGGGCTTTATACAGGAGGAGTAAAAGAATAAAAGAAGCAACTTTTTACAGGACATCGCACAGTCACTGACTGAATCCTGATAACACGCATGGTCACGGATATAAACAACGAGTTTGTTTGGGAAATCTTATCTTACTCGGTGTATTCTGTAGACTTTCTGTTTCGGATTTTCGTCTCTTCCGCTACCTGAAACGATGCCTGATTGATGGTTGCATCATATCTCTTGAGAAAGTCGAAAAATATCTCAGCGACTTTATCATATCATTATTATTATTATTATTCACGTATGGGCCCTGGTGGACCACGCGAAGTACAATTAGAGGCGTTTGCTGTTGTTAGCCTTCCTTTGAGCCCATACTAATTTCATTCTTTCGCTATGAGCTTTTTTCCTTTCGTCAGACCAAGTTGTTCCAGTCTTCCTACATTTTTCTCTCTGGCCAACCTTCCAAACGTTAACCTTGTGTCTGAAACAACCTCTATCCTGAATTTCACTTTGTGTAATATTTGCTGATCTTAGGTCCTCTTTAATTGCCGCAATTCATTTAATTATTTCTACTTTAGCTCTACTTCTATTTTCATAATACTCGACTATTTGTCTAGTTAGCCTATTCGGATTCATCCGTTTGATGTGTCCGTAAAACTTAAGTCTTCTTTTTCTCATATCGCTGTGTATTGTTTGATTTCTTGGTTTTCTCGAAGTCGGTATGTTGTGCTATTTATGGGGGGGGGGGGTCTATTCACAATGAGCGTTTCTGCAGCATATATACATTCTGGCTTAATAACCGTGTTGTAATGTCTCAGTTTTGTGTTTTTAGATAGGCATTTTTTGTTGTAAATATTTTGTGTAAGTCTCAATGCCGTTTCCATTTTTTGACATCTACCCTTATTGGCCGCTTTTTCCAACCCATTTTCCATGATTGTTTCACCCAAATATTTGAATTGAGAAACTCGTCTGATGTTACCATATTTTGTTTTTAGAAATGGTGTTCTTAGTCTGTTGCAGGTCATGTATTGTGTCTTTTCAAAGGATATTTGGAGTCCTACCTTTTCTGCTGTTTCTTTTAGGATTTCAATCTGTTTTTGAGCCGTTAATACACCTTGAGCCAAAATTGCTAGATCATCAGCAAATGCCAGATAATCAATTTTGATGTTGGTTCTCCCCAGTTTAATGGGCTGGTCAATATTCAGTGCCGACTTTTTTTCACGCCACTCCTGTATTACTTTTTCTAGAACACAGTTAAATAAGAGTGGCGAGAGTTCATCCCCTTGTCTCACACCAGATTTAATTTCGAAGGGTTCTGAGATGTCACCCATGAATTTAACTTTAGACCTCGTGTTAGTTAACGTTGCTTTAATAATTGCCAGCGTTTTCAGATCTAGTCCTTGTTCTTTTAAGATTCGGAATAAAGATTCGCGGTCAATAGAATCATATGCTTTTTTGAAATCCACAAATGTACAGACGAGATTTTTATTGTACAGTTTTTGATGTCTTAGAATCAACTTTAGATTCAGGATCTGTTCAGGGCAGGATCTGCCCGGTCGAAAACCTGCCTGATATTCACCAATGTTCGGTTCTAACTGTCCCTGTGCTCTGTCTAGTAGACATTGAGATAAAATCTTGTAACAAACTGGGAGAAGAGATATTCCTCTATAGTTGTTTACATCCGTTCTATCTCCTTTCTTATTTAGTGGATGGATTAGAGCATCTTTCCAGTCTTCCGGAATCCGTTCGGTTCGCCAAACTTCTTGTAGAATTTTGGTTATTTCCTTGATTGTACCTGGACCAGCGGATTTCAAAAGTTCAGCAGTGATTCCATCTTCACCAGAAGCTTTGTTATTTTTAAGCCGCTTGATTTGCCTAAGTATTTCCTCTTCATTCGGTGGTAATGAATCTGGGTTTGTTTGTTTAGGGTTTAGTGTTGCTAATTTGTTTAAGGGCTCAGGACAGTTTAGTATTTGTTCAAAATATTTCGCAAGTTCTTTGCAATTGTCTTGGTTATTTAGAGCTAGTTGTCCGTTTTCCTTTTGAAAGCATAGGCTCTGCGGTTGATAGCCTATTAATTTAGTTTTAAATGTTTTGTAAAAGTTTCGGGTGTTATTTTTTTGGAAATCTTTTTCTATTTCATTAAGTTGATTGTTTTCATATTTTCTTTTAGTTTGTCTAATTAGCTTCGATGTTTCTTTTCTTACTTCCAAAAAGATGTTATAGTTTATTGCTGTTTTTTGACTGTTCCAATCTTTGAATGCTTTACTTCGGCTTAATACTGCTTGCTCGCAAACTTCATCCCACCACGGATGTTTTCTACGTTTTTGTAAAGGGACCAACTTTAAGGCTGTTTTAATAATTGTTTGTTTTAATTCTTGCCAGTTCTGTGCAGGTTGTTGATCAAGCTCTGGTTATTAGGGCTGATTTTATTTTCGTTGGGTCAAACTTTGGTATTAGCAGCCTCTTTTGAATAAGTTTTCGAGGTTTTAAGCTAAGTTTGATTCTAGTCAAGTAGTGATCCGTGTCTATATTTGCTCCTTTCCTGACTTGAACATTCAAAATCTCTTTATAATTGGGGTACGAAATGTATCACGAACGACGATTAATGTATCACGGACTAAATGTATCACGGGTACGAATTTATCATATCATATTATATCAACCAATCAAGTTTTTTCGATCTGGGATTCGACAATTGCCCCAAAAGTTGCGATAGTATATACAAGGTAAGGTAAGTGTATAAAAGATTACTTTTTTATAATAAATCTCAGCCGTATTTAAAAAAAAGTCGAAAATTAAGTTGATGACCTAATAGTTACTCTTTTAAAGTTTCACCAATTTCAAGATCAAATCTTCCTAAAAAGCTCAACTTTCATTAGTATGGGTTTTCGTGACTTGTGATAGCAATAGTAGGGTATGCAAATAAACAGTCTATTGTTTTTAATTGAGTAGGATTGATTTAATAGTCTGGACTTGGCTAAATTTCAAGGTTGGAAAGAATTTTAAGGTCAGTGATTTACAACTAACTGTACGCTCGCCATTCAAATAATTTGTTAAATGCTCATGTATGTTATCATTGTCTGAACTAAAGCTGCAAAATGGTTATCCGTGTATTAATTCTAATGTTATATGCTACATAGTTGTAGTGCCTTGGAAAATGCTCGTCTAATAAACCTACAATAAATATCCTTCTTTATAAACAAACTAAAAGGTATATCTAAATTTCCACTATATTTAAAACTTGTATATATTACTATTGTTTCGACCCCAGTGCTTTTTTCAGATACGCGCTATACTAGTGTTGCTATTTATGTATCCGGAATAGGAAATATAAACAAATATTTATCATTGACAGTTGTTTTAGTGTTAAAATATTCTCCGCGGTGATCGATATACTTTTGCAAACGTTTGAACCAATTTTCATAGCACTTTTTCCATTTCGATTGAGGTATCTCCTACACAAGCATTTTAAACGCATTAACCACTCCTTCCGGCTTCGAAAATCGTTGACAAGCTAGTTTATTCTTCATGAATGGGAACAAAAAGAATTCATTGGATGTCATAACAGAACTGTACGGCGGATGACCTATCAATTCGATGTTTTGACCGTTCAAATATTGATATTTTCACTCCGATGTATGAGAGCTCGCGTTGTCATGATGAAGAATGATCCTGTGTTGCTGGTTATTTTTTCTTATTTTTTTCAAAGACTTCCGGAAAACAAATGATTGAATAACATTCAGAATCGGCCCTCTACGTTTCTCTAGGGTCCTTATGCCCACTTGCCCACATTCTCTAGTACCCACATACCCATATTCTCTAGTGCCCACATGCCCATTCATCCCAAAAAAGAAACCGGCGTCCACTTTCTTCGAAGTGCTTCTTGCGCGAATAACTTTTGTTGAGTTTGGCTCATTTTGAAGACCTATAGAGTTGACTGCTGTTTACACTGGTGCTCATACTCATAGATCCAAGATTCGTCACCTGGGTAGATGTTATAGACGGCTTTTCATAAACCACGATTGTTTTTTTTTGAACATTTTTTGCAGCAATCGACGATTGTCAAATTATGTGGATTTCAATGCCCACAATCTTGTCTACAGCTAAATGCTTATGTAAAACATTGTATGTTCTTATCATACTAATGTCCAAGGGTGCCTCAATCTCACGGTATATCACATAATAATCTTGTTTTATCAGTTCACGCAGAGTATCGATGTTTTCTGGCACAACAATCAATTTTAGATGACCTTGTTTAAATTTGTCCGTGAGAAAACGATGGTTACGATTGTATCCAGTGATATACACTGATTTTAGATGGTGCTTCATCGCGAAAAGTTGAAGTGAGTTGATCGAAGTCACAGTTGTTGCGATAATCTACGTCGGAAATCATAGTAAATCATCGCATGAAAATTCTCACGAGTTAATTCCATTTTTTGACTAAGATGAAGTTTTCAAGTCACTAAACAATACAAATAGTGTTCGAATCACAAACGTTCACAAAACACTTAGAAATACCATTGTTGCTAATTCCAGATACATAAATAGCAACCCTCCTATGATTTTACAACATTAAGTGTATGATTAAGTATTAAGCATTATGAAAATTATTTTGCTCCTTAATATAACTTCTCTTATGTCTATTATAGTAGCCACTTGGGTATTACCACATTAACACGCAACAAGAAAATAAATAGGACTAAAACTACTAGACTAGGAAAAAGGACTAGAAAAAAACAATAGGACTAACAACAAGAAAATCCGTTTGCATCAAACCGATCAATTTAATTCACACATATATTTAATTCTAAACAGTGAATCGTCAATGCATAATTCAGAATTTAAAGTCCGTTATCGGTGGGTATAAGTGCGAACTAAAATTCACACAACGAAAAACGAAACTGCCCCAGCGAAATCCTGATTTGTAAGCGACGACCATCGACGCCCATTGTTTCCCATAATGAGGCCCGAACACGCACGCAATTAAAACCATTTAAAGCTCTTTACATGGATTAGTTATGCCATCAATCTTCGCGCCGTTTTAATCTGAATATCTGGATTTAATGAATTTTTGCTTTGTAATTGTTTCGTCGGGCCTCCATTGCCGGTAAATAATGTTGCCAGAATAGTTTTATGGAGCTGTTGTGATAGTTTCGGATTTAGAATGTCCGATAAAAAGCAAATGGAATAATAATGAAAATGCGGGTAATTTTTTTGGTATCTTCCACTTTATTACACAAATCAAAATAATCTAGAGGACAAAACAGAAAATATTAACTGCAAGTCAATATTTGTTTATTATTGAAGTGAAAACTTTTTAAGGCGCGTTTTTGATGAGGAGTGAACGTAAGTGAACCGTCACGCTCGGGTCGGTGACGCTGAATCGGGTTTACTCGGCTCCACTCGACATCAAGCGCTCTCGAATCGGTGATGCACTGAATCGTGTATACTCCAGTTGTCGTCAGTCACGTTTTGCATGTAATCAGTGTAATTTTTTAATACAATACGTGTATCTTATTGTACATGATCTCTGTAATATTTAAAAGTGCTTACAATTTGTGCTGCATTTTACTAATATCGAAAAATGTATTTAGATATTTAAGTAAACTCGAATCTAAAGTATTTATAACATATTTTAGCTACCATAAGCTTATTATTTTATTGTTAGAATATAATAGCAATGAAGAAGTTGAATCAGTGTAAAATTCAACAATATATTTAATTCACAAATATAATTGTTTATTTTGTAAGTAATATTACTTCACAGGTACAGAGCTAAAAGTAAATAATTTTATATAACAATATTAATACAACCTTGTTGTTGATTGACCGAACTAATCCATTATATAACATAAATGTAATTATATATATATATATATATATATATATATATATATATATATATATATATATATATATATATATATATATATATAGATATATATATATATATATATATATATATATATATATATATATATATATATATATATATATATATATTAATAATAATCGACGACAGTATCAAGAAACAACTCATCCCGACAGAAAAGTCAAGTAGATGCCCAAAACTATATGGCCTGCCACAGATCCACAAAGCTGCGGTCCCCCTACGTTCAATTGTCAGCGCTTTCAACTAGCTATTACAAAAATCTACAGAAATTTTTGGCTAATATATTACAACCTATAACAGAAAAGGCCTATTCGTACATCAAAATCTCTCAGTACTTCACAGAGACTCTAGACAAACTCACAATAAATTAAAAGGACATTATAGCCAGTTTCGACGTCAAATCCCTATATCCGAGCATACGAATAGAAGAAGCATTGCAATTGATAGTGGAGAATGAAGACATTCCCAACCACGTAATAGATTTGTTCAGACATTGCTTAAACAATGCTTTTTTTATGTTTGACCAAGACATATACCGACAAACAGATGGTGCAGCATTGTAGTGGCCAACCTCATGATATATTCATGATATATTTTGAAAACATGGCACTATAGAGCGCTGACTTCAAACCTAAACTGTGGGTCCAATATGTCGATGACATTTTTGTCATCTGGTCCTTTGGTAAAAATAAACTTGCCAAATTCCACAGTCATTTAAATTCCGTCCACCAAAAAATACAGTTCACTTTAGAAATCGAAGAAAATAAAAAACTCCCCTTCCTATATGTCCTAATAACCAAGTCCCAAGATGTACGCTTACAACACACAGTTTACCGGAAACCAACCCACACGAACAGATACCTAAATGGCAGGCCCCATCACCATTCAGCACAACTTCAAGATGTTGTCAACACCTTGATTTCTCAATCTCTCCGACTATCCGACGATATGAACCGAGAAAAAGAGCTCAAAACAATCACCGACGCTCTAAAGCAGAACGGCTACTCAGCGCATAACATAAAGAAGGCTATTAACTATCAAAACAACCAACAAAAGCCAAATGAATATGAAAATAGGCCCGTAACAGTTCTGCCTTACATCAAAGTTGTCACATACCGCATTGCACAACTGCTTCGAAGACATAATATATCAGCCGCATACAAGCCACATAAAACAATAAAATCAGCCATTAGAAGTCCCAAAGATCACATCATTCTAGAAAATCCGGGCGTCTACAGTATATCGTGTGCATACGTCGGACAAACCAATAGAAGAATATCAGCCCGACTCGAAGAACACAAATTGGCGATTAGACATAAACAAATCACATCAGCTCTGTTCCAACACCATCTACAAACAGGACACAAAATTGACTTCGACAGTTCCCGAAAAAAAAAGAACCATACGAGAAACAATAAAAATATAAAAATCGGACGCCTAAACAGAAGAGATGATGCCCTCAATCTACCAAATACGTGGAAACCAGTAATCAACCGACAGACCCAAGCTCACCGCCTGCAGTCGGGAGACCAACTGACTACCACTGTGACACCCCAAACATCGTCCGGGAGGGCGGGACCAACACCAGAACCAATAAGAAGTACACACCATCACAATCTGGGACCCAGAAGAATATAAATATTCCGAGACGGTTTCTACAGCTTTCAGTCTTCAGACTTCAGATATATATATATATATATATATATATATATATATATATATATATATATATATATATATATATATATATATATATATATATATATATATATATACAGCTTTCACTTCTATCCTGTGGTCATAAGCACACACCAGCTTTTTTTCAAATTTTTATCTATTGATTGATTTGTTCGTTACTTTGTGATAATTCATTCTTAAACCGCATAAAACAATGTTTTACTTTGTTATCTATTACTTTTATTTTTTAACTTTGTGTGACTATATTTTCGTAAAACAATGTTACATTCTCAAACACTACTACTACAAACAAAACACTAAAAACAAATTTATTAAATCTGTTTATCCTATGTACATAATTTTACACTTTTATTGTGGTTATTTTTTTACAATATTTTGTTTACTGTCTAGACGGGTCTTTATTATTATTATTATTCACGTATGGACCCTGGTGGACCACGCGAAGTACAATTAGACGCGTTTGTTGTTGTTAGCCTTCCTTTGAGCCCATATTAATTCCATTCTTTCGCTATGAGCTTTTTTCTTTTCGTCAGACCAAGTTGTTCCAGTCTTCCTACATTTTTCTCTCTGGCCAACCTTCCAAACGTTAACCTTGTGTCTGAAACAACCTCTATCCTGAATTTCACTTTGTGTAATATTTGCTGATCTTAGGTCCTCTTTAATTGCCGCAATCCATTTAATTATTTCTACTTTAGCTCTACTCCTATTTTCATAAAATTCGACTATTTGTCTAGTTAGCCTACTCGGATTCATCCGTTTGATGTGTCCGTAAAACTTAAGTCTTCTTTTTCTCATATCGCTATGTATATCTGTGTATTGTTTGATTCCTTGGTTTTCTCGAAGTCGGTATGTTGTGCTATTTATTTGTTTGGGGCCTAAAATTTTTTTTATGATTTTTCTTTCCTTCTTTTCAATGTCCTCGATGTCCCTCTTTCTATTCAAAATGAGCGTTTCTGTAGCATATAGACATTCTGGCTTAATAACCGTGTTGTAATGTCTCAGTTTTGTGTTTTTAGATAGGCATTTTTTGTTGTAAATATTTTGTGTAAGTCTCAATGCCGTTTCCATTTTTTAACATCTACCCTTATTGGCCGCTTTTTCCAACCCATTTTCCATGATTATTTCACCCAAATATTTGAATTGAGAGACTCGTCTGATGTTACCATATTTTGTTTTTAGAAATGGTGTTCTTAGTCTGTTGCAGGTCATGTATTGTGTCTTTTCAAAGGATATTTGGAGTCCTACCTTTTCTGCTGTTCCTTTTAGGATTTCAATCTGTTTTTGAGCCGTTAATACATCTTGAGCTAAAATTGCTAGATCATCAGCAAATGCCAGACAATCAAATTTGATGTTGGTTCTCCCCAGTTTAATGGGCTGGTCAATATTCAGTGCCGACTTTTTCTCACGCCACGGGTCTTTATTATATTTATAAATTTCAATCCCTTCTAAAATATTTAAATATTTATTTTTTGGCGCTGTATGTAAAATGTTTAACTTTGTAGTCGCGGAAATATATGTCTATGAAATGACTCGCAATATTAGAATGTTGCTTCTTTAATAGGTAGGCAGAGTTGAGTTCTTTAAATCTGATCGAAAAAGTTCGGCCCGTTTGCTCCACATAGCAGCTACTGCACTCACTGCAACTTAATATATAAACTCCAAATTTTTTAATTTGTGATGTTTTATCTTTGGCATTAAAATGTAATTTACTAGGCGTTTTGAACACTATTTGCAAATTATGTGTCCTCGAAGAGCAACCTCTTTGTTCCGAAATTGGACCGAAATAAGTAATCTATATCAGTATTTTTTATCATTTGTTTGTTTTACATTTGGGCATACTTGAATTAATAAAGGTTTCCGTTTTTTATTTATTAAATAACTAATTTCTATGTCATTGAAGCCGTTATTTTGTGCTTTAGTTTTATTTTTGCAGTTCTATTTTTCGATTATTTTTGGATAATAGAATTGGGAAAGCTCAGTGGATCATAGACTTATATGTTGCATATTTATGTGTAATGGGGTGGATTGATTGTTTTGTAATTGTTAAATCTGAGTATGTGGGTTTTCTATAGATATTAAATTCCATTTTATTATTTTGTTTGGATATTGAAAGGTCCAGAAAATGTATGGTTTGATTTTGTTCTTTTTCAAATGTAAATTTTATTTTTGCATGGATTATATTTAAATGATTTAAGTTTCTTCTATTTATCTGTGGTTTCCAGTGTAATAAACCAAAACGTCGTCTACATATTTAAACCAAAACTATATATGTTTTGCTTTATCCGTTTTAAAAAAAATATTTTCCAAGTTAGACATAAAGAGTTCTGATAATAAAAAGCTTAGTGGGGACCATCGCTTTGTTTGCAAAAAACACTATTAAGTTGAAAATAATTTTTATTACTGCATAAGTTTAAGTGTTCTAAAATATCATGCTTAATAATTGGATTGATGTTATTTTTTATGAGTAAATTATCTATTAATTGTAGGTAATCCTTATTCGGAATATTCAGGAGCATATTGCTAATGTAAAAGGATGCTAAAAAAACATTTTTTTTTTTGAATAGGTAGTTTGCTAAGCTTTCTTGTAAGGTCCACCCAGTTTTTTATTGAACGTTCTGGGGAGGAATTCGATAAGTTTTTGAAAATATTATTTAAGTTAAATGCTAGGTTTCTAAAAGGACTACTTGTGAACAAAGCTACCGGTCTTATTTAAAAGTCCTCTTTATGAATTTTAATTAAACCGTACAGTTTCGGAGAAGTAGGATTCATATTGACTATTTTATATTTATCTTTGTTTGACCAAATTGTGTTTATATTTTTTATTGTTGATTTTAAATTGTTTTGTCATGGGTTCACTTTTTATTTTGACGAGGTCTTCATTATCTAGAAAAGTCGAAAAATGGACTCATGGAAAATATTACAATTATTCATAAACAGGGAATTTTTTCCCGTTCTCCACGCAATAATTGCTCATTTGTTCAGCCGCCCCCCAAACGTCAGCAAGCATTTCCCGAAGCCAATTTCTGGACTTGGGCTGTCATTATATCGGCTGTTTTGGATCAAGTCTGCAATAAATCCAGCTCACGGCAGCCTGTAGTGAACGTCCGCAATAGGCAGACTGCGCTAAACCGTTCGTGACCCGTGCAAGTCCTGTTTAGATGCAAGTGGGCTCATGTAGAGTATTATAAATTTCCAAAAACAGGGAAAAAAACCGTGGTTTAACTAATAATTGCTCATTTCTTCAGCCGCCCTCCAAGCCCTCCATTTGGCCACGTCACCAATTTTTGTAGTTCTGTTTTTGTTCCCGTATAAATAGTTGTTTAATCAAAAATATATATTCATGGAGCCCGATGTTTGAAATCATTATAAATAAATCCTATTAATGATATATATTATTCAAGTATTTTCCAAATATTTCCTTCGATATTAACAAATAAACAATTGCATAGCAAACCTACATCAAGTTAAATCCAGCGCAAATCGATCAGTTAGCGTTATATATTACAATTGTTCTAATGGGTCTAATTTTTTACTTTTCTTTTCTGTGTGTAATAATTTCACATTATTTATATCTATAATGGATTCTTCAGTGCTTTTTATGTTGTTTATGATATCTTTTTGTGCTCTTTTATTCCACTTTGACTGATATCAGTCAAAGTGAAATAAAAGAGCACACACACACACACACACACACACCACCCATCCCTTCAAGTGGTTGGCATGAGTTTCGTATCTTGATATACAGACTCTTCAGGGCGCAGACATATACCCATACCATAAAGAATAGGGAGACCCTATCCACAGCCAACAATCCATGTTTTGGCCGACTTTCCGGCGGATGGGGGGATGTAATGTTAGAATTTATTGGACTGCGCCCAGTGAAACAACAGTAGCTTAGTGTGATATACCCCATCCGACGGGAAGTCGGCAAAAACATGGGTTGTTGGTTGTGGATGTTCATATATAAAAAAATTTGGTTGATATGGGTTAATTTTCTAATTCTTCATCCACCCATTTCTTCCATTTTTTTATATTTAATGCTACTGTTCCCATCTACTCCAAAGTTTTACCTCTTTCTTATCTCACATCTGCTATTTGTTGTATTCCTTTTGTTGTATTCCTTTTGTTGTATAAAGTTTCCTTTAGTCTACCTCTTCTCTTTTTTCTTTGCATCAAAAACTATTTTTGTCAGTCTATTCAGAATCAGTTTTTTCGTTTTTTTTTTTATGTTTATCATGTTTATCATGCAGTTTGTTACACAACATTATAATAGGCATATTTGCTGTTACAAAGTGACGAAGATATTTGGTGCAATAAAAAACTAAAACTATCAAAGTTATTGTTTAAGAGGGGAAATCCATTTAGAAATATCAAAAAAATCGATTTTTTTTTCATATTTCGAAAATATAATATATTAAGAGTATACTGGCAAGAGGAAAGATACAAATATTAAATATTTACCCAGAGCCCGCATATCGCGACCCAGACAGCTTAATCAGTATCTTTGCCTCTGAGATGCGCAAACAAAAGAGTGAGTGGGTCACTGTCTAACAGAGACAGATAATGAAGTGTTCTGCGAATGTACAGTACTTAACCGACGTTAGCACGACGAATGCACTGCATTAGATGCTGAGCTGTAAATATCAAGTAAAAACCGGGCAATTCAATTACAATATGATCTTATCTACTACAAAGGTATTTTGGAAATTTAGCAGATTATTTGTGGTTATTACGATTATTTGTGGTTATGTTTTTAATACGATATGTAGAGACGTGATGTGTAGACATACAGTGCTTTTTATATTAATAAAGATATTTTTTTTATGTTCTTATATAACATCGCTCGAAAAAAAAACTACAAAAAAGCGTTATCAAGATAATCAATTTACTGATAAACGCGGAGAAAGTCTCGGGCCAAGTACAAGTAATAATGCAAGTGTATTTGTGTGTATAGTGCAAGTATAATTATTGGCACCTATGCCAAAGTTTTCGCCGAAACCACCGATGAGGCGTGAGTAACGAGACAACTGGAGGACTCTTTCCGAGACAAAAGCAGCTCGTGCAGCCCGAAAACAACAGTAGGTTAAAAAAACAGCTTTTCGAAGATGCTGAAGGTCTATTATATGCACCTGGGATGGCTGATTCATCGGTAAGTTACTGAAACTAATCGTTTTATCGTACTGAAACTTTAAATGCGATTATCTCTAAACTGTGTTTTCAAAAACTGCTCGCTCGGTAACTCAAAAAGTTATTGATCGATTTGGCTGAAATTTTGGGAGGCTTTCGTCTATATCATTATCGGAAGGATGTACCTAAGGTTTTAAAGATTTCATGTAAATTAACTACTTTTTGTGATAAAAATGGCGAAAAAATAGTACAAACTTTGAACATTTTTGGTTTTAAAGCTTACTTAAGAAATGCCAAATTGTAACTGGGCCAGAAGCGACGAAGAAAAAGCGACCGTGCTTGCTAAATATTTTGCTGAAGTATTTACTCCAAACGACGAGGAACTAGATGAGGAAATAGAAAGAGAATTGGCTGCCATCATGACGGACATACCATCCATTCAGGTTGCTACTCCAAAAGAAGTCAAAAGAGAAATTAGTTTACTGAATACAAAAAAAGCTCCAGGTATCGATAAAATTACCCCTAAAATGTTAAAGGAACTTCCAAGAAAAGGGATAGTAATCACTTACATACTCAATGCTATGTTGAAATGCAATTACTGGCCTAAACAACTGAAAATTGCTCTAATAATCCCAATACTCAAAGTCAGAAAATATCTGACAGAAGCTTCATCATACCGACCTATAAGTCTACTGACCGTTATGTAAAAACTTTTTGAAAGACTTATACTCAACAGAATAAATACTGACCCCGATACAGAAAACTGGATTCCTGCACACCAGTTTGGCTTTAGATAAAACCATTCAACTACGCAACAGACTCATCGCATAACCCATGAAATAAATAGAGCAATAGAAAACAAACAATACTGTACATCAGTGTTCCTAGATGTCGGTAAGGCTTTCGACAAGGTTCGGCATGATGGCCTACTATTCAAAATCAAAAAATCTCTACCTATAACATATTACCATCTCTTAAAATCCTATCTCATTGAAAGGAAATTCAAAGTTAAAATAAACGATAGCACATCAGAAAAATATACCATTAGATCGGGAGTTCCACAAGGCAGCGTTATCGGCCCCTTGCTCTACGTACTCTATACGGCTGATCTCCCAATAACAAAATACACCACAATTGGTACATTTGCTAATGACACAGTCATACTTTCATCAAATATAAACCCAGTCGAAGCCTCAAACAAACTACAAACCCACCTGAACCTAATTCAAACCTGGACTCGAAAGTGGAAAATTAAAATAAATGAGACAAAATCAGCGCAAGTCAACTTTACCGTCAGGAAAGGGCAGTGCCCTAGCTTACATTTTAATAACGTAGAAATCCCAACATTCACGAATACAAAATATTTAGGTATACACTTGGACAGTAAACTTAAGTGGAAAACCCATATAGTCAAAAAAAGAAAACAAATTGACCTAAAAGTAAAAGAATTGAGCTGGCTTATCGGAAGAAAGTCTAACTTATATTTAGATAACAAAAATCTATTATACAAGGCTATCATTAAGCCAATTTGGACTTATGGGATAGAACTTTGGGGATGTACCAGTAAATCAAATTTAGCCATTATCCAAAGATGTCAGTCCAAAATATTACGAATGATTGCCGACGCACCTTGGTACATATCAAACCACACTCTTCACGAAGATCTCCAGATACCCTATGTTAAGGACGTGATCAAGAGCAGCAGCATAAAATATCACCACAAACTGGAAAGCCATCCTAACACCCTACTACAGCCTGTTTTGAATCCAACAAATAATAGAAGACTAAAAAGAAACTGGCCAACAGACCTGATAGAAGGATAATGGGGACTCGTCGTTGGGGGAGTCAGCTCATCACGCCAATATAGGGAAGTCTAGCCCTCAAGCCATCGCATTAGCTTATAGAATATTGTAATTCTGATTGCTAATATACGAAATAATAATAAAAAAAAAAGCTTACTTCATTTTTAATTTAATACTTTTTAATAGATTTATAATAGGTTTATCCTTCCCGTATCGGAAGCAGAAAGTAATGTTTCTTTGTGTTTCAGATGAATAGAAAAAGAGTGACGAGTTCAATACTTTTGTACCTCCCGCCAGAGACCCCCGAAAAAAAGTTACTGAGCCCCTATTTTATTAAAAAATAACACTAATAATTTTATACTCTTCAAAGATCAAATAAAATGATGTTAAAACTTTAAAATGATACAATAATTTTATCACCTTTAGAAACACTCCTGAAAAATGACTCATATTGAGGCGTCTAAAAGGATTTCCGCCATTAAATCTTCAATCGAAAAGTCCAACAAGTTTAGTACGGGGGGTGCACATAGGGAAGATTTTCTAAACACACAATATATATATTCACTTTATTTCTCAATCACTCGTTTACTGTTGGTACATCGAAATAATTGTAGATGTCTTTGTGATGAACCATAAAGCATGGATAAGTGTTCGTAGAACCTTTTATTGATATCTCTCAATTTGATTAGAAACAGTTCTCTAGAGCTGGAAGAGATCCGGAGATCCCTCAACCCTCGATCCAGGTGCATGCCTAAGTGAAGGATGATTTTTTTAGCGTATCCGGACTTAGGATAACTTCGGTCGCTGATAAGTCAAGCAGTTTTAATGAAATTCAACTTTTGCCAGAAAGATAGGTAAAGGTTATAGACATAACTATAACTTGAAAACGGCTGCACTGCTACACCTGATATTCATACTTCAATCAAAACTGAAAATATATTCACCGCATAGAATGTCTTGAATAAAAGAAGCGTTAGATTTTTGTGTATATTACGAGAGTATAATGAAAAAAAAACAAAAAGAAATTCCGTTTACATTTAAGGCAAAAAAAAAATAATGAGTAAGCCTATCAAGGTTATCGTATATTTTACAGTTATTATATAATTACATTATATTATATATTACAGTTCTAAAACGCTTCAAGACATAGATCGAATTAAGTGATATATCTGGAAAGGTACGTCGTACACATGCTTCGTTTAAAATTACTGGAGCTTGGAACTCAAGAGTTCGACTAAACTATCTCATACATAAACTTGAAGAGATTTACCACTAAACACCAAAACGCTTTTTTGAATTGCTCGATGCACGTTTCGCTAACCATATTAGCAACATCAGGAGATGATTTAATCTCTTAGAAGATCTCTTAGAAGATCTCTTAGAAAATCTCTTAGAAGATTAAATCATCTCCTGATGATGCTAACATGGTTAGCGAAACGTGCGTCGAGCAATTCAAAAAAGCGTTTTGGTGTTTAGTGGTAAATCTCTTTAGGTTTAGTATTTCACACCAAAGGTTCCAACAGAAGAATTGTATCTCATATATGTTCTATTGCCCATAAATCTGGGAATATTGCTGTCCACTCGGGTGCTATCAGTGTGTGATACGCTGTAAGAGAAAGAAAAAATAAGGACATCAAGCATATATCCAAGCATCGTGAATAACTGTCGATTAACAATCATCCTCAAAAAAATCAAACTTGTAGTTGCAATAAAAATATCATCTCATCATCTAAGACGTCTAAAATACCGTTCCTCTCGTTCTTAGTTATTTCTACAACTCCAACAACTAGGATTTTTACAGTTCTTGACAACCCCATTTTAACGAAAATGAGCTTCAATGCTCATCATGACAATTAAGTCTATGTTTTTTTAATCATTCCAAGAAGGGTTTGCACAAGTGTGAGACATTGTTGATAGTCATGGAAAAATTATTAGTTTATAGAGATAAACGCTCAAATCCTTATGCAAAGTACGCCTTACGTTGCTCTTACTGATCCCAGTCCAGAAGCACATCCTAGCAGAGCGAATAGGACTTTGCATAATAGCCTTTCTGACCCTATCCACATACCCCGGTGGGCGAGTTGATCGAGAAAAACCCGGTGAGTTTATTTTCATTGAGGAGCCCCTCGTTCGAAATACAAATTCTCATCTGAGATTGGTATTGTGGCTGGGGCCTCGCTATAACATCCGATATTGAAGTTACGCATAAGAGAGTCGTCGCATTTTAATCACAAATTCATTACTTTTAACAAGCATATTAGCGTACTAGAGGTGGGTCGTTATTTAACAATCTGTTATTTCACATTAACGTTTAACAACTGTTATTAATGTGGAGAAGTAACAGGTACATTGTTAATATTATATAGAGTTTTCTAGTCGCTGTTACCGCGTCCCCATTTCTAAACAAAATAACAAATAACAGATAGACAGACAAATAACAGGCAGCGCACTTAATAACCGATAAAAAATTACAGTCGTGGTTTTAGTTTTGTCGTTGTTCGCTGTTGTCGCGTTTACCAATCAAGAAAATAACAGGAATGGTGTCAGCGGTCGACATTAGGAAGCGTTATTGATAAAATAAAGTCAGTCGCTGTTTCGAAAAGAATATTAGGAATAAGTGTTGTTTTAAATTTTTAATAAAACGTTTGGACATTTACATATATTCTTTATATATAATATCTAAGATATTTAACTATTTGGTTATTGGTATGTAAAAATTTAAACTTAAAAACAACCAATTATTGTAATAATATTTCGACTATGCTTGCTGAGTAATAAGGGAAACCCCAACATAGTCCATTGTGAACTTTTAAACTATAAAATTACTAGACAATATTAGATACGAGCAAGTACGCAAATGTCTGCACATTTCGAATTTACACATTAATAACGTTTTAATGGTCGACTTCAAAATTATTTGTACTAGAACAATTTTCAAAATAAAATGTATATTATTATAATACCTACTAGTTACTGTTAATAATATGTACTAGATTACTTAGATATGTTCAAAGTAAGTCAAACTAAAAGTAAATATATAGGAAATAGGAATATTAAAAAATATCAATCAACTAATTCGTAACTCGCATAAATTCTTCACAAAAAAAAGTGTTTGAGAATGTAAAGTCGTTTTACGAAACTATATTCACACAAATTTTGTTTACAAATAAATGTGATAGATAACAAAGTAAAAAATTGTTTTATTCCTTTTTTAAAAAATGAACTATCACAAAGTAACGGACAAATAAATCAATAATTTAAATTCTTTACATAAAAACATTAAATTCACAGTTGAAGAAGAGCTACATAATATTATTAACTTTTCAGACTTAATTATTACTAGAAAAGACATTAAACATGATTTTGCAATTTTTCCAAACTGTCACATACAGATTTAGTTATACACAATAAATCTTGTCATCCTTATTCACAAATGATGGCAGCATTTAACTCTTTTTTATATAGATTATTAAAAATCCCCATGTCAATAGATAACTATAACAAATAATTGAAAGCCATCAAACAGATCGCAGTAAATAACGGATACGACCCAAACATTAAAAATAAAATAATTAATAAAAAATGTTATAATAAATCCATTAATTTAATATAGCCAGTCAATGTCGAAAATGCAGCGTTCGAAACAATTACATATACGGGAAAAACTACCAAATTGGTGTCGAGATATTTATCCAAAACAAACAATATAAATATTGCTTTAAAAACAAACAATAGTCTAGGACGCCTCATTAAAAACAATAAAAATGAAACAAGTAAACTGTATAAATCAGGAGTTTATTGAATTGAGTGCGGGTCGTGACCACAAGTCTATGTTTGACAAACAGGAAGATAAAAAATTCTCATTTTGTTAACCACTTAAGGTTAGAAAAGCATAATATTAAGCCTAATATTATACCGAAAAAATACGAGGAGTGAAGAGAGTTAAATTATTACATTTGAATTGAATATATACATATACACTACATGTAAAAAAGACTTAATGGTTTGGCTCTCATGAACATTCACTATGGAACAGAAATTCATGTAGATGAAGTAGTGGATATATTTAAAAGAAAAAGCCGAAAATTTCTTCTTTAATGGTTTTAGATTTAGCGCAGAGGAACGAAATTAATTTAACCATTTCATTTAAGGTTAAGAACCTTATAAATATGTTGTAACTTTTCCGATGAATATATAGATATTAAATTTCATGTAAGTATATTTTTGTTGTATTATATACTTCAAACTAACCCCCCCCCCCCCCCCAAACTTAATCCTGGCTACGCCCGTGTTTCAATGATAATTTTATAATGTTACATAATGAGAATAAATCAAAAAAATTAAATCTTTTAGAGAGCCTAAAAATCAACAAAAGAATAAATTTGGATATTATATTAAATGATCAGCTAGACTTGAATGATTCATCGTTATTAATCTTATATTTTCCTAGACGTTGACAAAAAATGGATTTCCCCACTATCATGTTTTATGGTATTATTAGGTCGATGGACACTTTATATTGTGGTTATTTTTCTCACTGTTAATTTAGTATAGTTTGTATTTGAAAAAAGCACTGTGTGTCGAATCAATTGTCATACATACAATTTTGAATATAGTAGAAATTTTTAGATATTAATCTTTGTTTATTTATTTATTATTTTATGGTATATAGGGCGTAAATATATTTGTAAAATGTCTGTTTCAAAAGCGAATGTAACCAAAATGAGACAATATTTTTAAAATAAGATTAACCTGTTATTTTAGCAGTTATTTTAAAATAACAGTAACAGTTTTGTTGCTCAAACAACACCCCTGCGGCAGGCCTCCCTCTCCCACTACTTGCCGAATACTACTCATTTTAATAACACCCATTTCCCGTGGACCACCTTGAATGACATATTCCAATGTTGAATTCCAAAAACAAAAAATGTGTCTTAATTTCTGCTTTATTTTGTATCTTTCAACTATTATGATTATTAAGTTCTTTTTACGAGCTTGAAAAAATCGTAAATCATTCAAAATTTATCTGTATAGAGAAATAAAAACGTCTGAAAATGCTTATAATGCATAAAGTTGCACAAACTTGTAATTTCCGCGAAAAAAATAATGAAGCTGCAGAAATGAGCAGCCAGACTCTTGTAATTAAAAAAGGCGACGTGGTTTGCGTTTAAAATTAAAAGTTTCCTGAATCCTTAATGTCCGCCGTGCGGAAAGAGTGGATGTAAATTTTTATAAAATATCTTTGAGATAGCTTTAATCGTTATTTGAATGGAGGAGCTATTTCCTCTTTTATTTTATCCGTAGCATGCGTAAATGACACCATAGCTACATGTTTCTGAGTTCCTAATAAAATAGTTTCAAACAGTGGCGTTGTACATAGATGGTTAGTGAATATGTTTTAATGTAAATACATTAACATTATAAGAGAGAGTTCACAACTAGAAAAGAGGAAACTAGAATTAGAAAACCTTTGGTAGTTGTGAACTTTGGGCAGTAGGCAGATTGAGGCCTCGGAATAAATCAACTAGATTCTCTTGAAAATAGCTTCAAAGTGCAAGCCGAAACGTCGAGATTTTATAAATCTAAATCGCGGTTCTATCCGAGAACCTAGTAATTCTAATATTACCGACCGCGGAAACCTTTTCGAACATATATATATATATATATATATATATATATATATATATATATATATATATATATATATATATATATGTATATGTATATATATATATATATATATATATATATATATATATATATATATATATATATATATATATATATATATTAGCCCCAAAAAACCTTCCTTTTGATAAAAAAATGGGGGATTTTTTTAACAAAAATAACACGTGCCTCAAGACGATCTAAGTTCATTTTTTAATCAAATCGTAATTAAAAGCTTTTAATTAAAAGTTAAATTAAAATGATTTATTTATATTGAAATTATTTAAATAATGGAGGGTGATATTGCTGCTGCCGCAACAGTATGTTTCTCATGTTGCAAAATATTACTTGAAAAAAAACATGGAAGTCGTTCAAGGAGGTTGTGAATGGTATCTCTAAATAATAACAGACAATATATGGTGGCAAGCATCATTTATAACAATGCGATTTTTGTGATCTTTATGTTCACCATTCCAGAGCACAGGGTACGATTTATACAATTGGATAAATTCCAGAATAACTCGTTTGTCCATTCCATTTTATCAAATGATGAGTTTCTAAACCCGAAGAGATGCTAACATTATTAGCGAAACGTTCGCCGAGAAGTTCAAAAAAGAAATTTGGCGTTTAGTGGTAAATATCTTCGAGTTTAGTGTTTCACACCGAAGGCTCCAATATAAGAATTGTATAGATAAGTTGTTAACCATACAACAAATAAGATAATAACGTAAAGCATTTTTAATGTAAATAAATGCATAAGCTAATATTATTATCAAGAACTCATAAATATATAATAACAATAATAGATATTTATATAAAATGTGAAGCCAATAATTTACTTTTAGAAAAGAAGAAACTAGAATTAGAAAACCTTTTCTAGTTTTGAACTCTGGAGAATAGGCTTCAAAGTGGAAACCGAAACGTCGAGATTTTATAAATCTAAAACGCGGTTCTACCCAAGAACCTAGTAATTCTAATATTACCGACCGCGGAAACCTTTCCGAACATTAATACATATTATTGTATAAATATCTATTATATATATATATATATATATATATATATATATATATATATATATATATATATATATATATATATATATATATATATATATGTATAACAATAATAGATATTTATATAAACAGTGAAGCCAATAATTTACTTTTATATGTAATTTTACTATTTATTAAAGGCTGTTTACCTATTAAAGTTTTCAATGAACTGTTTTGTTGATCTACAAAACAGTAGGTACTAAACTTGAAGAGATTTACCACTAAACACCAAAACACTTTTTTGAACTGCTCGACGCACATTTCGCTAACCATGTTAGCATCATCAGGAGATGATTTAATCTCGGATTAAATCATCTTTTGTTTTGGTGTTTAGTGGTAAATCTCTTCAAGTTTAGTGCATCACACCAAAGGTTCCAATAGAAGAATTGAAAACAGTAGCATCATCAGGAGATGATTTAATCTGAGATTAAATCATCTCCTGATGATGCTAACATGGTTAGCGAAACGTGCGTCGAGCAGTTCAAAAAAGTGTTTTGGTGTTTAGTGGTAAATCTCTTCAAGTTTAGTGCATCACACCAAAGGTTCCAATAGAAGAATTGAAAGCAGTAGGTACCTAATTTTTCTTTAGTGCTTCTTAACAATAATTATTTAATATACAAATAACTAAGCGTATACGTCTGAACGCCGTAACGAATCATACTAAACAAATATCATAGTTATTTGGTCATAATCAGCGCCATCTCTTTGTTAAACCGAGAATTTTTTTTTTTTGACATCTTCATAAAATATATTATAATATATATGAAATGTACTACGATACTCACCATATTCACCTGATTTAACATCACCCGATTAAAATGAAAGTACAAAACACGTACTTTCCGAATCTGGCTGAAAAACTTTGATAAGTCAAGTTTCCGAGATAGGAGCATTTGCAAATTCGAAAAAGGTAAAAAAATCTAAAAGACTAAAAGTTTTTTCGGGAATATTTCAAAAACTAATAGAGATAGATGTTCGCGCTTATCGGCAGTCGATTCTATGTAAAATTCTCTATCAGATAGGTGTTTTCCATAGAATACAAAGGGTGCAAAAACTTTTACCTGCTGATTTTTCACCCCGGCAAAAAATATCGAATCGAATTTCGATAGATCGATATTCTATGGATAAATGGTTGCATGTTAGTTCATACTGTTTCGCGGATGAAACAATACATTAGACTATTAGTCGGGGAGTACATCCGATCGTTTGTGTCTCGTTTGTTGGGATAGTACAGACGTTTCGCCAAGGTCACAGAGGAGAGGTCGTGAGGAGACAAACAGACGAAACGTCTGCACGTTCCTAACAAACGGAACACAAAGGATCGGATGATATACAGGATGATTCACGGTGACTGGTACATTGGACGTTTAAGGAGAACTACTTAAAGTAAAGATTTGAAATTTTAGACGCTTATGTAAATAAACATGAGCTCTCAATTTAAAATATTTTCTGTACTGCGGTGTTGCCAAATCTACTCGTAGGTGATAACAACTTTGTTTTTTTAATGGAATACCTTATATAATATTATATTTTTACATTCTATGACGTATTTTAAAACTTTTTTATATAATATATGCTATACTTATCTTAAGCCATTTCGGAAATAAGGAATATTTTTTAAGAAATTTGGCAAGATACATCCCTGAATATAAAAATATTTCTTTGTCTAACCAGCATAGCTGTAAGTATCTGAATTTTTGAATACGGTTTACTAATAGATTGCTTTATGATAATATGATATGAGAATTAATTTATCACATTCAGGGTTCAGGGTGTTTACAAAATAGGGCGTATTTAATAGAACTTAAAAATTCATGTTATATAGGAATTTTAAATGGAACATCTTATATTTTATAGTGGTGTACAAGAGAGCAATACATTCTGCATCTAAAAGTATTAAGGGATGATATACCTATTTTTAGCGGTTTTCGACTTATAAGCAAAAAAACAAAATAATGCAATTAATTCAAAGATATTGGTTGATTTTAGTAGTGGGCCACAGACGGCTAGGCTGACACTACTTCTAAACAAATATGAACATGTATGTACTTGACATTATTAGTTTGATAGTTCATTATTCACGTATTTAAGTAAGTAATTGTCTCAGTAAAGAATGGAAGAAATTAACTATTCAAATGCAGTGATCATGAATTTATTTATTTTATATGCAGACAATTTAACGTAATGTATCCTAATTTAGCACGAATGAATAAAGGAAAATTTAGTCGGATCCAAACAAATTTTATAAATTTTTGTTTTTCGAAGGCACCCTAGAATTTGACCAAACCAGTAACATCTGATAAGGATAACGAGATTGACATTCCATTCTTCTATTAGAAGAGCTGAAGACAAGTTGAAGAAGAATACAAAAAATACTGAAAAAACACGGCATTGCACCCTTCGAAATTTTCTAAAGCTCAATCTCTCAAGCCAGACGACTGCACTCAAAAAGTGGAATTTTGTGAAAATTTATTAGTTCATTTCCAGGAAGATCTATATTTTTTACAAAAAATAATCTGGACTGATGAGTCCAAATTTTCGAGAGAAGGATTTTTAAACAGACGAAATTGGCCACAAAAAATCCTCATCTTACCAAGGATTCCGCATTTCAAGAGAAATTTAGTTTAAATGTTTTTTTGTTTAGTCATGGACAAACAAATTCGATACTATATTTCCGATGAACAGTTAATTTCAGGAAAGCATCTAGAAATAATAACAACAGTAGTAGAGGATTTGACAGAAAACCTTGTGTGTACAACTGACAGTGTATCGAAGCAGCTGGATCCAGCTTGATGGTACTCCGGCACACTGTACAGAAGAAGCAATCAGGCAACTTTATGAACTATTCCAAGACCGATGGTTTAGACGTTTAGGTACATGGAATTGGCGGCGGAGATCACCCAGCATAACCCCGCTTGATTTTATCTTTGGTGTACTGTACAAGAAAATATCTACAAAACGCCAGCAAATACTAGAAAGGGGTTAAAATCACTCGATATTTTAACCCCTATATATATATAACCCCTATATAATCAACCATTCTCAACCTTAGATCCTATTAAAATACGAACAGCCGTCACGGTTTGTTTATAAGTCGAAAACCGTTAAAAATAGGTATATCATCACTTAATACTTTTAGATACAAAATTTATTGCTCTTTTCAGCTCCACTATAAAATACAGGGTGTTCCATTTCAAATTTCCACATTTTTAAGTCCTCTAAAAAGGTCACTATTTTGTAAATGCCCTGTATGCGATAAATTAATTCTCACGTCATATTATCATAAAGCAACCTATTAAGGAACCGTATTCAAATATGTAGGTATCTAGCTATGCTGGTTGAATTTTTTTTTTTCATTCATGTTTGTTGCCAAATTTCTTAAAAAATATTTTTTATTTCCGAAACGGTTCAAGATAGATATAGTATATATTACATAAAAAATATTTAAAATGGTTCTCAGAGTCTAGAAATGCAATAACATATAGGATATTCCATTTAAAAAAAGACGAGGTTGGAATAAGCTCCGAGTAGATCTGGCAACACCGCAGCGTAGAAAATATATTAAATTTCGAGAGTTCATATTCACTTACATAAGTATCCAAAATTTAAAATCATTACCCCAAGTAGTTTTCGAAAACGTCTAATGTACCATTCACCGTGAATCACTCTGTATATGCATATGCATATATGCATTATGCATGTATGTATGTATGTAAGTAAGATATGACTATGGCATATACCAACTATGTAGCAATAATTAAATTCAATTAAAGATTTTTTGCAGTCCCACGTTCATGCAATATCAGATTTATTTATCTCATTTCAGTGCCTGAAGATACCGTAATACCATTATATGTCTCATACCATTCGATCTCTATCATTTCTCTGGCAAACATAAAGAACGCAAATGTGTAAAGCAACCCCCCTGTAGAGAACCTGTAGATGAAATTAGTCTAAAAGATAAACAATAGCCGAAGATAACAAATACAAAACTCATAAGTTATATTTAAAAAACGCAACAATTGCAAGAATGGGCAGAATTTAAAACTTAAAACTGCCATTCATCTACCATTAACATCTAACATCAAAAGTAATTCCTGTCTTCAAGAGAGGTGACCGGCTCTCCCTCTCCAACTATACACCAATAGCTATTCTACCTACGTTATCTAAACTGTTGGAGCGTATAGTATATGAGCAAATTATGTCCTTTCTTGTGCGCTTTAATATATTGAAATCATCATAGCACGGGTTTCGAAGTGGTCGATCTACACATTTAGCAATCTGTGCATTTTTTAACAAGATATATGAAAACAAACGATAATTGCAAATGTGTTGGTCTGTTTATGGATCTAAGTAAGGCTTTCGATCTGGTGGATCACGCAATACTGCTGGACAAACTTCATCACTATGGCTTGAGGGGTCGGGTGAGAGAGTGGTTGCAATCTAACTTGTTTGACCGACACCAAGTTGTACAGATTGATGAAGCAATCATCATCTGAAAGATTAAGGATTATTTCTGGACTGCCCCAAGGATCTGTTTTGGGTCCACTATTATTTTTAATTTTTGTTAATGATCCGCCAGATGTTTGCAGTAGCGGAAATATGGTAATGTTTGCTGATGATAGCAGCTATTTAACAGGAAATAGAAACATGCAGGGAGCCATTGAAGCGGTACAGGAAATGCTCAATAAATTTTATAGTTGGTTTACGAATAATAAGTTACTCCTCGAACACACACTATAACGGAGTCATATTTACTAAAAATTAACGGTAAGTCTATACAGCAAACATCCTGTACTAGATTTCTGGGTGTTCATCTCGATAACAGACTTTGCTGGGATGAACACATAGCTGAACTATGCAAGAAATTAGCTGCTGTCTCATATGCTGTTTATAGGTTGAAACGGGTTGATACCACGGATATTGTGCATTCATATTACTATGCAGAGTTTTACAGTCGCGCTAGATACGGTTTGATATTTCGGGGTGGGTCGCCTCATCTGATGCGTGTTTTCAAAATACAAAAAAAGATAATTCGAATGATGGGTGGGGTGTCACTACTGGCAACATGTCGACCAATTTTTAAACAATGCAGGATTTTGACTCTACCATCACTATATATTTTGGAGATTATCATCATTCATGTAAGATAGTTGAACATAATGTTTACTATAGGGGTGTGAAGCTGTGTAATAAGTTGCCACAACGATTTAAGCACGTTCAGAATGACAACAAATTTAAAAAATTAGTCCGCGAAGTTCTTATAAGTCAAAGTTTTTATAGTTTAGAAGAATATATGTCGTATCAATAATTAGATTCAATGCTTATTTATGTATACAATGTTTATTTGTGCAAGATTATCATTTCATGTATTATTTCTGAGGTCGTATCACTGAACATTCTGTCAATTCTGTCAATCCGACTTAATCATGGATATTTTTATTGTTGTGGGGATTGAATAAATACTTTATTAAATTATTAAATTATGTACATTATCAAGAATAAAATATTTATATGTAGGTTTAAATGTTATATATTCTTTGTATGCACAGAAATGTGGCAAGGTGCATGCTCTTGTTTTGACTTGATCCATACATATTTGTATTGTCTTGAGGATTCAATAAATTATTATTATTATTCAGGTATACCCCTAGAGAAAAGTGGATGCTACTTTTGAAATAATCAATTTTGTGATAACTAAAAATATCCTCTATCATTCATATATATATATATATCCCTGAACAAAAGTGGGTGCTAATTTTGAAAAAATCGTCTTTGTGATAGCGTTAATTCTACATTTTATTTCACCTGCGTAAGTGATACCATAACCCCAACCGTTTCGTTAAGTTTTATATCTTTTCAACTCGTTTATGAAAGTTTTCACGTTCTCGCGCTATGAAACGTTCTGGTGGGCAAATTTCTGTAAAATTGTTTTTCTTCTCGCAAACTTTCTAAATGCTCGAAGAATGCATAACAATTATTCGATATTGTTTAAATTTGGTTTGCTGTTTTGTTTTTTCCGTGCCGAAAGTTGATATTTTTTTATTCGTACATTCCGAAAAATATCGTATTTTTTCTTTGCGGTTCCGTTCATACAAAGTTGTCGATGAGAAATGAATATCATTTTTTTAAAGACACAGAACTCTTAATTTTTTTATTAACATAAAGATAATCAATCTAAAATATCATTTTCAAGGCTTATGTGCGAAAAATTTACTCTTCGCAAAGTTTTTCTAGTGAACTTCAATTCTTCAAGTGTACGATGATTATTATCCCAAGTTTAGAAACGCCTACCTAACATAATGAGTGTAACTTTACCTTCCTCTCTAATCCACACCCCATAGTACACTCCGATAGAAAAAGATCAGGGGGCTTTGTTTTCATTAATAAACACTTCGTTCGAAATGTAGCTACCCATCTCTGAATGGCAGTCTGGGATTTCACCATGACATCCAATGTCGTCCAATTCGGCGGACTCGCCACTTTTTACTCACTAGAAATCGTAAATAAACACGCGGTACTTTCGAGTTCAGGAAAACAGTTCTAAACAACATGATAGAGAGAGTCGAAAGACACCTGTCGCAGAACGGCTCTCCTTCTGCTACTTGAATACTACCCACTCCAAAAACGTCCAGTATACATAAACGACTTAATATAAAGTTCAAATAAAGATAAAAAGATTGAGTACATGTTTTATTGATAATTGAAAATGTCTATGCAGAATATCTGTTAAAAACTTTATTAATATGCATGCAAAATGTATGGTTGCTTTTGAAAGCTTTTAAATTAAAAATAGAGCTTTTTATTAATATATATGGAGTTTTTTTTTTAATTGCGATATCCGTATGTATTTTGTTCCTATTACCAATTTACTGTTGTAATTTTATTGCCTGCTTTTTATATTGGCAGAACAAACTAAGACAAATGTTTTTCGCGTAACAACCTTGTTGGTAGAAAAGTTTAATTAAAAACAGAATAGCACATTCATTACAAAATCAAAAATGCTATTGGCCATAAACCATATGTCGAAGAATTTTTTGAAGCATTAAAATGATTTCATTATTTAAGAATTTTACTGAAAAGTACTTTGGATTTCACGACGTTTCGACGAGATCGCACTCGTCATTTTAAAATGTTCAGTTTGCAGGTTCGAGGGAGTATCTCACACAAAGAAAGTCTCTCACAAAAGGAGACGCATCAACGGATAGGCGCCCTGCAAAAAAATTTCTTGGCGTACAAATTAATGGAAGTTTACACCAAAATAATGACAATAACTAAACAAATTCCTGTTCTTAAACCGGTCGATCGGTCTAAATATACGAGAATCATCAAACACGCTACATTAAAGATATAGAAAACCTTTATATTTTAATCTTGATATATGTTAGCTAGTTATGGACAGTAAACCGAAAAATAAAATCTTAAATTACGGTAATGTCACCTTCACTTAAAGCAAAATTCGGAAATTAGAAGTAGTACCGATTCTAAAGACACACGAAGAAAGACAATTTGATAGGAATGAAGAGAGTCTAGTGAAAAGAATATGGGAAGAATAGAAGAAACTGCAAAAAGGTCAGAATCACGTCCAAAAGGTTGGAATATTTACAATTAGCATATTTTTACGCCTTTGCTACTTTAAAAATTGTGATGGATATTAATTTTAGCCCGTTTTTAAATGAAAATAACAAATATCAAAAGCATTATTTTGCAGATAACACAGGTTTTTCGATTTTTGCCTATTCCGTTGATAATGGTATTTATACATTATTTCAGTTTTCAGTTTTTTTTTCAATTTTTAATCAATCCGTTTAAAAATGCCTAGAAATATGATTTCTCATTTTAACAGATCAACAGTAATTGTTTTGTTACAACAGGGCTTTAATCAAAATGATATCGCGGAAATTGTAGGTGTTTCCCAAAGTACTGTATCGAAAATTCATGAAAAAATCCAAGAGATGAATGACGTAAATGATCACCTTAGAAGTGGTAGAAAACGATGTACAACGGCTGTATAAAACCGGCAGATATTAATGATTGTTCAATGAAATCGTCAGGAATCTACAAGTGGTATATCAACGGAGCATATTAGGCTTGAAGGCCCCGTTTCATGACCAACGATAACACGCAGACTGAAAGCGGTATATTTGCATCGCAGAAAACCTTTAGGTGTTCCCAAACTAACTCTTCAGCAAAAAAATGTAAGATTGTAATGAACTGATTGAGAATTGGCTTGGTTTCTGATTCACAAAAAATATTAGTTTGGAGAGCTCCAGGTCGACAAGCTCGACTAGAAAAAGCTCAACCACATATCCAATTTGAAGATGGGAGCGTTGTTTTGGGGTTTTAGGAGTGGTATTATGAGCGGTACATGGACACCTCTACTGGTCCCAGAGAGAAGAGCCACTGGTGCTGTGTACATCGAAGTTTTAAATCCTGTTGTGCGTCTATTCCGAGGCGTAGTGGGCGACGACCGATTTGTTTTCATGGATGAGAACGTACCTCCTCATCGAACAGCGGCGGTCTAAAATTTGCTTAAAGAGGACGATCGCCAACAAATTCTCCTGCCATGATTGTCACTGAACATGCTTGAGACACTTAAACAACACGCATTAAAGAATTAAACAATCCTCCTCTTACTCTACGAGAACTAAAAGATGCTGCTCGTGAAGAATGGGAGATAATTCTAAAAGCCCAAATTAATAATTTAATCGACAGCATGCCAAGTCACCTACAGGCACACTGTCGAGGAACTACTACTGCTCTAGTCATGGAGAAACTACCTTTTAATAGTTTTATTGAAAGTCGTTCTTTTTATTTATAAATTACTTTTGAAGGCAATTGGAACATTGTAGTTCTTTGACTCCAAAATAATAAATTGTTTTATTTGGTATCAGTTACAGAGTTGTAATAAAATTATGGTTACGTAAACGAGTAAAAGAAAACTTAATATCAATAAAAAAGTGAAGTGTTGGAAAAACTGTTGGACATTTGTGTGTGTATGTTTAATTACATATATATATATATATATATATATATATATATATATATATATATATATATATATATATATATATATATACATAATAAGAAAAGTAAAAAACAAAAAGTATCTAATTACACTTAACAGCGTCCGAAATGTTCAGCCAAGATTTATTATCTTTGTCACTTGAGACATTGATAAATTACCTCCACACAAGATTTTCAGAAAATAATTAATTTACTTGTTATTTCTTTTTTATTTAGTCATTGGAAGATGTTCATTCTATAGTAAAAAAACCTGTAATAAATTATATATAGGAGATGCTGCTCTTATAATTTTATTATTAGGGTATTTATTATTAGTATAATTGAATTATTTCGTTTATACTAAAAATATATGTTTTTTCTATTTTTTTAATTGCTGCTCTAATTATAAAACTGGTTTAAAAACTTTAATATTTAATTTTTCTTAAGTATTAAGCTATTGTGTTTTTCGTTTTCAGGTGAGTGGGACTAATGCGGAGATAGAAATGTAATTAATACGTATGTAAGGGTGAGTTTACAGAATGTATATAATTTTTTATTAATAATGCACTACAAAAATAATAATTACTTGAACATATTACAATCGATATTTTTATTTTTCGACGTGATGCCATTTAAAATTAATTTAAGAAAATAAATGGATTTGTTCGTAGCGATTGATTTTATTCGTTCTTTGCTGTAATCGCTTTAAGTATCGCTGTAATCATCGCTGCAATCCCAGCTGAAATGCTGTAATATATATTATACCTCCATTATTGTACATAATGCATATTGAACCTCCAAAATTTGTTGATTTATCTCCTAACAATTAGGACAAATACAACAACATATTTCAATGTCAATCTTAGTGAAGTATATTATTGCAATGTTTGTCAATTATCGGCAAATGTTTTATGTAAAACAAAATCATTAGGTTTTTAATACTCATAGTTTAAGGTCTAGCTTTAAATTTTAATGTAAATTTATTAATGATACTGCCAAAAAAACGAAGCGTATGTAAGAGTTCAAAGTGATTCGTACAGAAATCTCTACATGCTTCAGATAGATGTTCTTCGATTCACGGCCTATCTGTTAATTTTATATTTAGACTGGAACTAAGTCTAATAGAATAACCTTAAAATGTTCTTATCTATGTCTTGTAACAAAACAAGCCAACTTTTACCAGACGCGGAATTTTTAACTGGTGAAATAATCATTATTACGTTCTAAAAATCCACACCTACCAAGAGAGCGACATTTCCAGCACGAATGTTCAACTAACAATCGACATTTTTTTAATCGGCGGCAATATGTACAGTTTTTAGAAAAAGATTTATTAAACCTTTTGGACGGTATACCTCTAAACTAAGACAAGACATGTGGTTCATGTAAGATGGGGCGCCACCGTATTTTACTGTTGCAGTGCGAAATAATTTGAATCAACGTTTTTCACATCGATGGATTGGGTGCCATGGTGAGTTTTCTTGACCACCTCGTAGCCCAGACATTAATCCGTTAGACATTTATTTGTTGAGTCATATGAAGTCTTTAGTTTACCATGATGAAATCAATACACCAGACGAACTTTTAGAAAAAAAATCAACAAGCGGTCAATGTTATTATAAATGAGGAAAATTTATTCTTAAATGTGAGATGTCATTTAACAAAGAGTCTGCGAAAATGTATTGTAAACGGTGGACACTTTCAACACCTATTGAAGTAAATGTCAAAACATTGTTATTTTAGACAAAGTCCGTTGTATTTTTGACATCTTAATGTTTTTTTTTCCTCGGTACACTTTGTGAATTGCATATATTTCAGCCATCGACAAGATGTGCAATGGAATATTTGAACACGAATATCTCGTAAACGGCGTAAGATATCGATATTGACCACAGGTACCTTTTTTACGTGGAAATTATGACTCTTCTCATTTTCAACTACCCTGATTTTAAATATGATATTTTCAACCATTTTTAAATTATCTCAATATCTCGAAAATTTAGTTTAACTTTCAACAGAATGTATCTTTTTAATGACTAACATTTGCCAACATATTTATTAACTAAATCTTCTTATTTTAATCTCTACTGTCACCAATTGCTCTATGGCGGAGTTAAGGGAAGTTATGGAACACCCTGTAGATATATATATATTAAAATATCAGCCCGTCTCGATCCACTGCAGGATAGAGGCTTCTTCAACATGCTTCAACTTTCACGATCCTGGGGTTTCCTCTGCCACTGTGGTCCAATATACTTAACGATGTCATCAATCCATCGTGCTTTCGGTCTTCTTCGCGGACGTTTGCGATTGAGCGGTATCTACTCCAGGATTGCCTTGGTCCATCTGTCATCCCATTGCTTCGCTATAAGGCTTGTCCATCTCCATTTCAATTGCTTTAGTTTTACAATGATGTCACGGACTTTTGTTTGTTTCCTGATCCATGCGCAGAACTTTCTGTCTCGTCTTGTAATGCCAAGCAATCTTTCCATTCCCCTCTGTGCTAACCCAAGTTTTCGAATTGATTGCAATGTGAGTATCCAAGTTTTACTTCCGTATGTCGTATAACGAGTAGAACGCACTGATCGAAGATTTTCTTTTCAGGCAAAGTGGGAGTCTGCTCTTAAACATAATGTTGAGCCTGCCAAATGCCTGCCAGCCACATTTAACACGCCGTTCCACCTCCGGCGCGGTATTCCCCTCCATTCAAATTATCTACCCAAGATATATAAAGCTGTCCACAATCTCCAAATCCCTTCCTAAAACTGAAATTCTTCTGTCCTGAGCGAAGTTATTGAACATTCGCCAGCCCTTTGCAGTTCTTCTATGCGTCTTCTGAAAGGAGAACGATATCATCTGCAAAACTAAGATAGTTTAACTTTACACCATTGATCGTTAGACTATCCTATTCCCAATCCAGTTTACGGAATACCTCTTCAAGGCCAGCCGAGAAAAGCATAGGCGATATTGCGTCACCCTGCCACCTCAAGATCATCAAGGTGAATTGTGGCTGTAGCTCCATCATATATCTATCCTAATAGATTTACATGTGCTTTATCTACCCCTTGGCTAAGCAGTGCATCCATTATCGCATGCATTGAGATGGAGTCAAATGCTTTTTCGTAGTCGATAAAAGCCAAGCACGGTGGCATCGTGTATTCGTTGTGCCTTTCTATAGCTTGCTGTACAACCTGGATGTGATCCATTGTACTGAATCCACTTCTGAATCCTGCTTGTTCTCTTGATTGTGCGTCATTAAGTTTTTTTAATGTTCTTTTAGAAATTATCTTAGTGAAAACTTTGTACATCACTAATAGGAGGCTTATTGGACGGTAATTCTTAAATCTTCATGTGCTCCCTGTTTTTGTAAAAGGATCACTTCTGCATGTTTCCATAAGTCAGGTACTTTTTGTTCTTTGAGGCATTTTAAGAATAATTTTCCCAGGGTTTTATGTAACGTCCGACCACCAGTTTTTAGCATTTCGACAGTTACACTGTCTTTTCCTGGAGCCTTGCCGTTTTTCACTGATTCTATAGCATTTGTTACTTCTTTCACTAGGATATTACCACTTCATTACCTCCTGGATTATGACCTAGATAACATTTGTGTACGCGCTACACCTCTAACATTTGTGTACGCGCTACACCTCTAACATTTGTGTACGCGCTCTGCATACTGTGCAATATTCACGCCTTAAGGCGTATATTATATATATATATATATATGTATATATATATATATATATATATATATATATATATATATATATATATATATATATATATATATATATATATATATATATATATATTAAGTCTATAACTTACGATGGATTTCTGCTTCTGCATCCAAGTATTAACCGCTCCCGACGTCGTTCAACTTCATTTATCGAGCAGGAATTGATATTCGACACTATGTATTATTTTCTTAATATTCCAATCCACATATTTTCCGAAAATGATTTTAAAGATGGGGAATATCCATGATCCTCGATTTACATAAAAGACGGATTTCGAAAATGTTAACACCATCTATTTTGCCCAGTGTTAATATTTATCAAGTTCTTTTATTTCTCATTTATCAAGTTCTATTTATTTTATCATTTATCAGATCTACTTAACAATGAAAACAATTAATTATAAAATCTCAAAGGACTCTCCTAAGGTATTCAATTAGGTTATTGTCCCTTCTATTTAAAATATTTTATTGACATTCTGCTATAAGACTCGCTGTAGTAATTTAACAACATTAAACTGATTTCTATCATATTACAGAACTCTTATTTTTTTTATAACTGATAATATAATCTATAACTTTTCAAGTAATCGCGATAATATTTCATGTTGCATCATGTTGCTGGCATCAAATATGTTTTCCTTTATCTAACCTGATACCTTGTGTCTACATATTTTATGATTGGCTGTTTTACCATTCTGTTTACATAAACTGCATCAAAGGTCTTCTTAATATGCCATCATATTGCTGGGAAGTGGTTTGGTTGAAGCGTGTCTGATTAAATATCCCATTACTGTCCTTAAACAAGTTTCCTACAGTACAGTTTATACATATTTCTAAGAGACGTTTATAAATATCAAGCTATGTGAAGAACCTGAAAATTTTTCTCAGGTTAAACAGGGTGGCGTAGAGGAAACGCATGTTTTCAAGTATAAGATTATTTATCTTTAAGATCATGTTTTGTAATTTCAGCTAAATGAATTAATAATAGTACACTTTTAAATGAATGATGGAAAATAATGTCAGTCAAGTATCACCCTGTCGCGGTCACACATCTGCAATCTCTCCTGAAAATTCTACATCACTCTCAAAACCATGTCTTCTGATACTCTAGCGATTTCTTGGCCAAAAGTAACTTTCAGTTTATGAAAATGTGCTTTAAATGTTCAATAAAGATAATTCAAAAAAGTTCGAAAAATAAACTTAAATTAGTCATTATTAACTGTTTTAAATCAGACACCTTCATGTTTGCAATTAAAAGTTGATTATTTATATTTCAAAAATACTACTCAGTGTGTACACACGTAGCAAATCCCATATCAAAATACGAGACATACGCACACGACATATCTAACGCTCCGTACCCGTCAACCCTGCGTTTAAAACTAACTACCGATACGCTCGGTCGCAGAGAATCTACGTCCAAATCGCATGTTTTAGAAAGCAGTTCAACCCCCGAATTCTGGCAACTAACAAAACATGTAACGCCAACGACGAGATAAATGGACCTGACGTACAGTTGCTGGAGGTAAACGTCCGACTAACGATGTAAAAATTGTAGCGAGAGGATGGAATTTTTGTCCACATTATTTGGTGTGATGGATCAACAGACGTTCTTCTACATTTGGAGATTTAAATTTTAAATAATATCTTAAAATGAGTTAAAGGAAGAAAATGAACGGAAATAAAATATGGTGTTTTGCTCTGAAAAATTGTTTACTATGATAAAGGCTAGAGAGGCGACTCCCCAACGCCTGCCCTCACGAGCCGCCACTGTATCAGATACAAGATAATTTTATATCTGATCTTGGATCTTGTATCTGATATTTCAAATACATTACTTAAAAATATCTTGTATCTTTTATTCCAGATACTTTCTATGAGTTATCTTGTACAACTCTAGCTGTCTAGATCTAATAGGTCACAAAAAAATACGACATACTTTTATGAACAAAAACTAAAGTGAGTTTTGTGTAAAAAAATCGCGAGCTTGACGTATTGGTACAAGTGTTTGTTTTTGACTGACTAACTGACTAATTTGACTGACTAAAATTTCATGTTATTTAACTTTTTAGGTTAGAAATTAGAGCGTTTTATCTAATAGTTAAAAAATTTTGTTTGCGATTTTTTTAAATGGATTGTCTGCATGGACTAAATCCTTTTTTTTAACTTTTAAGCGCAAGTTTCGCTAACAATGTTAGCAGGCATCGTCAAAAGATGATTTCACGTGATCCTGATAATGCTAACATGATTAATAAAACGTACGTTGAGAAGTTTATGAAAGTGATTTTATTTTTAGTGGTAAAGCTCTTCGAGTTTTCTTATATTTTCATTGATTTATAGGAATTGCTGTGCGAAATTTCCTGAAATAATTTATTTTCAGATTTTGATACTTTACGGGTAAAATTAATGAGCAATTATGACTCAATCTGAATTTTAAATTTCCGTGCAAAGAACCGGTCGGAAAAAATGGAGGCACACCGAAAGGTAGTCCTCCACAGGACATACCTAAAAATATGCAAATATTTTCATTAAATAATAAATCCTTGTTTATAAAAGCCTCCGGATATTTTCTGTAATCTGGAGCTGTTTTGCATTTTATGCAAAAGCACCCAGTGAAAAATATGTAAATGCCGAGAAACTAAAATTATAATAGTGTGGGTTTAGAAAAAAAGGAATTGAGTACCTCTGGTATATAAATTACCTACAATATATCGTAGTAGTACATAAAATATATTTCCTTGTTTTCAATTATCATAATATTGTATTCCCGCCAAAGAATTATATGGGTTGGGGTATCAAATAGAAAACTAAATATAATCACAATTATTTTTAACTATGTATCAATAACAATACACAATAATATTGTTCTAGCACCATGAGCGTTTTCAACATTTTTCCTCGGAATGTATGAAAAAATTCCGCTAGAGGCGACACGTATAGGGGGTAAAAACCTTTTCATTCTAGTATCTAAAGTAATGTTAAAAGTACATTTTCAAAATGGAATTAACAAAAAATGATGTACCTGGTGCTATATTAAAATATTCAAAAGTCAAAGTTTTTGACCTGCTTCCGATAATAAAAGCGTTTTAGTCAAGAGGCTAGTTATTAATAATTTTTTTAGTTGACAGAACGTTATACTGTCACGATTATTTCAATATTTTGCATGAATTCTGCTATTTTTTTTTTAGTTTTAAGAGTTAAAGAATGTATCGCAAATGGTAATAATAAAAAAAACGTTTGAATTGTCATTGCACGTTTTCACTTCGTCCTAGTTATCATCTGCTTCAGAAGTGGAGCTCAGAACTTTTTTTTCTGTAAAATATTACATGAAGAATTTCGATCCTGCAGATTTCGTTCACTAAGCTCCTGAGGAACCCACCGACACATTATTTTTTCAAATGATCAAAAACGGTCCATTTGTTAATATACTCATTCACAGCTATCATTGCTATCACACCCACATCTCGTAGTGAGTCGATCATCGGATATTATGACCTTTATTTTGTAGCAATGTTTTCTATTATATATGTTCAGAAAATAATAAAGTGGGCTCGTGGAGAAAGATATTAGAAGCAAAATAAATACACCCGCGCCCCACTTTAGTGCTTTGTCGTTCCCCAATACGCCATCCAAAGCGGCAGCAAGCGTCTCCCAGGACCGTTTTTCTGCCCTTAAGTCGACATCAGCTGGGCTCCATTGCTGCCACCATTCGACATGGTCGATTTATATAGTCATGGCTTTAGCTGTTCCCTTCATCCGCTCTCCGGATCAGCTTGAGCCCAGCTGATGACGGCTTAAGGCCAGAATCTGGTCCTGGGAGACGCTTGCTGGCGCTTTGGATGATGGATGGGGGAGCGACAGAGCACCAGCGTGGAGTGCAGGTGTATTTTTTGTCTTTAATATATATATATATATATATATATATATATATATATATATATATATATATATATATATATATACATGTATGTGTGTATAGCTGATGAGGGCTTAAGGCCAGAAACCGGTCCTGGTAGACGCTTGCTAGCGCTTTGCAAGGCTGATGGGGGAACGACAATATACTAACGTATACAATATACTATATATATATATATATATATATATATATATATATATATATATATATATATATATATATATATATATATATATATATATATATATATATATATATATATATATATATATATATATATATATATATATATATATATATATATATATATATATATATACGTTTAGTAAATGATCTAAGCATTATCTAAGCATACGTCAGTATTAATTCATACATATTAATAGTTTATCCACATACATTTAAAACAAAAACAGGTAGTTGCTACACCAAAATGACGAACTAATTTTGCTTATTAAACCACAATGCCACCAGGAAATGTATATTATCCAACAATTTAACATCCGACCAGGACCACTGTACATTAACAATGCTCTTCCATAATGAAACGTTGTGAATAATCCATTAGAAACACAATAAAACCACATATTTGCCATACTCGTGCATTCGAATTATCTTATTTTATACGTACATGCATACACACATAAACACAAAGCCCAAACATTCTACCTGAGGCAATTTCTCATCCCATTTCAAACTATTAATTAACAGAACACTGTATATATCGCGAAAATATCTATTTTTGTAGAGTTGGTTAAGTGTAAATTGATTTTGCAAACGGCAAAGTTCATATATCTTATGCCCTATATTAGTATATAGGATAAATTAATCCATAAATGATTGGATTCAGAAAAAAAAGTAAAATTTACTAAACATAAAATAAAATGAAGAAATAAAATAAAAAAAAACAAAAGTCGAAACGTCAGATCAAGAATCTAATTGCATCTTGTAGAGGAGAAAAAGTGGTAATGAAAATATGACATATCTCTTCAAATAGAATCAGAAACGAATAAAATCCAAATCGCCAAAATTCGGGTTTTTCTACATATATTCGGAAATATTCGTAATTTTTAAAATTTGAAAACCTGACGTTGCAGATTTTAGTGAGGTGCAATTTTTTTTCTAATTCAATCATCTCTATATCTTTTATGGTTTCCGAGATTCCTGTATAATGCTCTTATCTATGACACCCTGTGTGTGTATATATATATATATATCATCATCATCATCAGCCCGTATCGATCCACTGCAGGATGAAGGCCTCTTCAGCATGCTTCCAACCTTCACGGTCCTGGGCTTTCCTCTGCCACTCGGGTCCAATATACTTAACGATGTCATCAGTCCATCGTGCTTTCGGTCTTCTTCGCGGACGTTTGCGATCAAGCGGTATCCACTCCAGGATTGCCTTGGTCCATCTGTCATCCCATCGCCTCGCTATATGGCCTGCCCATCTCCATTTCAACTGTTTTACTCTTCCAATGATGTCATAGACTTTTGTTTGTTTCCTGATCCATGCGCAGGACTTTCTGTCTCGTCTTGTAATGCCAAGCATACATCTTTCCATTCCCCTCTGTGCCACCCGAAGTTTTTGAATTGATTGCGATGTGAGTGTCCAGGTTTCACTTCCGTATGTCATAACGGGTAGAACGCACTGATCGAATACTTTTCTTTTCAGGCAAAGTGGGAGTCTGCTCTTAAACACTATGTTGAGCCTACCAAATGCCTGCCAGCCACATTTAACACGCCGTTCCACCTCCCGGGCGGTATTCCCCTCCATGGAAATCCTCTGCCCAAGATATACAAAGCTGTCCACAATCTCTAAATCCCTTCCTAAAACTGAAATTCTTCTGTCCTGAGCGAAGTTATTGAACATAAGCTGACTCTTTTTCAGGTTTATTTTCAAGCCAAATGGTTCGCCAGCCCTTTGCAGTTCTTGTATGCGTCTTTGCAGCTCCTCTGGGTCTTGTGAAATGAGAATAATATCATCTGCAAATCTAAGATGGTTTAAGTTTGCACCATTGATCTTTACCCCATCCTGTTCCCAATCCAGTTTACGGAATACTTCTTCAAGGCCAGCCGAGAAAAGAATAGGCGATATTGCGTCACCCTGCCGTACACCTCGTTCTACATTAATTCCCACTTCAAGATCATCAAGGTGAATTGTGGCTGTGGCTCCATCATATATCGATTCTAATTGGTTTACATAGGCTCTCTCTACACCTTGGCTAAGCAGTGCATCCATTATCGCATGCTTTGAGATGGAATCAAAAGCTTTTTCGTAGTCGATAAAAGCCAAGCACAGTGGCATGGTGTATTCGTTGTGCCTTTCTATGACCTGCTGTACAACCTGGATGTGATCCATTGTACTGAATCCACTTCTGAATCCTGCTTGTTCTCTTGGTTGTGCGTCATTCAGTTTTTTTAATATTCTTTTAGAAATTATCTTAGTGAAATATATATATATATATATATATATATATATATATATATATATATATATATATATATATATATATATATATGTGTGTGTGTGTGTGTGTGTGTGTGTGTGTGTCTTTATATATATATATATATATATATATATATATATATATATATATATATATATATATGTATATATATATATATATATATATATATATATATATATATATATATATATATATATATATATATATATATATATATATGTGTGTGTGTGTGTGTGTGTTACATGTAATATTTTCACGGATGGTAGATAATGTTTCTAAATCATTCCGGGTGTAGATTCGTTGATTGTGTGAAGAGTCACGACGTTTCGGCAAAATCTCTTTTTCAAGTGTTGTCCGCTTCGACTGAAGAGTCCTATTGACGTGCACGGGTCGTTGTGTACTCTTTTATAGCCGGCCGGCGACGCAGATTATATCAGAGCAGTTCGGAACTATTTGCGGCGCTCGGCAACGCTGTCGGGCGTCCGCACCATCCATGGTGTGGATGGTGTTCCAGCACCATCTACAAACAAGACACAAAATCAATTTTGAAGAAGTCAAAGGAAAGGCGAATATTGAAAATTACAAGGTCCGAACAATCAGAGAAGCCCTTGAAATAGAAGAAAGGGGTGAGCTAAAAACGCGAAACGACGTTCGCGAAGTAAGGACATTCCAAAAGTAAGGAAATCCCTTCTGAAAAAGAAGAAACGCGGCAACGTGGCGACGAGGTAGAAAAATCAATAAATGGGCGCCCGACAGCGTTGCCGAGCGCCGCCAATAGTCCCGAACTACCCCAATATATTCTGCGCAGTCGCCGGGCGGCTATAAAAGCGAGTACAACGACCCATACACGTCAGTTGGACTCTTCAGTCGAAGCAGACAACACTTGAAAATGCCAATTTATTTATAGTTGTTATCCGCCCTTTTCGCTGGGTGTAAATTTATTAATAATTATTTTTTTATGATTAAAATTACTTTTAGAATTCCGTAGCTTTTACCTGATATTTGACAATGTTTTCTATAAATTTCATGAACACAAAATTGCGAGGGATTCACAACGATACAATCAAAAATGGCACATTTCGGAGTATATTTATCTTTTACGCCCCCGCAATCCCCCTTAGGAGTTGTAGATTTTTTTAAGAGATATATAGAGATATTTTTTAAGAAATTTGCTTTATCGGAATAACATTTCTTGAGAAGCTTCGTATCGCTTATAAAGAAATTCAATTAAATCGTCTTTGAAATTGAATTCATATTCTTCTGATTTAGCTCCAGTTAAATATTGTATTATCTTTTAAAATCAAATAGAGAGTGAAATTTTCCAACCATCAAAATTTCTAATGTAAAATCGTTTTCTGCCCAAGCAAATTAAGGTTTATCTCTCAAGTATTATCCATGAAGTAATGTTCCTCCACTGAGTAATGTCGATATTCTTAAAACTTTAATCAAAATTCTCTTAGTTTTCATTTTCTCCAACCCATGTTTCTAACTAAGAAACAACTTCTAGAGCAATTTGCTTTGCACGTTGTCGAAACTACAATCAGAAAATGTCGTTCCTGAACTGCTTGTTTTCTTAAATAAGCCCGACTGAAAACGAAAACTTACACCACGTTTACCTATATCATACTGGTAATATATTTGTCAACTTTCGGTATAATAGGAAATTTATACGAAAAGCTGCGAAAACAAAAGTACGCCTTTTCGGAGAACAAACCGACGTATAAATCAAACCGTAGACGGTACAAAAAAATATCTTAATCTGGGATTTATTAGTCACGAATGGGACTGGTTTATTCTGAAGAAGTATAGAAGTTTCTTAACCATGGCTGTGACGGTTTATCGATGATGTATTGCAAATATAAAAAATAACTAACATGTCTTGTTCTAAAAGTTTAGTAACTAATCAAACTTACAGAGAGATATATTTACCGAACAAAAAAATTTCCATTACGAATAATACTTTTTTTTTATTGTATATTATATAAATCAAGAAGTTCCATTTCTATTTAAAAGAATACAAAGCACTGAGTAGATTCAAACTGGTTACTAGTGGAGACCGGACTTGTTATACGAGCCCAAGCCTAAATGTATCCATACTAAAGACCATAAAATTAATTTACATAGAGTTTTAAAAATATATAAGATAAATTGACTTATATGCTTCCCAAATTATTCGTGAAAGCTAGAATAATGTTGATCTTTATTGTATTACGCTAGAAGTTTCAAATTATATTTTAAGAAAAATATTAGTAAAATAGATTACTAATATTTATGTAGCATCAAAAGTGTTCGTAGCCAGTCCCACATGTAACAAATTAATTCGTACCCCACCCGTTAAAACAAAACATTTTTTTGCAACGCGTTAAAAATCAAGCAGTCTAGGCAAAACAAATGATATTGGTTTGTTGCCAACAATAACTGTCATATTGGTGACAACTATTTATTAAAATGGTTAGCAAAACCATTGTTGCCAATTCCGGATTCATAAATAGTAACCTTCGTATTTTCAAAAAAATATTTGCCGCTCCTCCACTGTCTGTTTAAATGAAAACACATTCAATTCAACTCGATTTGTATAAATAAGGTAAACATATTTAGAAATAAACTGCCATTCTAAATTTATAAATAAAACTAGTTGAAAAACCTCATATCATCGCGTCAATTAAAACCAGATATTCAGGTCAATTTTACAGAAAAAGAAAACTTTTTGCCTGCAAATCGTTTGAGTAATTTAAAGCACTTTATTTAGAAAATGAAAACATTTTTTTTTGTTTCCACCAGATTACTGGAACCTAATATCACATTTATGAAAAAAACGACACAAACAGTATTATGTTCTTTTCCAAAACATATCGATGTATAAATCAGACCGTAAATGATGCAAAAAATAAACCAATCTGAGATAAAATAGTCGCAAACTGATTCAATTTATTTTAGAAATACCAGAGGTATCGATAAATAGTTAGTTGGTTTTGGCAAGAAAAAATGCTGTGTTTTCGAAATAATAATATTTGATGCAGCAGGACCACATCTCAGCCCAATATCATTTGAAAAAAACATCGATCAAATAGGATTTCAAATCTTTTAGATAAAAAAGTAATAATATAATTCTGCTAGCAACAACTCTTCTTCGCATTCTTCTTTAAAGAAGAGTCGTGACCTATGAAAAGTCATTATGTTCTTAAATCTTCCGCATATTTCGCATTGTATTTCTTCGTCAGAGAGTCATGTAAAGACAAAATTGCAAAAAATATTTCAAATAAAAGTCAAAATATGTCAAATATTTCCAAGATTGTCAAGCGTCTGTGAGAGAAGGATTGTTTTTACTTAAAAGCTGGTAAGGAAAATAAGGTTGTAGTAATTGACTAATCTGATTACTTTGAAAGTGTTGAAAAATTAATTCAAGGCGGTCCATATAAACGATTACCGAGGAATCCATTGTCAAAAATGATTAACGAAGTCAGAGATACATTGAAATCTTGTAACAGCCTTATTTCTCCTTCTCTAAAAACAAACTTCATATTTCTAATCTAAAAGTGCTAAGATTCTATGCACTACCAAAAATGTATAAACCACGAAAATCAGTGAAACCAATTGTATCAGCCATTGATTCTCCAACATACAACTTGGCAAAATGGTTAACACAGGAATTTAAAAATCTACCATACCAACTACCTTCCTGTTCTGTGATAAACTCAACAAAATTCACAGAAAAAGTTAAAAACACACTTCTACAGGAAGGTGAGGTCTTGGTTTCATGACATTTATGTGGATGACATTTGAGCAATTTTCGATTCAAAAAATGAAAACTTAGATGATTTTATTAAGAGCTTAAAGAGTAAATCCCAAACATAGTATTCACGCAAGAACTCGAAAAAAAAACATAGTTTACCATTTATGGATGTTTTAGTCACTAGAAACAATAAAAATAGGTTAGATTTTGATATTTTTAGAAAAAACACCAACACTTTGAGAAACATTGCTAACGATTCGAATCAAAATTCCAAAATAAGATGACTAGTTTAAATTTTATGATAAATAGATTAATCAATTTTTCTTTAAACAAAGATAATTATGACAAAGAATTAAAATCAATTAGGTAGGTATACGGAGTGAACAGCTATGATAAGGACAATGCAGATAAATTAATTAGAAAACATACGTTTAGAAAATTATTGAAAGAATCTTCGACTTTTCAAAAGGATCAGAACAGGATAGAACCAATTAAAACGAGGGCTAGTCAAAATTTTGGAAAAAGTGGACATTAAGGTTCTGTACAAGCCATGTAATAAATTAAGAGAAGCCCTGGGTAATCCAGAGGATAAGGTAGATCAACATGAAAAGTCAGGGATTTACGAAATTAGCTGTCAAGATTGTGATAGAAGGTATATTAGGCAAACAAAAAGATCCATATTAACGAGATATAAAGAACACATTGCCCAGATTAGATATGGAAGAAATGAAATAATCTCTTGTTGCCAAGCATGCAATCGAACATGGCCACAATATAGACATTAGTAATGTAAGACTGGTTAAAAGTGTAAATAAGAATAGGGCATTGAATGTATATAAAAGCATACAAATAAAAAAATGCAAGAAAATCATGAACCGGGAAAAAGGACCTTAGTTTGTTAGTTTTTTAACAAACTAAAGTTTAGTCAACTTTTTCAATTATTAATGTAAGCGGCAGTAAACTTCACGCTATATTTTTTAAATTTTTTCCTTTCTTTTGTTCTCTTTTTCCCCTTTTTTTTATTTTTTCTTGTATCCTTTTTTTAACCCGCTTCATTAGGTTGGTAGTACGTTTCACAAGTAGTAGGTTAGCAATTAGGCTTCTCATATAAATAGAACATAGCTTAGTTTTAGAATTAGATTAAATCATATCCTGATGATGATAACATGGTTAAAGAAACATGCGAAACATGCGAAACATGATTCGGTGTTTAGTGGTAAATATCTTAGAGTTTAATCAGATAGAGCAAATTTAGGAAAATATGGTGGATTATAAGCAATTTCAAAGACATCATCATTGATTCCAGGTAAAGCAACACGAAACTTGTGTAGGTTGAATATCTTGCACAACCAAGACGTTTCCTTCATCTTCCATAATTTTGATTCGATAACAAATATAACAACAATTATTCCTTGCGCTGAAACAGAAATCAGTTTCCTTAGCATCATCACTTTCAAACTTTTTCATCTACGAACATAATCAACCCATTTTAATGTTTCAATGTCTGGATATTGATATACTGATAAGTGTTCAAGTCTCTGGGTATTAAAATATATACCACAGGGTGGACATTTTAATAAATATCTATGGCAATTTATTAGAAATTTTATAAGTCGGAGTATCAGATAAAAATGTTTAAAATTAATGAAGATAAATTATCAAAAATTGATGAAATATGGAAGATACTAGGCTAAATCACTGATCAGTTGCTAAGGGAACTACCTTTAGAATACTTGAGATTTATTACATAGTACTATGATCAGAAAGTAAGGTGATTTTTGAAATAAAACAATAAGTATTCATTTATTCATCCAAATTTATTTTGTATCTGTTAAAGTAGTTCCCTCTCACTGCAACACACTTATTCCAACATGTTTCTAGTGTTCGAAACTATTTTATACTCCGCCTCTGGTATTTTGTTTAAAGCAACTAGTAGACTCCAAACGGTGTCCACAAAGTGGTTTTTTCAACTGAGCAAACAGCAAAAAGTCACAAAGCGCCATATCTGGTGAATGGCATATCTTGTAAAATGGCATTCGGTTGATTTTTAGCCAAAAATTAACGAATATTTATTACAGTGTTCAATGATGGGTAATTTCTCAATTGTTGTGATGCAAAACCATTAATTGTATTTGGGGCATAACTCTTAAACAATGTTCTTTATTAACTATTTAACCAGTTGGAAAATACCACGGTAATCAAAGAAAACAGTTACCCTGACTTTTTTGACCGGCTTTGTAGTGTTTTTTCTTCGGTTTAGTTCATTTTTAGGACAATTCTTCCTTGACTGTTAAGTTGGTTCTGGATCGTAGGCATAAATCTACGTCTCATCACCAGTATTATGCATTATAATAATGTATCTTATAGGATGGATTTTTCATTTTTGACTTCTTGACAATAGATAATCTATAATATCCTAATGTTAATAATTAAAACACTTGGTATTTGTTTCACAATATATTCGAGATATTCTCTGATATGTTTCGGCCTCGCAACCATTCTCAAACAGAGTTATGTATAAACTAAACTAAACTTTTAAAGTTCTGTCAAATGGAAGTTGGTTAAAATAATAAAAATACCGAATAAATTAGAATTTGAAATATTTAGAAAACCCACGTATATAGATACAACGCGAGTGGAATGTAAAAATATCATGGAATGAAATGTAATGGATGGGTCATGAAATGTAAAAATGTCCACAATTCATAGTACGATACACAGACGTCTAACTATTCCACTTACAAACGACAAATATAACACAAAGAGCACTGGATATCAGCCCAGCATTACAGATAAAAGATTAAAAAAACAACATCAAACACTTTTATGCAAAAAATTGGCATGTTATAAACTAACTATACACATAATATGTTTGTTTATACTATATGTTTGTGCGTACTGTTTCACGGATGGAAAAACATGTATTGGGTTTTTTTCCGGGAGTACAACCGGTTATCGAGTTGGTCCCTGTCGGGAGCTTGCAGACGTTTCGCCAAAATCTCATTTGGCATCTTCGGGGCTTACTGTCGCGAGGTTCGTGACTGTCTGAGAGAAATCGGTTTGCCGTGTAATATTTATATCTTCTGGCCTTGGTCTTAGTCGGTAGCGATTAGCTAACACTGACGCTAGCTCCGCTCCCTGAGGCGTTTGCGATGTATTTGTTTCCAGTCGTGCTCTGGATATCGTGCTGTCCGAGTCTGCTGGTCTAAGAACACTTTTCCCCGTTGGCGGCAAGTGTAGAGCGTCGTCCCTCTTGTTTAGACTTCCTTGCTTTTCGATGTCTTTAGCTTCTCTGATCAGGCGTGTCCGAAAATGGTTTATGTTGGCTATCTCGTTGCAATCATCAAAGTTAATTTTGCGGCCCGTTTCTAGTTGGTGTTGCCGATGTTGATTGCTTATTCCGTATGCTTGCTTTGTGTTTCTCGATTCTGGCAGATATTTTTCGGTTTGTTTGTCCAATGTAGATTTTGTTACAGCTTGAGCATGGGATGCGGTAAACTCCTTGATTTTCTAGTCTGACATTGTCTTTCGGGTTTCTCAAGGATGCGCCTATTGTTCGGTGAGGTTTGTACGCTGTTCTTATTTTGTGTTTTCTTAAAAGTCTTCCGATACGGTCCGTTGTTCCTTTAAGGTATGGCAGTATTACGTTGAATGTCTCTTCGGCGGTTGATTGTCTTTTTAGAGTAGCCGTTTTGTTTTAGATTGTTCGTTACGTTGTTGAGTTCTGCCTGCTCTGCATCGTTGTCTGTAAGGTGGATGGATCTTAGATTAGGGTGTTTGCTATGGCCTGGATTTGGCTGAGGTGGTGGTGTGACTGTGCGTTGAGATATCTGTTTGTATGTGTTAGTTTTCTTCAATTGTTATGTTCTTCAATTTCGAGTGTGAACTGTATTTTTGGGTGTTGGGAGTTCAGATGTTCTAGGAAGTTGTAGAGCTCCGTTTTTTCTTCGAAAGGCTATATGACAAACAACAAATATGTCATCGACGTATCTTAACCAGAGCTTTGGTTTGAGACGGGCCTTTTCAATGGCCTGCCTTTCAAAATAGACCACGAATAGGTTTGCTCCAGCAGGATAGAGGGATGACCCCATTGCTGCGCCTTCAGTCTGTCAGTAGAATTTGTTTTCGAATAGGAAATACGAGTTCTTTAGACAATGTCTTGCGAGATCCAGAACGTGGTCTTCAGAGATCTCGTTTTCTGTAATTAATTCTAAAGCCTCGTCTATTGGGACGCTAGGGTACAGCGATTTTACGTCCAAACTCGCGATGATATCGTCTTTGCCAACCGATGTACTGTTGAGGATATGCGTGAACTCTTCTGAGTTTTTGACGTAGGAATCGGCTCTTTCTACAGCTGGTTGCATGATGTTGGTGAGATATTTTTCCAGTTTTTGGAGCGGGGAGTTGAATGCACTGGATAGGTCGTAGAGGTGCGTCTTCCTTATGTATTTTTGATAGGCCATAAAGTTTGGGGCATCTGCTAGACTTTTCTCTTGGGATGAATTTTTTCTGGGTTTCCGGGTCTATGGGCGAATTCTTGATTTTGGTTTTCGTTGTTTTTTCCAAATTTGTTTTAGAATTCCTGGCTGTTTGTTTATAAGAAGCATCACTCAATAGATCTCTCATTTTCTTTATATAGTCTTCGGTGTTCAAAACAACGGTGGCATTGCCTTTGTCTGCTAGTAACACGGTGATATTTTTATTCTTGTTTTTTAGCGCCTGGAGTTCGGCTGTGCTGATGTTCGGTTTGGGCAGTTTTGCCGTTCTGAGTGTTGCCGGAACTGAGCTAGCACTAGCGTATATATATATATATATATATATATATATATATATATATATATATATATATATACGGGCAGATCTCTCAATGATAGGCTAAATGAACATAAATACTCAACTTTACATAATTAAAGAAAAACGGGCTTTATCGAACAAGGTATAGGGTAACACCAATAATTCGAAATTAATGCATAGGTGCAATAAAAGCAGGCTGTTAAATTACTTGGAAGTTTCCGAAATTAAAAAAGCCATATACGAGGGTAAAAACCTAACAAACACTCAGCTAAACTTCGGAAATACCCCAATTATTGGAAGTGTCAGAAATTTAACGAGACAAAAAAACCGACCTCCCGTAGACAGAACTTTGAAACTTGTTTGGTTTATACATAACTCACTTTGGGAATGGTCGCCGGGCCGAAACATTTTCGAGAATATCTTGAATATATTATAAAACAAATACCAAGTGTTTTAATTATTATCACTGTTACTATGTTTCACCAATAGCCAAGCGCACAATCATTCGATACTATATCTTAATGTTGCTGTATATTATTTAAAAAAAAAAAGACTTCTTATTACTTCTGATTGATAGCCCCCGTATTGTGTCCGTTTTAGATTATTTATAACTTTAACTTGAATATCAGATAAACTATTAATTAATTTACTGAAATAATAATGCTGTTAATGAATTATCTTAGTTGACTGCACAAAGCCACAATACCATGAGGATATATTAATATTTTCCAGCACAATGCAAGCTGGAATCACCCTGAATAGACTACTTCTCGAAACACAATCAAATCCTTATACACTAGTGCCATTAGAGCTATCTTATTTCAAACAC
>JARFXV010000831.1:1055000-1079472 GCA_031761425.1 Cosmopolites sordidus
TATATATATATATATATATATATATATATATATATATATATATATATATATATATATATATAGAGAAAGAGAGAGAGAGAGAGAGAGATATATATATATATTTGGTGTTCAAATTTTGGACATGTAATTTTGAGCAGAAGAATTCGGTTTTTTGAAAGGAGATTTGTAGGCCAACTTTCTCTGCACATTCCTTGAGAACTTCGATCTGTTTGGTGCCCTTTTTTCATTGTCTGCGAGTATGGCTAGGTCGTCTGCGAAGGCCAGGCATGATATTTCTATGTTGTTTTTGAATCGTCCGAGTCGTATTGGTTTCCAGTGTCCTTGATTTTTCAGTTCTTTTTCCCATTCCCTTCGGACTTTGTCCAGGACCAGGTTGAAGAGGAGTGGGGATAACCCATCTCCTTGGCGTACTACAGTTTTAATAAGGAAGGGTTCGGAAATTTCTGCCATAAATTTCACTTTAGAGGTTGTGTGGTCAATCGTAGTGTTTTGGGGTCGAGTCCTTGTTCTTCTAGGATGTTGAACAGAGATTTTCGGTCGATACAGTCGTATGCTTTCTTGAAGTCCACGAACGTGCAAATGATTGGGACGTTCCTGATAGCTTTGTATTTCAGTATTGTTTTTAAGTTAAATATTTGTTCAGTGCATGAGCGACTAGGGTGAAAACCTGCCTGGTTTTCGCCAATTTTGTGTTCCAATTGTTCTTGTGTTCTCTGGAGAAGGCATGCTGAGAGGATTTTGTAAGTGACTTATAGTAAGGAAATTTCTCTGTAGTTGTTCACATCTGTTCTGTCTCCCTTCTTGTGCAGCGGGTGGATAAGAGCACATTTCCATTCATCTGGTAATTTTTCAGTTTACCAAATGTTCGTGATAATTTGCGTAAGTTCCTGCAGTGAATTTAGTCCGAGGTTTTTCAATAGTTGCACGGTGATACCATTTTCACCGGATGACCTGTTATTCTTTAGTTTGCGTATGTGCCTGTGAATCTCTTCCTGTATTGGTGGTGGTGATTCTGAATGGGTATGGATACAATTTTCCTTGGGAAATCTTGTGTCGCGTTCGGGGCAATTGAGGAGATCAGAAAAATAGTGTGCCAGCGCCTGACAATTCTCCTGATTGGTTAGCGCTAATCTCCTATTCCGCTTTCTGAAACAAAGATTTTGTGTTCTGTATCCACAGATTTCTCTTGCAAAAGTCCTATAAAAGTATCTCGTGTTATAATTGCGCAAATTCCCCTCTATAGAGTCTAGCTGTTCCTTCATTTACTTCGTCTTAATTTTCCTGATAACCTTTGCGGTCTGTTTTCTAGTCACGTCGAAAAGCTGTTGACTTTTGGGATTTTTTGGTGTTGTACTAAATGAATGTGAAGTACCCAACAATCCAACACATGCATCATAAAGTCTAGTTTCATTCCATGTTAATTAACACAAAATATAAAGTTCTGCGTTTTGTTGTAATTTTAATTAAGAAACTCACGAACAGCCTGATATATATATATATATATATATATATATATATATATATATATATATATATATATATATATATATATTTATATATATATATATATATATATATAGATATATATATATATATATATATATATATATATATATATATATATATATATATATATATATATATATATATATATATATTGCTTTAACAACTATTTTAATAGAGTTTATACATTGTAGGACAAATACACATGGAAAAATCAATATCAGCAACGAAAGTCATAAAACAAAAAGGAAAAACCCGCAACAAAAACAAAAACCTTTCACCTGCATCTATTCGAAAGGCGAACCCTGAAAACTTTTTCTTCCTTTTCAACTTCTAATACTGGCCAGGTACAGAATCAACTTAGCTCCAATGAACTTTTCCTTTATAAAGCCAGTTCTTTTTCGTTTATTATCCATTTACTCTTTCCTTCTTTCCGACAAGGAAATACTTTGTAAAACTTTTAAATGAATAAATTTGCAATATAATACCAGTTACGTTTGCTTTTTTTTTTTATCAACAAACAGTGAGTGTTTTTACGGATTGTATCTATACATTTATTTTGAAATACTTTAATTTCAGAAATGTTTATAAGCAATTGCTAAGAAAAACGTGTTATGATTTTATATTTACGAGGTGTGCAAATAAAGAAATGAGACTGATTTTTTATAATTTTGTTATACAATTGAAATTACAGTTATGCTAGTATACTAGCTAGTCGGCTATGACCTTTTCAATAACCTCCAATGTCTCAAAATGTTGTTCTTTGACGTGAATTTTTAGTTTTGGGAAAAGAAAAAAGTCACAAGAACTCAAATCTGATAAATATGAGAACTGCAGTTATGTTTTTACTTGCCAAAACCTCATTACCCCTTAACTACCATGGCGGGGTCAAATTTGACCCGATACATTTTCAATGATAAATTTCGCTAGTGAAACGCTTTGCGCTGCCTTCTAATCTTCAATAATCTATCAACCCTCGAAAATACCATTAGCTTAATCTGAATTGTCGCAGAATAAATGCCGCCTCTGCGGTTTTCTTGACGATCCTAGACCAAGAACTTATTGGACCACATCTATAACACAGAGCGCAAGAAAAAAATTTTCCAATAGAACGTCGGAGTATTATTTTTACAATTACTGGTCTTCGATAACCAGAATCTATGCCAGATCAATGGGAGCAAGATGAAAAGAGGGGGCTGTGTCAAATTTGCCTCTATTCCAAAAATCAAACAACGAGAGCACAAAATGAGATAAATGCAGACGATATATTTGCAAAATTCACGCCAATACGAAGGTTTTATGCCAATTATGCGTTGACAGGTAAGGTCTAAAAACATGTCTGACTTTTTTTTAATGGAAAAGCAACATGCGTTTCTATTCTATTCCATGAAGCCTTACCTTTAACGAATAATATTCAAAAATCACTAGAGAAACGTTTTTTTTGTTACATTTCTAAATATAAGAATTAATGATAATTTGTGACACATATTTATTTTTTAGATAATTAAACATTTAAATGAGATTTTTTTATAATTCTTTTCTTTTAAACATGTTACAGGAGTGACCCTAAAGTAACTCATGTACAATATACGTTAAAAATAAATTATATACATATATATTACAAAAATAAGGGGTCAAATTTGACTCTGCCATAGTATGAACGTTAGAATTATTAGCCATTGTAATTAAGGGTTAACTGAAACCGCCGTGTGGCAAGCGTATTACCCTAATTTAGCACCCAGGTGTTCAATCTCATACGATGACAATTTTTCGAAATCTTTCAAGAACTCCTCAGTAAGTTGGAGTGCGTCAGTCCTGATTCTAGCACTTCTTTTTTGGGCCGTATTCAAAAATATAAAACTCGTCACAAAAAAATGTCACGACAACCATTTTTGAGCAGATTTTTTTTTATTAATTGGTCAAAACTGGATGAACGCCGTCAGAGGCACAAAATAACTCCAAAAATTAATTTTCTGAAAATGCAGTGGTAGTTCAATAATCTTATGGGGATTTTCTGGATGCAATATACCGCAATATTCTTTGTTTAATTATAATGAACGTTTGTAATACAGCTTATTATAGAATGTTTATCACACTTAATAATGAAAAAACTAACTATTTATGTCACCTACACCACTAGGGCTTCAGTAATGACAAATTAGATTCATCAGTTTAACATTTTTGGGCGACCTTATGTCTTATGGTTCATTACACACCTATTTCTCATATAACGGCCATGTTTATAGCAAATTTGAACGAATTTTGCCAGCAGTGCCATACTATTGTAAGGCATTTTAGTAAATAGAATATATTCTATTAGTAAAATAAGTAAAAACATCACTGTGGCTTCGCAGTCCTCATATTTATCAGGCATGAGTCCTTGTGACTTTTTCCTGTTTCCAAGATTGAAAAAAACCTCAAAATATAAATTGAAAATTCACCTTAACGAACAGCATTTTCAGACGTAGGAGCTTTCATTTTTGTACTTAAGGACACAGTTAGCCACGAGACCTCTCTGGTAGACAGTTACTCGAGCTGATGATACCACGATGGCTTTTAATCTTAAATATAAAAAATAGAGCACATATTCGGTTTTGTACTTATCAAGTTAAAACAACATATAAATCTGGGCGGTAAACCTTACTGGAGTCTACCGCCCCCCTGGAGTCTTCCATGGGGGCGATAGTGGGTTCACGGGCAACTGAAAGGGGTTAAGACAGTCAAGGGGCGGACGTAGCATACCTACCTCATGTAGATAACGTACCTATCAAGCATATTTCGATAAAAATATGGGACCCTGTAATGACTTGTTTACAAAGCAAGTGTACCAGCATAAAAAGTAAGCAAAGGCAGAGATAGGCTAAGTGGTTATAGCCATTTTTTTACAACTATCTATAAAATCTGTTGAAAAGCTAATGTATTGAAACCATGGTAAATTTTGTATTTCATAATGTCTGAATCTAAGAAGAAATGCCGGCAGTAGAGTACTGAGTATTTAAAATATGGATTTAGGCACTCCCCTACGAACAAATCATTACCTAAGTGTTTAATTTACCAAAATGTTTTTTCACATGAAGCCATAAAGCTCTTCTATCATTTGAATAAAATGCATTCCGATAAAAAAAAACAAAGATTTCACTGATTTTTCATAGTCTGAAAAAAAATTAATAGCCAGCTATATCCAACGTTTTTGCATCGTTTTCTAAACAAGAAGATAATGTACTTCAAGCAAATAAGTAGACCATGGCTTCATATAATATTTCATTATAAATTGCAAAAGCGGGAAAACTAAACACAATTGGCTGTATGTGTTGTATGTGGTGTACCTGCGCGGCAATGTAGACGCTCTGACACACAAATATTGTCGCCGCACAGCACGCACATGAACCATCTGTTGTCCACCAGATAATTTAAACACATTGTTCCAGTAAATTCAACACACACGTAAAATTTTAGCCCAGCTTTAGACCAGTTCAAAAAAAATACGTATATAAATACAAAAATTTAAAATTGGGTATAATTTCGAGGGCAATACAAAATTATATATATAATTAGTATATCTGAGGTATTTGCAAAATATTTATTAAAAAAAAAAATTTTTGAGATAGACAAAAAGTAAACAAAATAATGGCTCACCTTATCTATATATTTAACTAACAAAAATAGGAAACGCTCATAAAACCTTAACCAAAAGAAAGAAATTTGTGCATAAAGTAACCTACTTTAGCACAAAAAGATATTTCATTTCATTCTCAAACATAGTATGCAGATTATAAAGTAAAGTAAAAATATTAATGAGCATTTGCGTAGCACTCAGACACTACACTGTCATTCCCGTCACACATTCATTCCTCTGTATAAACATATCAGGAATTTATCGCTTATTTTTCTCATTATTCCTATGAAGGTGTTACATTCCGGTTTGTTCCAAAAAGATGTCGACAAAGTCTTTCAACCACTGCCTTGGCACTTGTTTCTAACTTATATGGGCCATCTTTTTGCTGTTCTATATACAGAGTGCGGAAAAAGTCCCCATACTTTTTTTAAATATTTCAACTGGCTGTAACTACCAGACAATTCAACAAATCAACAAAATTTAAAAACAAAAATCTTTATTAGACCCGTAAAAATAACAATAAACAAAAAATTACAACAATTGCTCAAAATTGCCCCCTTGGGCGTCAATACGTTTACGAAGTCGCTTGCGAATGTTTCCAACGATGCTCCAAACGTCTTTGCTCCAAAAGCCGGGAAACAGTCAGTCTTGCTGAAGTCAACTTCAGTCTTGCACTGCCCACGGCTCCAGTACGTCACGGAGGCCACGCTGCTGGTAGCTGGCAGCATTGATCTTGACGTTCCGCTCGATGAAGACCAGTGGCGTTTTTCCGGTAGCGCAGATCCCGGCCCAGACCATGACGGAGGCCGGAAAATGGCTGCGGCCGAAGCTTTTTGTAGCCGCGGCCTTCTGCTGACCTTTCCTGAGCAGTTGACGGTTGTCGGCTCATCGGTGAAGAGCACTTTTGACAGGCGAGCACCACCGAACAGACGAAGCATCCGACAAGATTTCTCGAGTTGTTTCACCTTCATCGCGTCGTTGAGGAAATGGACGCGAGCGATCTTGCAGCTGCGCAGTCTCAGCTTCCTCCTGACGATGTGACGGATGCTTTTCTCATCAGGCCGAGCTCTTTCGCCATCTTCCGCATCGAACGCTCCGGATTTCGTTGAATTCGGCAACGGACCTTCTGGACGTTCTTCGGAGTAGTCGCGGTGGTTGGATGAACGCTTCACGGCATCGTAGACGGTTTGCTTCTTGTAACCAGTCGTGCGAACAATGTCAGCCATCTTCATTTCTTGTTTGTGCAATTCCACCACAGTGATACGCTGATTTTCACGAGACATAACTTCAACGTAACTGAAAGTAAATAAATAATTACGACACATTCTAGACCAAAATTAAACAAGGAATTCAATAAAACCATCAGAAATGACAAATAACTTAATTAACTAAGCCAAAAATACATAAACAAAAAAGTACGGGAACTTTTTCCGCACCCTGTAAACTTCCAGTTGACTAGTGTAAGACATTTTTGCATCAGTTTTTGCAAATATTTTAATACCATACCTATTTGATTTGTTTGGTATGTATTGCCAAAACCCACATCTACCTCTGAAAACTTCCAGCTTTTCGTCAACTGTAACGTAATCAGAATGACTATAACATTATTTCAAATTTTGATTAAAATGGTCGAAAAGATTCCTTTTCGGCCTTATCTAAAGCCAGTCTTTCTTGGTGCGTTTTAATATCATCAAATCGAATAAAACATAGTAGTGTGTGAAACCTTCTGGGATTTTTTGTGAGACGAAATATTTCAATTCCAGATCCGTCTGTCTTCCAGAGGTCTTCAGTATATAGATAGTTGCCTTTCTCAATCCTGCAAGATATAATAGACTAATAAGTGCTCTTATTTCGTCCATATTTGTTGAATACATGTCCCTGCTGCGACTGAAATTCTCTGTTTCTGCTTCTATTTTAATGTTAGTAAAATTCACAATGCTGTTTATAATTTCGTTCAAAATCATTCCCATATTTCAACAGGAGAAGTTTTTTCCCTAATGCAGTCTTTGGAACCAGGTAAGTAAAATGTTAAATGTTCTTTCCTAGTTCTTACATTTTTAGGAAGACAATGCTTACTCCATTTTGTTCTATTATCCCTTTCCATAAAATATGGTACAGAGTCATTTATTTTTCATCTTCCTTTTCATCAAATTCTTGTTCTGTGCCGCTACCTTTGGATCTTTCCCCAATATTATCCTCTTCCTATCAATCCTCCTTGTCGTTATTTTCATCTCCACTAGGTACTTCTTCTAACAGTCGCAATAACCTTTCTTGCTCTTTCTCGTAGTCCATATCTAAATACAAATTGATAATTACATAAATTTAGAATAATAATAAATAATTACTTACAAAAAAATATTAATACATACTAAGCAAATTGTTAAAAATGTGTACGTTTCTTTATTGAATAGGGGGCTTAATATAAATGTAGCTGCAGCAGAAACGTCTTCATTAACGAAAGTTCCATTGTCTACAGTTAAAAATATTGTGACGAAGCCAATTAAAGACAAAAAAGTCCGTAGTGATTCTGGTAAAAGCAAATGTGTTGACCAAAGTGACCAAGACTAAATTTCGAAGAAAAATGTATGCTATGTATTTAGAGCAAACTGTGCCTACATTGTGTTCATTGCAACAGCGACTAAGGAAAGATGAGATCAACATTCTTTGCAGCAGAAATAACCTCCGGAGAATATTATCTCAAATGCGTTTTTTATATCGGACCATTAATAAAAGACAAATATTAATGGAATCACAACAATTGCGAAGATGGGGGTTTGACTACTTAAACTCTATAAAAAAAATTCAAATTAGAAAATCGTCCCATTATCTAACTTAATGAAACATGGTTCGATACATATGAGATGCCAACAAAAGGATGGGTAGATACATCAAGAAAATTCCAAACCAAAACCCCTGCGAACAAGGCAAAAATAATTATATTTTTTTTACTTTCTGGTTCCGAGGATGGATGGTTGAAAAACTGGACATTAAGGTTGTGTGCAAACCACATAATAAATCAATAGAAGTTCTGGGTAATTCAAAGCATAAAGTGGAACAACATGAAAAGTCTTGAATTTACGAAATTAGTTGTCAAGACTATGATCGAAGGTATATTGGGCAAACAAAAAGATCCATATTGACAAGATATAAAGGACATAATGCCCATATTAGATATGGGAGAAATGAAAAATCTTGTGTTGCCCAACATGCATTGGAACACGACTACAGTATAGATATTAGTAATTTAAGACTAATTAAAAGTGTTATTAATAATATGACTTTGGATGCATATGATAGCATTCAAATAGAAACATGTAAGAAAATCATGAACCGAGATAAAGGACCTATCCCGTTCAGTCAACTTTTTCAATTATTAATGTAAAGCTTAGTAAACTTCACGGTTCACGATTTTTACACGCTTCGTTAGGTAGGGTTTTTCATATAAATAGAACATAGTTTAGTTTTAAAATTATATTAAATCATTTCCTGATGATGCTATCATGGTTAGCGAAACGTTCGTCGAGCGGTTCAAAAAAAGTGATTTGGTGTTTAGTGGTAAATCTCTTCAAGTTTTTCGCTTTAATAACAAACTAAATTTTAGTTTTATTATTGTTAAATAATATTGTGAAAATTTTACGACACAATATCAACTTTTTACCGTTTTAAAACATTTTAAAGAAGCAATATGCTTTTTAGCTATTAATATGTTTTTAAAAGGACGAAACAACGTTTAAATTATTTTGAAAACATTTTATATTTATTCATTGAATGAAACAGGCAATAATAGGTTTCATATCCAGTATACACCCAATGAATCGAAACAATATGTGCGGAGAATAGCATGTAACCATTCTATGATATTGCCGCGTACGATATTATCACGTTGTTTGGTAAATTCATAGGTCATTTGGTCCACAGGCGAAACAATTGATTGTTAACGGTGTCTCTGTTTTGTGGTCGATTGAATAAATCTGAAAATAGGCGTATATGCATTAGCTGGTCTATTACCAGTAACTATTGTTTGATGGCAAACCATTCTAGGGCTATTCTAGAGTATAGGCGAATAAATTAAATTTCATTTTATTAAAGAAAATAGACATTCGGAGATACAGAATATATCAAATATGCCTTTTTAAAGATACAATGGTACTAAACACATGTCTGCTGGATATTTGTATTACATAGAAATGATATCTGTAGCTACGATTCTCATTTATATCATGGTGATGTAACATTTGGATGTGAGCCACGTTAGCCGCAATGTCTGGGGCGGCATCCTGACGATAAAGTTAACGTGTTAGCGATTTCGATTCCCGTACTTGATGTGGATATTTTCTAAATGTTTATAAAAGTTTCTAAGCAAAAGTGTAAAATCTGACAAGGAATCACCCCTCAGTCACGCCAGTTCGAGGCTGGGTAAGGCGTCTTTTACGTTGGTCAAGCGCCAGTCGGTAGACTTCTCGAAAGAGACTTATGATTAAGCACAAAACCAAGGGTTGAAAGCCCGATGCGGTGCTGATCGGACTTTTCGGTAGTCGGTATATATATATATATATATATATATATATATATATATATATATATATATATATATATATATATATATCGACTTCAACTGAAGAAGCTCAGTCAGTCAAAGCGGACAACACTTGAAAATGCCAAATAAGATTTTGGCAAAACCTCCTGACTCTTTACAGAATGAACTGATCGACACCCGGAATGATTTAGAAACATTAGCTACCGTCCGTGAAAATATTAGATGTTAATTAATGGTACACAGCAAAACTGCAATTTCTTTAATATATATATATATATATATATATATATATATATATATATATATATATATATATATATATATATATATATATATATATATATATATATATAAATATAGGGCACCCGCGGTCGGTAATATTAGAATTACTATGTTCTCGGGTTGAATTGCGTTTTAGGTTTATAAAATCTCGACCTTTCGACTTCCACTTTGAAGCCGTTTTCCCGAAGCCTCAATCTGCCTACTCCCCATAATTCACAACCAGAAAAGAACGTGAACGGCGCGACCTCGGTATTAATAGGTGAGGTTGTAGGTGTGGCGCTTGGTTGAGGGGTGGGGATGAGACGGGAGGTGAATGTTTGACTAGAAGGGTTTCGGATAGGCAATTTGAAAATAAGCGGTTTCCATGTATTTGGAACTCTAAGACCGTCGTCTCTCTTGTTTAAGCAGTCTGGACGTTTTTCGATCTCAATTGCTTCACGAATTATGCGGGGTTTGTAGGAATATATAGGTGGTAGGTATAAATTCGGTAGTCAAAACTTTAGTCACGAGATCACTAAGATTGTCGTATAGGGAACATGGGCAAACAGAACTTAATTCATTAGAAACGACACTAATTTAAAACGGCTATAACATGCGTCAAATACAAAGGCATATTAATAAAGTTCAGGCAACTGGTCATACCAACCAATCTACTAGAGAATTGTCCCAAAATCCCAAAGTTCTTCTGCCATACATCAAAGGAGTTACTGATAAAATTTGGCGCGTAATCAGATCCCGTAATATCGAACCGATATTTACAACAGAAAGGAATATATCCAGTTTCCTCAGACCAATGAACGATAATATTCCACAAGAGTCACATGGTGTCTATAAGATTCATTCCTCTGGCTACTCCCAATCATATATCGGTCAAATTAATAGACGTATCCAAAATCGTATATACCAGCATTCTCTCGTCGTCCGAAAATCTAATCTATCCTCGACTTTAGCAGAACATTATTTTCAAACGGATCACAAAATAGATTTCGACAAGGCCAAAGTAATCGCACCTATATATTCCTACAAACCCTGCATAATTCGTGAAGCAATTGAGATCGAAAAACGTCCAGATTGCTTAAACATGAGGGACGACGGTCTTAGAGTTCCAAATACATGGAAACCGCTTATTTCCAAATTGCCCATCCGAAACCCTTCTAATCAAACGTCCACCTCCCATCTCACCCCCTTAACCCAGCGCCCTACCAACAACCTTACATATTATTACAGAGGTCACGCCATCCACGTCCTTTTCTGGTTGTGAACTCTGGAGAGTAGGCAGATTGAGGCCTCGGAGTAAATCAACTAGATTCTCTTAAAAATGGTTTCAAAGTGGAAGCCGAAACGTCGAGATTTTATAAATCTCGGTCCTACCCGAGTACCTAGTAATTCTAATATTACCGACCGTAGAAGCCATTCCGAACATTATATATATATATATATATATATATATATATATATATATATATATATATATATATATATATATATATATATATATATATGTATATATATACAAGGTGTCCGCTAATTAATGGTACATAGCGAAACTGCAGATTTTGTTAGTAAAAATATTGCAATTTAACTCAACTTACCTTAGTCCTAAAGTTAATAGTGACCAAGATACAGGGTGTTAAAATTATAATTTTATTTTAAATTTTCGTCAATAAATTTCTTAAAAAAGTTTTTTTCTGGAATTACATTTGGTAATGGAGAGTTTTTTAAGATAATACATTTTAACGTCTCAAAAATTTTATGTAGATTGTAGTGGGCGCTCTCTGCGACACTTTTCTGCTTTTCAAAGGTCACAACTTTCTTGGTCCTTAGTGTATTCGCATTATTAATGAAAATATGATTTTCTCCATTTTTTTCTGTAAATAAGGTATACTTTGCAAATGTCTCGTTTTACCGTTAGTTACCGTTGTCTAGATATATGCGTTTAAGTGTTTATTACACACTTTCAAATTGTGCTTTTGAAATGTAACACTTTTCTTAAAGTAGATATACTATGATTAAAAAATTTAGTTACTGTCAAACTTTTGCATTGATTGTCAGTATTTAATATTGTGGGTATTTAAATAGTTAAAATAGTTTTAAATTATAATACTAATAATAATTTTAATACTTTATAGTAAAATAGTTTTTGAAGGATTTTCACTTAAGATAAAAACAAAATGCCCAAACATAAATTATTTTATAATGAAGGGATGCGAGATATGATAGGCATATACACGCAGGAAAATTTTAATGGACGCCGGGCTCATCGAAGATATTTGGAAACGTATCCACGACGAAGACAGCCGGATTTTAAGATTTTCAAAAATCTTTACGACAGACTGGGTGAAACAGGTTCTTTTCGTCTCATACGAGATTCCGCAGGTCGTCCGAAAACTCTAACCACCGACCAGAAAGAGGAAATTTTGTTTTCCCTAACCGAAAACCCTGAAGTATGGACAAGACACATTGCTCTAAGAGTTGGGGTAAGCAAGTCGACCGTTTGCAAAAATTTTTAACGAGGAGGGCTTGGACTGAGGATACTGGAATTTGCCCGTTTCTGTTGCACCCAGCCAAATGCCGACCCCATGATTTATAAAAATATTGTTTACAGATAAAGCAACGTTTACACGAAGATGTTTATTCGATTTTAGAAATAAACATGCGTGGAATTTAAAAAATCCACACTTAATATCCGAACGTTATTTCCAATAAGAATTTAAAATTTCCTCAACTTTTTAAATAGCATCTTTCTTGAACGAAATTTGGTAGTGGGGATTTTGTGAGATAAGAAATTTAATTTTCTCGAAAGTTTGTATGTAGATTGTAGAGGTCGCTGTCTGCGACACTTTTCTACATTTAAATGGTCAAACTTTTTTGCGTTTTAGTGTATTCGCATTTTTAATGAAAATTAAAAATTGAAATGAATAATAGCGGAAAAAAGATATCTCTCTTTATTATCTTCTGGAATTATTTTAAAATTTTTAACATTTCTATAGACATTTCGTTTGAACTCTTTTCAAACGTTTTTTCTCTTTTCGAACTCTTTTCAAACGTTGATTATCGTTATTAGTGTGTAATAGTCAGGGGTGGCTCATGAGGGTGGGCGTTGCCCCTCAAGCATTTAACACAGTAAACAATTTTTCAGTGCAAAACACCACATATTTCCCTTCAGTTTCTTTCCTTTAACTCATTTTCCTGGTTCATATCCTGTTTAGGGTTTCAATAGCACGAAAAGTGAAAAGTAGTAAGAGCAAAGCAAAAAAAATACTCATATACTCATAGTAAGAACTTAAACGCTTGTACCTTTACTAGAGAAATTGGAATAGTGTTACTGCAGCCTGGACATACCACCCCTCGTTTGCAACCAGATGTTGCTTTCTTTGGGCCGCTACAGAAATATTTTGTTCAGGCGCAAGAAACTTCGTTCTTCGTCAATATAAAGATATATCAAACTCTTTTGATATATCAAAAATTACTAAATGCAGAGCGGTAACAGTGGCAGTAGCTGAAAATGCCTTTCGTGCAACTAGTATTTGGTCAGTTAACAAACATGTTTTTCAGGATCACTGGTTTACACCACCAGATGTGCTACAACCTCAACATTGTGCTAAGGTTACTGAAATTGAAATAATTACTGCAAAATCAACATGTACCTCAATACACCATGACAGTGAAAGCGGCAGTGATTCTGCTGTGGTTTATATTTCTCAGGAGAAAAAGCGTAAAAACTTTGACGATATTCTTCATAAAATACCACCGCTACCAACACAAAATCCACACCCAAGTCCACCGTTTTCTCGAGCACTTCTGAGAAAGCAGAATTATTATCAGCTATTGATAACGTTCTGGGATTAAAACGTAGCGTCGAAGAAAAGATTAAAAAGACGAAACCACAAAATATTGGGAAGAAAAGTTGTGGCAAAGAAGAGAAGATTAAAAAGAAAAACAAATAATACAAATGAAAACTACATGGCTTTGTACCATATGTGATAAAATAAGGGAAGAAAAGATGATGCATTACATGCATTACATGTCACGCTTGGGTTCATACAAAATGTGCTGGTGTGAGTCCAAAGACCAAGAAGTATTTTGGTTTGAATTCTACTTAATGGTCCATTCTAAGAAACCGGTGGTCCATCGCAAGAAACCGGTTTCCTTGGATGGACCGAACACTTACCGAACACGAAAATAAAATAGTACATAAAACAGGTGTCCCATTAAGGATGGATCGCGGCCGTATCTTGAAAACTATTTATACCAGAGCTTTGGGGAAAAAAAATTGTACTAAAAATGATCATGAGAAATTCACCAAAATATTTGTAAGCTTCTAAAACGACCGCAAGAGGGCGTGACAAGCTAAACATTTTTAAAAATAATTTTTTTGTGTATTTTCAAGTGTTAACCGAGTAAGAAAAATTCTCAGTTATAATTAGCAAACTGTCTCCTACAACTTTGTTTTATGACATTTTGTCGTAATTTCACGAATAGCTGGGGGTAAGTTTTACCTATTGAGATAAAAAGTCGTCTAATGTCCGTTTGCCTTAACCGATTTTCCTCAATTTGGATTCATGTAAACGGCAATTTCTGGGACAATCAGATAATCTAGGAGATAAATTATTTAGTTTATAAATGAAACCGCGAGGTGGCGTTACATTCAACAATAGTTTTTTGAAGTTTTGTTCACTTTTTTCAAATGGAATGGTACAGCTTTTACTACATGGCAAGAAAGGTAATTTAAAGAGGAATCGTCCAGTGAAAACCCGAAATCGATATCTGACATGTCAAGAGATATTTCGATTTTTCTGAAAAAATCAGTTATTATTTCACTACTACCTGCATTAAGTTAAAAAAATATTAACCTAATGTTTGCCTTCCTTCACACTTTACCCAGGCTTAGGACTGGTCCAAATTCTTCGTGCCATATTAATTTGGAGCGTGTTTAAAGGCCAACGGGCCAACAACGAAGATAATAATAATAACAGTCAAATAAAATTAACAGCACAACAGTCTAATAATTAACAGAATCTAAACTTTAACGCCTTTCTAAATGTTCAAAATGCCTTCCATCCTTAGAAATAGAAAGATTTATTTTTCGACGACTACTAAAAACGGCAGCTTCAATTTCCGCTCTTGAAATGCTGGTTATTGAATTTTGAATTCTTTCAATCATGTTTTCTCGTGTGGTAGGATGAGTTTGAAAAACAAGGTTTTTTAGTCTTCCCCACAAGTAAAAATCGAGGACTGTCACATCCGGTGAGCGCGCCGGCCACGAAAATAAACTACCCCGTCCTATCCAACGATTTGGAAACGAAGCATCCAAGAAGTTTCGAACCACCTGCGAGAAGTCATCATGCTGGTACCACATTTGTCTTCTTGTTTGCAACGAAACATCTTCCATTAGTTCAAATATGTTTCACTATTCAAATGTCCATTAAAAATAAAGCGACCAATAATTTTGTCTCCCAAAACACCACACCATACGTTCACACTCCATCTATTTTGGTGGTTGATTTCTAACATCCAGTATGGATTAGCAACTGCCATGTAGTGCATATTATGTAAGTTAACGCCTCCATCACTGCTAAAAGTAGCTTCATCAGTCCATAGTATGCGTTTTAAGAATTGTTTATTTCCACTACACATTTTTTTAGTTATATTATCTAAAATAGATAATTTTATTTTTTAAATAAAATTGTTGCGGTTGCGATTGCGACCTAAATATTAAGACCAATTTTTAACTTAATATTACGGTAAAAATTAAAACTAACTGATTTTTTTCAGAAATATCGAAATATCTCCTCTATATCTTCTCGCGAAAAACTCCCTCCCACCCCTCTATTCGTGAAATTACGACAAAATATCATAAAACAAAGTTGTAGGAGACAGTTTGCTAATTATAACTGAGAATTTTTCTTACTCGGTTAACACTTGAAAATTCACAAAAAAATTATTTTTAAAAATGTTTAGCTCGTCACGCCCTCTTGCGGTCGTTTTAGAAGCTTAAAAATATTTAAAAACGGACTGACTACATTTTGAAAAAATATTAATATTTTTTCAAAATTTTTATAAAAAAAAAAAGTTTATTATAAAAAGACATACCCAAATTCGGATTTTTATAAAAAATTGCATAAAAATATATATATAATAAAAGCTGAAATATATATATAATAAAAGCTAAAAGTCTTAACCTCTGAACCGTCATGGTTCAACCTTTAATTCAAAGTACAAGATGAAGCGTTCTAGTAATTACAAAATTACCCCAGGAGGTAGACAATCCTCTGCCAGCTTTGCTGGTACAACCGGACTTTCGGATTCTGGGGCGTCCGGGCTTAAACGCAAAATCTTTCAGAGGGAGTCGGAGACCTCTGGCCAACGTCTGAAACCAAAAACAAAAACTTTCTTTGGAACGGTAAATATCAATTCTCTCCTGCGTCCAGGAAAACTACACGAATTGGGGCGAACATTAAATCAGCAAAAAATCCAAATTTTAGCTTTGCAAGAAACCAGATTGACAGATGATAACACCTTGGAATTCGGCAACTACAGACTTTTTAAAAGTAAAACGGACAAAAGAATACTCAAAAATACACCACATCTCGGTGTTGCTTTTGCTGTCTCAAGAAACATTCTTGGTTCTATAACAAATGTCCAGCCAGTAAATAATCGACTTATGACACTATCCCTCAAGTGTGCTAACAAAAACTATACATTAATCAATGCACACCTCCCAGTTAATGAAGAAAATAAATCTAATCCTGAAAAAGTAAATAAGTCCTGGGAAATTCTAGAAAAGACTATCTCTAAAATTCCCTCTAACCATGTAAAAATCCTATTGGGTGATTTCAACGCCCAGCTAGGGAAAGAAAAAAAGTACAGGAAAACAGTCGGCAGTTTTCCCGCTCATAAATGGACTAACCATAATGGTAGAAGATTGGTTGAACTATGTTCGCAGTTTAATCTAAAAATAATGTCAACCCATTTTAAGAAGAAAATATCAAAACAAAAGACCTGGAGGTGCCCAAACACGTACATGGGTGAATTTCAAATTGACCATGTTGCCATTTCGTACCCCAATTATAAAGAGATTTTGAATGTTCAAGTCAGGAAAGGAGCTAATATAGACACGGATCACTACTTGACTAGAATCAAACTTAGCTTAAAACCTCGAAAACTTATTCAAAAGAGGCTGCTAATACCAAAGTTTGACCCAACGAAAATAAAACCAGCCCTAACAGAAGAGCTTGATAAACAACCAGCACAGAACTGGCAAGAATTGAAACAAAAAATTATTAAAACGGCCTTAAAGTTGGTCCCTTTACAAAAACGTAGAAAACGTCCGTGGTGGGATGAAGTTTGCGAGCAAGCAGTATTAAGCCGAAGTAAAGCATTCAAAGATTGGAACAGTCAAAAAACAGCAATAAACTATAACATCTTTTTGGAAGTAAGAAAAGAAACATCGAAGCTAATTAGACAAACTAAAAGAAAATATGAAAACAATCAACTTAATGAAATAGAAAAAGATTTCCAAAAAAATAACACCCGAAACTTTTACAAAACATTTAAAACTAAATTAACAGGCTATCAACCGCAAAGTCTTTGCTTCCAAAAGGAAAACGGACAATTAGCTCTAAATAACCAAGACAATTGCAAAGAACTTGCGAAATATTTTGAACAAATACTAAACTGTTCTGAGCCCTTAAACAAATTAACAACACTAAAACCTAAACAAACAAACCCAGATTCATTACCACCGAATGAAGAGGAAATACTTAGGCAAATCAAGCGGCTTAAAAATAACAAAGCTTCTGGTGAAGATGGAATCACTGCTGAACTTTTGAAATCCGCTGGTCCAGGTACAATCAAGGAAATAACCAAAATTCTACAAGAAGTTTGGCGAACCGAACGGATTCCGGAAGATTGGAAAGATGCTCTAATCCATCCACTATATAAGAAAGGAGATAGAACGGATGTAAACAACTATAGAGGGATATCTCTTCTCCCAGTTTGTTACAAGATTCTATCTCAATGTCTACTAGACAGAGCACAGGTACAGTTAGAACCTAACATTGGTGAATATCAAGCAGGTTTTCGACCGGGCAGATCCTGCCCTGAACAGATCCTGAATCTGAAGTTGATTCTAAGACATCAAAAACTGTACAATAAAAATCTCGTCTGTACATTTGTGGATTTCAAAAAAGCATATGATTCTATTGACCGCGAATCTTTATTCCGAATCTTGAAAGAACAAGGACTAGATCTGAAAACGCTGGCAATTATTAAAGCAACGTTAACTAACACAAGGTCAAAAGTTAAATTCATGGGTGAGATCTCAGAGCCCTTCGAAATTAGAACTGGAGTGAGACAAGGGGATGGACTCTCGCCACTCTTATTTAACTGTGTTCTAGAAAAAGTAATACAGGAGTGGCGTGAAAAAAAGTCGGCCCTGAATATTGACCAGCCCATTAAACTGGGGAGAACCAACATCAAAATTGATTGTCTGGCATTTGCTGATGATCTAGCAATCTTAGCTCAAGATGTATTAACGGCACAGAAACAGATTGAAATCCTAAAAGAAACAGCAGAAAATGTAGGACTCCAAATTTCCTTTGAAAAGACACAATACATGACCTGCAACAGACTAAGAACGCCATTTCTAAAAACAAAATATGGTAACATCAGACGAGTCTCTCAATTCAAATATTTGGGTGAAATAATCATGGAAAATGGGTTGGAAAAAGCGGCCAATAAGGGTAGATGTCAAAAAATGGAAACGGCATTGAGACTTACACAAAATATTTACAACAAAAAATGCCTATCTAAAAACACAAAACTGAGACATTACAACACAGTTATTAAGCCAGAATGTCTATATGCTGCAGAAACGCTCATTTTGAATAGAAAGAGGGACATCGAGGACATTGAAAAGAAGGAAAGAAAAATCGTAAGGAAAATCCTAGGCCCCAAACAAATAAATAGCACAACATACCGACTTCGAGAAAACGAAGAAATCAAACAATACACAGATATACATAGCGATATGAGAAAAAGAAGACTTAAGTTTTACGGACACATAAAACGGATGAATCCGAGTAGGTTAACTAGACAAATAGTCGAATTTTATGAAAATAGGAGTAAAGCTAAAGTAGAAATAATTAAATGGATTGCTGCAATTAAAGAGGACCTAAGGTCAGCAAATATTTCACAAAGTGAAATTCAGGATAGAGGCTGTTTCAGACACAAGGTGAACGTTTGGAAGGTTGGCCAGAGAGAAAAATGTAGGAAGACTGGAACAACTTGGTCTGATGAAAGGAAAAAAGCCCATAGCGAAAGAATGAAATTAGTATGGGCACAAAGGAAGGCTAACAACGGCAAACGCCTCTAATTGTGCTTCGCGTGGTCCACTAGGGCCCATACGTGAATAATAATAATAATAATAAAAGCTGAAACACCTAAATACAGTTAATATGGTTATGTCGAAAGAACGTTCCATCATTTTAATACGCGGATTTTACGAGACCAAAAACCATCTCACATACATTTCAACAATCACGTACTCGACAATGCGTCCAGGTGGTAAATTTTCTCTGTCGGACGTAGCGCAAAGCGAACTTCGGAGTTCTCCTGGCCCGGTGGCAGTATTCTCTTTATACTGTTCGGATCATTAAAGCTCTGGTTTCGGTTGTCGCGTGATCAGATATATGAACCCGAGATTACAAATTCGCGGTTGATTTCTCGTTGTATTGTCGGTTTTTGTAACATTCTGATTTTTGAAAAATCCGTTTTGTGACATGGCGACTTGTCTTTCTAAAATGGTTTTGATATCTAAATTGTGATTAATTGTTTGCTACTAGTTAGTTTGTGTACTAGTTCTTTTCAATAGTGTTTCCGTTTCTTGTAAAAGGACCCGAAATAATCGTTCTTCAAACTTTAGGAATTATTACTAGGGTCGCAGACTTTTAAATGTACTTTAAACCAAAAATAGTGCAAGATTGAGTTTACACCTTTGAATTAAACTAGAAATATACTCACTGTGTGTTATTCAGAACACAAAAATACAGTTGAGTTTTCCACACAAAATTCGCTACACTCCGTTCTTCCATTTATTTCTACTTCTACGTTTGTAATTCCACTTATCAACCCTTATAAAAGGAATGACACCGCGTTCGATCATTTTGGAGTTATGTTTGTTTTGGCAGACGGACAAAACGCCGAGAAATTGAACTTATACCAATTTTAATGATGACCTTGTACATGCACAAAGATCTAACGAAAACCATTACATATGTGAGTGAAAAGTAAAAATATTTTCCGAACAACCACATTGAAATAGACTCTAGTTTAATAAACGATCTTTACTCTAACATTTCTATTAGATATAAAAAAAATACGTTTTCTGAATACGCAACCAAGTAATATATAGATTGTTCGATTTGTACATAGTATAAAGCTTTATATTTTGTTTATCTAAGTAAATATACCTTTGTAGTTTGCTGCCATAATAATGTTTACTTTAGAAGGACGCTTGTTTGACTGCAGGGTATTCTGGATATTACAAAGGCCCTCGGAATATAATAGTATGAATATATTTCAAAGATATTCATTTTCACGTACAGCGCTAGTCGAAGAAAATCGACTTTATTTTTATTTTCTCTATTTTGGGACCCATATTGTCATGATATTAATTGTTCTTATTATTCGACAATGTATATGTGGTATTATAGGCTAAGCGAAATAATAAATATTAATAATAACTGCCAGGGGGATGAATATACCAATAGCAATGACAAGAATATGAAAATATTAGGTGCTTCACCAAAAAGATTTTATTTAGGTTCAATCCAAAGCATTTATGATAACTGTATCTCTAATTCATCTTGAAAAATTGGTGTCCTAAACTATAAATAAGTATACACTATATTACTGCGATTAAAAAGTAAGATGACGTGTAAAATAAAACACAAGTATTTATTTGTTAATCCTAATTTATTTTGCTTACTTCGCAATAATCTCCTCTCACTTCAATACACTTGGTACAACTTTTTTCAGGCTTCCAAGCAGTTTTTATGCTCAACTTCTCGCATTTCCTACAAAGCGACTAGTAAACTCTGTTGAATGGCTTGGAAAAAATCACACGGTACCATTACTGGAACATATGGTGCTTGTGGAATGCTATTTATTTTATTTTAACCAAAAAGGAATTATTATTGCGCTGTGATGTAAAAATAGGGTTTTCCAAAACTGGCAAGGCCAATAAATCCAGGTCGCATAGCAGCTCATCAGCAGTACAGTTTAAAAATAACTTTAGATAGCTAACCAGCAAGATTCCAGGTTTATCACCGGCAAAAAATATATAGTTACAAGAAGCCAAATACCATACCATCATATTCGATCCATGCCTCTCAGAGTGTTATAATAACAATGATTGAGCTATTCAAAATTAATTATTTATATTAGGTTTTTAAAAAATAAACTTGTAGCTTTGTAATATTTTAGAAGTATATTATAGATTTTGCTATACGTATGTTTCGTCTTATTAGGGCTTTCTCAAGAGAAATTTGAACTAATATTAATAGTCAAACCAAGTGTTTCCAAGTATACAGATAAAATGTTTTTACTAATTTTTATAACATGTAGTCTAATTTTTTTTTAATTTTTCGTACGTCGCCTGGTAAAAACGCATGCTATTCTTTTACTAATATTGGGGTATTTTAATAATTTAGTTGTTCATTCGTAGTTATTATATGAATATTTCTTTAAGATTTTTTTATTTCAAATTATTCTAATAGGTCTAATTTTTTACTGTTCTTTTCTGAGTGTAATAGTGTAACATTGCTTACATTTATAAAATGATTGTTTTCAATACGATGTGCTTTTTATATTATTTAAGATATCTTTTTTGTGCTCTTTTTTTTCTACATCAAATACTTCTACCACTTTGGCCGATATATACCGCTTCACAATCTTTAAAGTTAATTTTATACACAACTGATTTATATAGTTTTGTCCTTATTACTGACTAACATTCTGGCTAAATTTTGTTTATTTACATACATGTTCTTACATCCCAGTTTATAACCTTTCATAGCATAACCCACATACTTCTTACGGTCACTCGCCTGTCGGTAGGCTTCCTGATAGACATATGGTTAAACACATACCCAAGAGTTGATAGCCTGAGGGGGGTGCTGGCCTGGGTTGTGGGTGGCTGATGATCGTGGTTTGGAACCCACGTTAAGCTGTAGGTCTTAGTTTCTGTAAGTAGTTTCTGTGTGTCTTAGGTAAGGCTGTAGGCCTTAGTTTCTGATGCGCCTCTAATCCTAAAACCTTTAACCGTTTTTTCGACTTCTAACGATTAAACTTAAAAAAGACAGCTACGAAAAAGAAGTTAATATAATCAAAAATATCGCAAAGAACAATGGATATCAAACCAGCATTATAGATATAATGATAAAAAACAAGATTAAGGAAAACACGAAAAAAAATCTAAAAGTTGGCGTGCTATAAACTATATTCATGAATTAAGTTCCTGAATCCCAAATCATTTATTATACATTTATCAAATCAAAATATTAATATTACCTTTGTCAATAAGAATAACCTTACATCGATGCTAAATACCAACAAAGAAAGAGCAAACTTTTTGACAAATCTGGAGTATACGAAATGAAATTTAATATGTGTGATGCTATATATAGCATCATATAATAGGCCTCTATATATGTATATATATATATATATATATATATATATATATATATATATATATATATTATATATATATATATATGTTACATCTAGTATTTTCACGGGTGGATATGGACGGGAGATAATGTTTCTAAATCATGGCGGGTATTGATCCGTTGATGCTGTGAAGCGTCAAGACGTTTTGCCAAAATCGCATTTGGCATTTTCAAGCGAATCGGATTACAACCTTAAAACGGAAAAACAAAAAAAGAAGTTTGCTAATTTAAAACCAATAGATTTTGAACGTACAAAAGAAATACAAGACAACAACAAATTAGTTATAAATGTATCTAACCACCACTTATCCACAGGTGAAGAATCTATACTAAGCAAAACCTTCAACTTTACCATTACCCCAAAACATATACCAATAAAAGACATAATTTCGAACGTCGAATTAACCCTAGACGACAAGCCAGATGAAGAAGCGGAAATATTCAGACAAGATGTACCGGCGAACAAAGGAAACGCTACAGTCATAATGATCACCTAGGAGTATATGATAAAGATGACTAATATTTTACTAGAAACGACATATAAACCAGTGAACAGAGATCCAACAACCTATCTAGAAAAAATGACTAAAAGCAAAATCAAAGCATGGAAACTAGAACCGGACATTGAACGAAGAATAATTCCAAGGGAAAATCAAGCAGATGTCCTAAACTTTACGGTCTACCCAAAATACATAAACCAGAAATCCCATTAAGGCCCATAGTAAATGCCTTTGTTTCTCCAACACAAATTCGGAGAAATATCTAGCAAGTATCATGCAACCAAGCGTCAAACTTGCCGACTCCTATGTTCAAAACTCAGAACATTTGATAAGGATGATTAAAGATTTCCAACTAGACGATACAGACATACTAGCAAGCCTGGACATTGTCTTATTGTATCCAAGTATCCCCATAGACGAGGCCCTTGACCTAATTTCGATCAACGAAGACTTTCCACCATTTGTGGGGGAACTCTCCGAACACTGCTTGAAAAATACATATTTTTCCTTAAACCAGCAGATCTACAAACAGACCGACGGTGCCTCAATGGGATCATCTTTATCACCCGTTATAACCAATCTGTTCATGACCGACTTCGAAACAAAGGCATTGGCCAACGCTCCTTTAAAACCTAAACTTTGGAAACGCTGCGTAGATGATATCTTTATAATATGGCCTCACGGAAACGAACTTCTAAACAACTTCCTAACTCAGTTAAACGAAATCCACCCCAGAATATAGTTCACTCTGGAGGTCGAACAGGATAGAAAACTGTCGTTTTTAGATCTCCTTATCACAAGGAAACTTTCTGGAACGAACTTCGAATACACTGTGTATAGGAAACCAACTCACACCGATCGATACCTCAACGCTAAATCCCACCATCATCCTTCTCAAATCCAAGGAGTAGCGAACACCTTGATTTTCAAATCCTTCCGACTGACACTACCAGATACACGAAGCGAGGAACTACCAAAAATTTCCTCAGTCCTTAGATAAAATGGATATTCAGAAAATTGCCTCAGGAAGGTCATTCGCCATCTGGAAACCCAAACAAGAAGAACAATAGAGGATCATGAACCAAATACACCAAAGGTCCTGCTACCATACGTAAAAGGAATCACAGATAGGATAGGCAGACTACTGAGGAAACATAAGATCAGAACAGCCTACAAGCCACAAAATACTGTTGCAAACATCCTAAAAAACCCCAAGGACAAAGTTAGACTGGAAAATCATAGGGTGTATGTATATCTTGTTTCGACTGCAACAGAGCATACATTGGACAAACAAACAGAC
>JARFXV010000833.1:0-220000 GCA_031761425.1 Cosmopolites sordidus
GGTGGACGTTTTACTGGAACAATTTCGGATGGGCAATTTGGAAATAAGCAGTTTCCATGTATTTGGAACTCTAAGACCGTCGTTCCTCTTGTTTAAGCAGTCTGGACGTTTTTCAATCTCAATTGCTTCACGAATTATGCGGGGTTTGTAGGAATAATATACAGGTGCGATACTTTGGCCTCCTCGAAATCTATTTTGTGACCCTTTTGGATATGATGTTCTGCTAAAGTGGAAGAGAGATCCGATTTTCGGACGGCGAGAAAATGTCTATTAGTTTGGCCGATATATGATTGGGAGCAGCCAGAACAAGGAATCTCATAGACACCATGTGACTCTTGTGGAATATTATCCTTCACTGGTCTAAGAAAACTGGATATATTTCTTTCGGTTGTAAATATCGTTTCGATAATACGTGATACTCTTTGAAGAAGCACAATAAAATGAAAGGAATTTTTGACGTAGGTTGTTAATTTTTCCACGAGCGGCTATAGAGAGTTTTCGCTAAATATCTTGCTAATTGGTGAGTTGGTGAATATATATATATATATATATATATATATATATATATATATATATATATATATATATATATATATATATATATATATATATATATATATATATATATATATATATATATATATATATATATATATATATATATATATATATATCATATCATGAAAAAATTACCAATCTATATATATATATATATATATATATATATATATATATCATATCATGAAAAAATTACCAAAAGGATCACCATATGGCGAAATTAATGAAACTGAAGTATATATACCTGGATGATCTGTGATTTCAATAGGGCAACACCACATTGCAAATACGTGTTCAATCAGTTGGTGTGCTGAACACCAAATCTTCTGAATGAGAGAGTAAAGCAGTAGTCTAAATACTGAATAGGGGCAGGCAAGAGTGCGCCAAAGGAAAAAAAAACGATTCTATCTGCAGGACAAATCATGGTTACATGCTAGTACTGTTACTACTGGACCAATTCAGAGGTACTATGAGGTACTAGATGTAAAAATTTACATATTGAAAAAACAAGCTTTGAAATTCTTCTCCATATGCCGTATTCGCCGGATTTAGCTTCCAGCGATGACTTCCTCTTTCCAAACCTGAATAAATGCCTCGCTATACGAAAACTCACTTCAAATGAAAAGATCAGAGTTAAGGTGACTACTTATTTTGCAAAGTTAGACAAATCAATCAAATGTTGAAAATTTTAAAACATTTCAAGAATCTTGAGATTTCTTTATCAGCCCGAGAACTTTTCAAACGACCCTTGTATCATGTTAAAGGCATTAGAAATTAACTTATTGAAAAAGACTCTGGAGTGATGGTGGAAGTATTGGAAATTGTAAAAGTTGTGCAAACTCATTTATTTTCTAAAATATCGTAAATATAACTAACAAAAAGTTCTACGTGAAGCACATTTTGCTTTGGAAAGAAAGAGAACATTCAGTTCTACTCCTCAACGTTAACTGGGAATATATCTCTCTATACAGGATCTTTTAACATTTTTTTTTTAATATTCTTAAGCAATTTTTTGTTTGCTTTTGTAATTATTTTTTAAATTTTAATTTCACAGTTAAATAGTTGCAGAATATATTTTGAAAATTAATCATTGAAGTAACCGCCTCTTCTCTAACATAACCTCAAAGAAAGCAGTTCAACGGTGTACATCACAGGATTTCGATGATCCGTCCGCATTATCATTTGAAAAGAGAACACTTTCAGAAAATGAGGTGTTTAACAAATCGATCGTTTCAATATCTCTGTGCCATGTAGGATAATCCTTTTGATTTCACCTTCAGGTCACAAAAAGTTTCGACGTTGACTATGGCTAGACCACATTTTTATACGTGGTAACTATTTGGGTTCTCAAATATCAACGGTGTGGCGGTTAATGTTTCTTAATTTTTTAAATAAAAATGGTTTATTCAAAGTATGCGCCATCGCTAGCTGAACATTTTTCCGATCTCTCTGGCAATTCGTGGATGCCCGCCCAGAAAAACTGAACTTTTGAGGTGATCCAATCATCAAGCCATTTTTCGAGCCATCTCCGTAATTATTGAAGTGTTTCATGGAAAATGCGTGTACGTCATCAAAGAGTGCGTCATCAAAACTTCACACACCGTTTTTCACTTGTCCATCTGTCTGTGGTTCAGCTGATGGGGTACCCATTTTACTGCCTCCTGGATCTTTCCCATGTACATGACAATCACAAATGGTTCGGCGACTAACATCTAACCTCTCTGCTATTTGCTGTTGAATTTGCATGTCGTCTTCTTCCACCAATACTGGCAATTCGGCATCTTCAAATGTTTTTAGTTGATCTGGGCGATCTTTGTATTTCAAGTCCAAATCACAACTTTTGAATCGTCTAAACCAACACCCACAGGCGTCTTGCATTGGGACATTGTTCACCGTAAGTTTCCACAAGTATACGACGACTTTCACTCCCCAAATTCACTTTATTCGGCTCGAAACTCGACATGTTTACCGCACGAAAAAAATATAATGCTAACTCGAAATCGTTTAGCATCAATGGCGTTTTGAAAGACACTGTCGTAAGAACAAAACGACATAAGATATTAGACCGTCAATCGTCCACGATTGCTCTCTTAAAAAAATTAAGAATTATTAACCGCTACACCTGGTATCTTCTAGACCAAAGGTCTCCAAACTATGGCCCGCGGGCCAAATCTGGCCCGCCAGTGTCATCACCGGCCCGCGTTGAGCGAATTTAACAAGCGCATGCTCGTTTAAGGCACGTACTCGGCGACTAGTTTAGAAATTATAGATAATGGCAGGAAAATTAAAACGATTTTGGCCCTTGGAACTTACTGGAATAATCAATACGGCTCTAAGGCTGGCAAGTTTGGAGACCCCTGCTCGAGACGAAAGGAAAAGACTGGTGAAGTCAAACAAATGAATATTGGAATATTGTTGATATTAAAAAAAGACATATGTTTAAGATATACAAACATTAATAATAATAATAATAATAAATAATATTTCTAGTGTCCTTTCACAATATAAGTTTTCATATCCAAAAATATCATTGTGAAACTGTACTGAAATTGTGAAGCAACAGTATTTGATGGTGTTTCGTAAGAATGTCGTTTTCCATATTACCAATGTTACGGATGTTTCTTGCGAAAACTATATATAATTATCCGTGATTCAGCATGTGCATCGTGAAAAATATTTATTTTTAATACATAATTATATATAATTTGACTTGGAATTATCGAGGGAATATTGCTAACTACCGAAGTAATGTTTTGGGATTTCGTGAGTAAAAAATTGAAATGTGTAAAGTCATACTTCGAAACGTCATTGTAAGAATGTATTGGATTATCCGGAAAGTTCATAAGGATTTTCCATTTTCATTTAATTTTTAACGCTTGTAAACAAAAATCTATGTTAAATTAGTAATGTCACGAATTAAATTGCAGATAAGGTAAATATTGGCAAATTGGGCGAATTTAACCATCTGAAGAAAAAATGGGTACAATTGCCGTTACGATGTGTGAATCCCTGAGGAACTTGGTGGGCGAAATCTGCTAGACCTCTTTGTGTGATCTCTTGCTAACAAAAAATGTTAAGGCTCCATTTCTGGAGCAAATGGTAACTGGTAATGAAAACTGGATTGTGTACAATAACATGCAAAGAGAAAAATAATGGGGGTTGCCAGTGTCACCGGTTTTAAGCTCAGCAAAAGACGGTCTTCATCTAAAGAAAACTATGCTTTCCAATTAGTAGAATTGCAAAGGACTCATAGTTTTAGCTTCTTCGATGCAACTACACCATCAACATCGACCTCTACCTCACAATTAAATCGACTAAATGCAACAATTGAAGAAAAACGGCTAGAATTGGAAAATAAGAAAGCTGTCGTGTTTCAACATGTCACTGAACGACCACATGTTTCAATGATGTTCCAGCAAAAAATTGTTGAGCTTCAATTTTAAAAGCAGTGAAAAACAGCCTGTTGACAGTTTTTGGCAATAAAGAAGTTAATTTTTCATTTTCAAAAAATCTGATATGTGTAAAGATTTATCCAGAATATCACTTTCAAAATGTTTGAACAACCCTATCTCGGGATCTAACCCCCACAGATTAACCCACAAATGAATCCCATTTTTAATCCCAAAATTGTAAGACCAATTTGGGGTAATTTTTTTTTTTAAGGACCAATATGTAATGGCTACCGTAAATAAATGATTGGTAGGGCAAGAAAGGAAAGTTTTCTCTTTTCTTTAGCTGATAAATTTTGTTTAATTAGAATAATAGATAATATCACTACAGGGAACGACACGGCAAAACTCGCCGTACACAAAACAACGAGAATAGCATCAAATATGTCTCATATACAATTAAATAAAGTGCCAAATAAAGGCTAATGAAAGTAAGTCAGAACATGTGACTTCACATTTAATAAAAAAAACCTGGCCCACCATTCAACTCAATAACCGGATATTACCCTAATATGAACAAATATTTAGGAATATATCTACATCTCGGATTTACTTGGTAAAATCATATATTTACGAAAAGGAAACAATTAGGACTAAAGCTTTATAATCTTTATTGGCTCAGACCAAAAAAAACGCAACTAATGTCAGAATAAAATGCAACTAATGTCAATGTACAAAAGTATTTTAACACCATTATGAGCATATCGGATATTAGAACAATATCGAGATTTTAGAACGATTCCAGTCCAAAGTACTGCGAATAATCAGAGATATTCCGTTGGTTTGTGCGAAGCTAAGACATCAGCCGTGACCTCAATGTAGTGAATGTAAAATAGGAAATAAAAACGTATTATGTAACCTGTTTACAAAGATGAAGTGCACATCCCAATAATTTGGTGACCCAACTTCCTAGAAAACCTATTGGTAAACGTAGACATAAGCATTATGATCCGAAAAGCCTATCAACTATATTTTAAAATAATAAATAATTTAAACTACTATTAGGCAATGCCCCCCCTAATTAGGCAATCACATGATAATATATTCCAGTATACAACTCCATAGATACCGAAGTTATATTTGATCATATCTGAATTCTCTAAATTGAATTTTCCGCCATATGTATAGTTTTAATAAAAAATTAAGATAATTTTCAAATTAAACTCTATCAGAATCATGTATTATCACGATGAAAACTTATCAGATCGCCCTCGTAACACAATCTTAATATAAAAATTAAGGTAGACCTTTAAATTTCCAATTATATTTCCTGAAAATACTTCGGTTTCTATTTGGCTGTGAAGAAAAAATACCAGATAACCATTTGCCATGGTCCTTGCTTTATCCAATATTATGCATGGATAAAAATTTCCTTCTGAATAGGCCAAAATTAAGTTTGATGACGGTTTTCTAAAAATATATAATGTTTTCACTTAATTCATTTCTCCTTGCACTACTTTTAAAATCTCTTACGCAACATATGACGGTATATGAGAATCTACTGATGTATCTTTTAAAAAATCTTCGGATTTTTGTTTCGTTTCTCCATTGCCCATGATCAGAATTTTTTTGTTGTTATTTTTTACTATTTGCAATTTTTTTATTCGATTTTAATACTATAATTTAATATGATATGATAAGATGAAAAATGCCATTAGACATATCAATCAAATCAATTTTCCAACTTTCCCTACAGTCAAAAATATTTGGAACAAGTGAATTGCTTGTTGCATAAAGAAACATCCAATTTGTCAATTGATTTCTAGTAATTTTTTCGTTTTAGTGTTTAAAATGTCAAACGTCGTAAAACTTTTTCGAGGTTAAGGAAATCAAAACAATATTTATTAACAAACGTATTTCGTATAAATTTATAAAAATGTTATCTCTTCAAGCGTATAATAGTAGCAGTGACGAGGAAATTGACGATAACCCATCAGAAGTAAATTTAAATGAAACAGAAACTTTGGAACTTATGCCACCTGAACTAACAAAATATTCAATGAAGAAAGATCTTCAAATTTGTGCTACTCCCATTGTATTACCTCCAGCTGTTGACGAAGATAAAATTCATATTCATCCTGATACCAAAGAGCTACAATATAATCCTAAATTTGATGAATTATTTGCACCTGTTGTGGGGCCAATAAATCCATTTAAAACCCAGCAACAAGCTATTGAAAGAAATATACTTTCTGGTGAGTTGAATTTCTATGTTATGTTATGTCCAATATTACATGTTATTTTGTTAGGACACATTGAGCCAGCACATGTAAGTGAATTCCAATTTGAAAACCAACGTCGAACTTTTGCCAGTTTTGGTTATGCACTAGATCCTTCAGTAAGTACAGATGAGAAAGGATTACATAAAGTTATTGGTAATACAGAAGAAGCAAAAGATACAAATTTAAAGACAGTATTTGAAACCACAAATCTAAGACCATTGGATAAAAGAAAAAGAAAGAAAAATGATGATCCTAGTGATGTTGATGGATTTTTAGGTATGGTCTCTTTTAAAACTTTGTAATTAGTTTTCATGTTTGATATATTTTTTTAGGGCCATGGGGAGGATTTGTTGGGGAACAAAGGGTGATGAAGCCAACTGAAGAAGAACAAGCAGAGTTGCAAGAACTTGTATCTAAAAGAACAAGGCGAGGAAAGGAAGTAGAAGAAAAACAATTTGAAGAAAAATCAGTTTTACACATCAAGGATCCTTTAGATTACCAAGGCAGATCTTTTCTGCATGCACCCCAAGATGTTGGGGTTAATCTCAAGTCAGGTAAGGGAAATATATTAATAATTGTAATGAAGCTACATCTACTTAAGGAATGAATAATTTCAGATACACCACCAGAGAAATGCTTTTTGCCAAAGGCACACATTCACACATGGTCTGGCCATACAAAAGGTGTATCTGCTATTCGATGGTTTCCCAAAACAGCACATTTGTTTTTATCCTGCAGTATGGATTCTAAAATTAAATTGTGGGAGGTATACAATGAGAGAAGGTGTGTCAGAACATATTATGGACATAGACAGGCTGTTCGAGATATTAACTTTAATAATAGTGGCAACCACTTTTTGTCTGCTGGTTATGATAGGTATATAAAATTGTGGGATACTGAAACAGGGCGTGTGATATCAAGATTCACAAGCAGGAAAATACCATATTGTGTCAAATTCAATCCTGATTATAACAAACAACACTTGTTTGTGGCAGGTACATCTGATAAGAAAATAATTTGTTGGGATACAAGATCAGGTGATATAGTTCAGGAATATGATAGGTAAGTCAATCTAAAGATTGTGAAGGGGCAGTATATGTAAGATTTGTTTTGTTACTAGGCATTTGGGTGCTGTAAATACAATTACATTTGTTGATGAAAATAGACGCTTTGTGACAACTTCAGATGATAAATCGTTAAGAGTGTGGGAATGGAATATTCCAGTTGACATGAAATACATTGCTGATCCCACCATGCACAGTATGCCAGCTGTAACTCCAAGTCCAAATGGTAAATTTCTAAAATCATCACCATTAGCATTGCTGTAACTTATTATTTTTGTTCTGTTACAGGAAAATGGTTAGCCTGCCAAAGTATGGACAATAAAATTGTTATCTTTTCAGCTTTAAATAGGTTCAAATTAAATAGAAAGAAAACATTCACTGGTACGTTATTAAAATTTATTTTGTGATACATAAAGTTTTCATTGTTAATATTGATTTTAGGGCATATGGTAGCTGGATATGCTTGTCAGCTAGATTTTTCTCCTGATCTCTCCTATTTGGTTTCTGGAGATGCAGATGGAAAATGTTTTATATGGGATTGGAAAACTACAAAATTGTATAAGAAATGGAAGGCACATGATAGTGTTTGTATCAGCTGCCTTTGGCACCCCCATGAACCAAGTAAACTGATAACAGCTGGATGGGATGGTTTAATTAAATATTGGGATTGAATATATCTGTATACAAATTTAACAAATTGTAAATATACATCTTTTAACTTTTATTAAACAAGTGTTATTTTTCTAGAACAATAATAAAGTATGAGATAAATTTGTACTTTTCTAACATACCTAATATCAGATAATGTTTGAAAAATAATTTCTCCATGTATTCAATGAAGAACTGTGAATTACTTCTAAAAGTTAATTCTACAACTACAAAAAAAGTCAATTTTAAAAATAACTATGTCAAATTGATTTTGCTATATGTAGCAGATCATGACGAACTTTTTCTCCTGATACGCTTCCCAGGATATCTAGAATCCCCTAAGTAATCAAGTCAATACCAGTTTCGGGTTAGTTAATTCTAGATAAGCAGAAGAGCAAAGCTAGCGTAAAAACCAGGGTGAAAAAGAAGAAGAAAGATGAAGTTGGGAGATATTTGCTAAAGGTCTCTATTTGGATCATGCATTGGAATATAAGTTAATCTCAACTTTGTCATTGGAATCTTCTGGATCTAATAATTTATTACGAAATTTATAAGTTTCTTTCCTTTATGAACTGAACACCGCTAGAAGCAATAAGTTTCAACCGGCCTAGCTGCCAGTGTCTAAAAACACTAAAATCCCATTGGTAAACAAAATATTGGTTTGAAAAATCGTATATAACATTCTGAAAAGTATGGGAATTTAGAGAATAGACTATTCATCTTTTTCATTTTTTGCATTATTTGAGAGAAATATGCTTTTGATTCTCTACTGTACAATATATAGATAAAAAATTCAATACAATGACGCTGTATTTACAAGGTGTGGTGTACATAAAATATAGCAACGAAAATTATAGTATCACTGAAAAAAAGCCCTATTCAGCATGACCAAAAAATGGATTTATACAAATGTGTACTTTTATAGAGGTTTATGTAGCTTATTGGTTTCATGATATTTCTAACCTAAAAAAAAAATATAGTCTTGTAAGAATGGGTATTAATTACTTAAACATAAAGCAAGTATTACATTTGATAACAAAGATAAGTGCATTAAGTATGATATAAAACGTCACATTTATCTAACCGTACAGGCAAAAGGAAGTTGCTGCATTTGCATGATGCTCTTTATCGCAAAACCGCAATATCGAGTAAACATAAATGTATATTTGAAAATCTGTCTCCTTAGAGAAGAATAATTCTATAAATTGTTGGTATAAAATATGAGTGTGGTAGGTACATTTATGTAGGATTTAATGGATGTGTGCTACTGAATGGTTTTGGAATTGTTAACCATTATTTTTAGGTAGAAGATTTGTTAAAGTCCATTAATTGCAAACCTATAAACAAAGCTTCAGACATAGAAAGCTGTCTGTTAAATCCCCCGCAATGGATAGAAAAAGTTATCCCACTGTGTAAGAGATCAAAATCAGTAATTAAGAATAATCCTGTAGATTGTCATACCAGTGAGGGCCATTTTTATGTTCGGAATCGATTTGATACTTGTAGTATGCCAAAAACATTAGTATGTCATGACTATAAAGGAGGCTACTTGACGGATTCGTAAGCAACATTGAGAAGTTTAAAGGTAATTTTGTATATAAAAGAATGATTATTTTCAGATATGTTCCTCTCAACATAGAAAATGAAAGAAACATTGCCAAAGAAGGATACACTTTCTATAACTGGTCCCAAATTGATTATTTTGTGTATTTCAGTCACCATTTTATTACCATACCACCCTTAAGTTGGATAAATGTTGCCCACAAAAATGGTGTAAAAGTTTTAGGTACAATTATTACAGAATTTAATGACGGCGCGAAAATATGCGATGAAGAAATTTTTAATAACCGTGATTCAATGAGAGAATTTGCATATAATTTAAGTGAATTATTAAAAATATTTCGATTTGATGGTTGGCTGTTAAATATTGAAAATAAAGTACAACATCCTGACATCTTAAAGGAATTTGTTGAAGTACTCACTAAGAAAATTCATGAGGAAGATAATGAAAACATTGTGCTATGGTATGATAGTGTTACAGAAGATGGGAAATTGAAATGGCAAGATGAATTGAATTCAGAGAATAAGTAAGTAAATCAATTCATTTATTTGAACCTTTGGTGTGAAACACTAATCTCGAAGAGACAGTTTGATGTTTAGTGGTAAATTTTTCTTGATTTCTTAGCGAAACGCGTATGGAGAAATATAAAAAAGTGATTGGATGTTTAGTGGTAAACCTCTCTAATATTCTCTAAGTTTAATAAGCAAGTACTACTAAACTTGAAGAGATTTACCACTAAACACCAAAACGCTTTTTTGAACTGCTCGACGCACGTTTCGCTAACCATGTTAGCATCATCAGGAGATGATTTAATCTCCTGATGATTAAATCGATGATAAATTAGATTAGATAAATTAGATTAATCTCCTGATGATTAAATTGATGATAAATTAGATTAAATCATCTCCTGATGATGCTAACATGGTTAGCGAAACGTGCGTCGAGCAGTTCAAAAAAGCGTTTTGGTGTTTAGTGGTAAATCTCTTCAAGTTTAGTATTTCACACCAAAGGTTCCAACAGAAGAATTGAAGCAAGTACTACATATTTCCAGACGCTCAGCTTGCTAACCATATTAGATCCATATAAGATTAAACTATCTCTTAATGATGCTAACATGGTTAAGAAAACTTGTACTGAGAAATATAAAAAAAGTTATTTGATGATTAGTACTAAATCTCTTTAAGTTTACTAAGCAAGGTCTTTTTATACATCTTTCAATACTACTAAATGTGATTTGGTTTTAGATGTTTCTTCGATTTGTGCGATGGAATATTTTTAAATTACTGTTGGGATGAAAAGAACTTAGCTGATACTGTTGAGTTGGCGGGATGTCGGCGTTTCGATGTATTTGTTGGTATTGATATATTTGGCAGAAATATGTTTGGAGGAGGACAATTTAATACTTTTAAGGTAACTAGCTATCAGTTCACTTCATAAAACGGCATGAACGTAGTTGTTTATCCAATAGACACAGTATGTCGGAAAAATAACGGATCTTTTTAAATAAAAAAATTAGTGATTTTGCTAAAATTATTTCTTTTTACTCAAAATACATGCTTTCCGTATCAATACACCACTGGACACGTTCAACCAATCTAGCATAAATATTTATGCCGTTTTTCAGAATTGTTTCAATGATCCTTGTCACGGCTTCACGTACTTGTGTAACACTGTCATAAAACGTTTCTTTCATTGCGAGTTACAGTTTCGGAAACAGGAAATAGTTACATGGAGATAAATTAGGTAAACACGGAGGATGTTGGAACACGGAGACTTGTTTTTCTCCAAAAAATCACGAGCAGCGACGATTCTATAAGATGGAGTATTATCGTGAAATAAAAACCAACTTCTCAAAACTTCAAATTTTGTTAATTATATTTTGGTCGTATTTAATTACTCCGCTATCCATCTCACAGTCGAATTCGCATCGTTGACGATTATTTCACACACTTTTTCCAGAACTCATCGCGATTTTTGTTTTTTGACCGGCCTCGCTTTGGGTCGTCTTCCAAAGCATCAAGACTGCCCTGGAATAACGTATACCACTCAAACACACATGTACGGGATAAGCTATCATGATCATAAAATGTTTTCATCACTTCAAATGTTTTTATCAAAGTTTCACCGAATTTGAAACAAAATTTAATATCAGCTCTTTTTCCATCGTGTTTTTGTGACGAGGTGACCAAAAGTATTGTCATTTTAAGCTCTATAACTTAACAATCTGTTGATCGATTTTAATGATTGTGGTCCGGTTTTATAGAAGAGATATACAGTTTTCAAGTTATATATGTTTCAATAGATGGTGCTAATAGTTATCTTTGAATTTAAAAAGGTTATTTTTCCGACATACTGTGTATTGTATTTTTTTATTTATAATTAATTAATTAATTAATTATTTAATAATTTACGATATTTTATTCGACTACATTTTTCTTCAAGGCAGTAGAGTTGATATCTAAATATAATCTATCTATGGCATTATTTGCCCCTGCTTGGACATATGAAACATTGGGAAAACTTCCTCAAGAAACGACGTTTTCTAGATTTTTAACAAGAGACGATACTTTATGGTCAAGCCTCTGGCCTTACCTTTATACACATCCATTAAATAATCTTTTCTCGACAAATTTTCATGTTGGGTTTGATTCAGTAAGCTGTTTTTATCTGCTGTATATTTTTATATATAAGTATTTTTATTATTACAAATATTATCTTTCAGGATATGTATAGTTTATTTGTACAAGAACAACAAATATCCAGAATTATATTCCCAGATTCACTTTATACTATTTCTGACAATGAAACAATATTAAGTTTAAAGAGTTCTTGTGATTGTTTAAAAAGGGGATATGTTCAAGCTAAAAATGCTTGTTTGATTTCAAATAAAAATATAAAGAAGACAAGTGCAAATATTTTACATAATATTTTTGCATGTGATATACAAATTCAAGGAAAAATTGCTGTATTTATTAAAACTGAGAAAGTTGATGAATTCGATTCATCAGTGCTAGAGCTAAATCTGTTGACTAGTTTGGAAAGTGGAAATATACGAAAAGTTAAATTGCTGGGTAAGTACATCTTTACCAAGTTCCATCTTTTAGTTATTCACTTAATAAACGCCCCTTTTTTATTACCATAATTCTATATTTTAAATTATATTTTACAATAAACAAGTCTGGAAGGATGTCAAAAGAAAACTAATCATTAGATGGGTATAACTCAGAAGAATTTGGACGATAGTGTATTATACTAGACTTGCTTCTAATTTTGATTCATAGAGTAGTTTATAGAGATGCATAACAGTAATCTCACTACCCTCATCTTGTTTGTAGCATCTGCTTTTCCACATTTTGAATCAATAATCTAATTTTTAATAGTTGAATAGAATTGATAAAACTGTTGATATGTTATAGATTTCTTTACCATTCATTAATTAAATGATTATTTGAAAATAATTCACTACATTTTATTTGACTAACAGGAAATAGTCACACGGAAATAAATCATGAAAATACGGAGGATGTTGGAGCACACAGACTTGTTTTTCTCCAAAAATTCACGAACAGCGACGATCCTGTGAGATGATGTGTTATCGTGCAACAAAAACCAACTTCTTAAGACTTCAAATTTTGTGAATTATGTTTTCGGTCGTATTTAATTACTGCTTGGACATATAAAAAATTGGAAATACTTCCACAAGAAACATTTTCTAGATTTTTAACAAGGGACGATACATTATGGTCAAGCCTCTGGCCTCACCTTTATACACAGCCAGTAAATAATCTTTCTCAACAAATTGTCATATTGGCTTCGATTCAGTAAGCAAAAACAAACGATTTAAAACTAGATTCTTTTTGAATTTTAATTACGATCCAATATTTATCTGATATGATTTTTTTATCATAAATTCAAGATGACCCCATTTCCTGCTAGAAGTTACCGTCTGCACTTGTCATAACTCTAAGCTGCCTATGTATTTTTCCGATAAGAGTGTCACAACTTTGAACCGTAATAGTGGGAAAACTGAAATGTTAATGGAACTCATAAACTGCTGAGTTCAGTACATTGTATCAATTCACCATGGAAAGGTACATGATTCATTGCATAAAAATTATTTATATCTAAGTTGGAAGACGATTCCTACTTTGGAAAAAAAATAATCTAATCCGTCGAAGCGCACTTGATGCTTGTGTGGTTTGTTAACAAACATAAATACGTATCTGGGAACAGACTTGACGAAAACAACATCACAGGAGATATCAGAAATCGTATTACGTATGGTTACTTATTTCCAGCATACTGTCCTAAGATCTAAACTTATTCAAAGTAACATGAAAGTTAGGATCTATAAAACACTCATTCGGCCAGTAGTCACTTATGGCTACGAGACGTGGACTCTCACAAACAAAACAGAAGGGATGCTTGCAGTATTTTAAAGAACAGTACTCAGAAGAATTTTTGGTGCTGTGAATGACAATGGAATTAGGAGGATCACGTATAACTTCGAATTCAAAGCAATTGTACAAAGATGTGGATATTGTAGAATATGTACGACTCAGATGGGCGGGATGCATGGCGAGAATGCCAGAAAACCGAACACCAAGGAAAATCATGGATACATGATGGCAGGACACTGTAAGGGGCTGCTGGAGCTCGATTCGGTTGGAGATGAAGGTTGAAGCAGGTGCAGGTGCTTATAACAGGCTCTAGCACCATAGGAAGAAGAACAACAAACATAAATGCAGCATTTATTGAACATTGTTTGAAATATAAATGTCACTCATAGACAGTACAGTCATTATGTGTACAGTACATTCTTTCAATTCACCATGGTAAGATACATGATTCAACAACGCGTAGAAATTATTAGTAGCTACCATCAAAATGCGTATTCGGTTCGCCATCTTTTCTGAAGCGAAAGTGAAGTGAAGTTCCCCATCTTAATGAGTTTGTGAACAAACAGTTGCAGGATTTGGGCCAATGAAAATCCTCACGTAATTCAAGAGTTACCTCATCATCCTCAGAGAGGCGCTGTTGGGTGCGGTTCTTAGGCTGAAGGAAAGATAGAGCCTTATTTTTTTGAAGATGATGATGGAAGTCGTGTTACTGTTAATGGTGAACGCTATAGGAATATGCTAACAGAATATATTTGGCCGAAACTAATAAATATGGATGTAAACGATATAAACAATGTTTTCTTTCAACAAGACTTGTCACACGTCTTACCAGACAACCAATTTATTACAAGAAAAATTTCTTGGACGCGTTATTTCGCGAAATAGTAATGTTAACTGGCCACCAAGATAATGCGATTTCACAACCTTAGATTATTTTTTTGTGGGATTATGTTAAATCTCTGGTTTACAGATATAAACCGTCAACAATTCTTGACTTTAAATGAAACATTTAGTCCATTTGAAAATATACAATGCGATGTGTGTGAAAGAGTAATCAAAAAGGAGGTACAGAACTTCAATTAATAACTCGCATGCTAATGAAATTGTGCCTTATGATCTGTACTGACAATCTTTTTAAAAAACCAAACGTATTAAAAAAATTCTCTTTGTGTTACAGGTGAAAAGAAGAATAACACAGAAAACAATATGTCAATATTAGAAGTAAATCCAATGCTAGAATCGGAAATAAAACAATATATTAATTTAGACACATTGCAAAAAAAACACAATTATTCCAAATCATTAACGTAAGTTTTTTTTTCTGTTCAATATTAGAAAATCAGATTGTGTTTATTTTCAGCATGTATCAGTTTTCTACCACTAAATGTACTTTATTAGAAATCGGAGCTACTCTAATCAATGGACACTCAATTTTCTTAACTGATTTTGGTATATTCAATCTGTAGCATATGTATCATAATATGGTAATGTGTTTGTAACTATTATATTTACAATATTTTAGTTTTGGTACTTTTGATGTAAAGATTAATTAAAAAATATTTTTTGTGAATCATTGTTAACAATTATTAGCTAGCAGTTACTCCACACGTTTTAGTAACCAGGTTCGCATCATCAATTAATTGATCAAATCCTTCTTCATCATTCTCCTAATGCTACATGATTTGCAAAAAGTTATATTTATTCAACATTATGCATTCCATATTCACACCATAGATTTTTCCCAACCCGACATGGATTAACCGGGTTGGGGGTCTCTGACTCGGAACGTTAATAGTGGTTTTGTCCTGTGGCTAGGACAGGAGATCCGGTGTTTAAGAAAAGGTGGGGTTTTGGTAACGAAGTAATCAGACGGAGATGAATTTAACGAATTGGAAATCACTGAAATACCAAAATCCCGAGAACTTGTTTTCTCGAAAAAATGGGGCCGTGAATCCACACTCTGAATTTTGTTGATGAAACAAATTTGGTGGGCGCGAAGGCGAAATGGAATTTATCAAGTTTGAGATTCGTAAAGAATACGGATCTCGTAAAGTTTGATGTCGCAAATTATGGCAATTTAACGAATTGTGTCGTCCGATATGCGGGGAGAGCCCTTCCGCAAGTTCTGAAAAATAATTTGCTTGTAGTGCACTGGAATTTAAAGGAAAAGTCCTCCAAATCTCCACACGACAGTAGGTGAAGGGATTGTCACGGAATTCCGCAATTTGATCGCCTTTGGGAGCTATTGCTTCGTACATCAACTCAGAGTTGGTCTGGCTTTGCAACCAGGCGTTCACAGTATGCAAACCTCCTCAGTTACTGCAAGTAGCAGGACTCTTCTGGCCTTTTTTAGTACTTATCTAACGCAAACAAGATTGGTGTTTGTTCTCCGAATTGCCGAAAAATTGACAGTTAAAATACCTGGCCATTAGATATCTGGGCATGCATCTAATGCACTGCATCTTAATGAAAATTGGATATTTCAGTAAAATATATTTCTTGTACATTTGACGACACTTTACTGAAGGTTGGTGTGAAGTCAATTGTTTTGGTTAAATAGCATGTATGTATGTTGCAATTACAGCATATAAATATAGACAATGATATCAATGCATTATCCCAACATATTTCTGCAGCCTCAAGCAAATCAGTAAAAAATGTCACAAAAATAACGAGACACAATAACAGTAAAATCGCAGACCAAACCCAGTAAAAAATAAAAAGTAAAAAGATAAACTAGACATATGATTAAAAATATTTACATATATTACACTACGAAAAAGGAATAGAACATGTAATTGAAAATAACAGAACAATTAAAATGTCTACAAAAACGCCTTGGAAAACGTGAAATGATTGTCTTAAAGAATGACCTAGGAGAGGAATGACCTAGGAGAGGAAATAAGAAATAAGAATGCTAAATAAAAAACCCACAGAAGATTTCTACAAGATAGTTCATGAAGTATGAAAGCTGAGGGAATAAGGGATAATCGTAAAATACTAAATGTCGGCTCAGAAAAAATGTCTGAGATTAATGAAGATGCAATCCTACATGCTCTTCATGAAAACCAATAAAGCCAAGCCAAACATAGGAAGATGATATAAAAATAGAAATGTTAAAAGAGACCAAAGAAATAAATAGGCCAAAACTTATAGTTCTTAATATGTGTCTAGAGCAATGAAATATACCGGATAACTGGAACAACGACATGATAATAATCCTATTCAAAAAAGGTGCTCCAATACTTTTACAGAATTATCGTCCAATTAGCCTACTTTCTCAAATGTATAACCTACTGAATTTCTCAAATGTTGACCAAAATTATTATTAATAGGCTAACAAAGGAATTGAACGACTACCAACCAGTAAAACAAGCAGCATTTTGGAAGGGATTTGACACTTCTGACGACATACTAACTGAAATACCATCTGCCTTTATATATGACATGTATTTTTCTATTGGAACCATCGGTGTGAAACACTAAACTCGAACCACCAAATAGATTTGCCACAAAACACCATATCACTTTTTTAAACTTCTAGATTAAATCATCTCCTGATGGTGCTAACATTTTTAGCGAAAAGCGCGTTGAGATGTTTAAAAAAGTGATTTGGTATTTATTGATTATAAGAAAGAAAGCATTTGACTCCATTGAACACTGGGCAATAATGAAAGAACTTGATCATGCTCAAAGAGATTTCTGATGCACAAGACTGATTAAAAACATCTATGCACGTGCTACCATAACGGTGAAACTACATGAACCTACGAAAAGTTTTCCAGTTAGGCATGGAGATATAATCAATATCTTTGAACTTATTTCATCTAACACTTGAAGGAGTCTTTAAAAACTGAACTGGTCAAACAAGGGGATGATATTCTGTTTACCGAAAATAAAGAAGATCCAGGATATAATACAAAATCTAGAAAATACATCTTGAGAAATATGAGTTAACATCAATTTGACCAAAACCATGTGTCGAAGACACATTAGAAGAGACGAAAACGTCTAGCATGGGCTACTTTTGGTAAGCTTTCATATGTTCATAAAAATAAAGTAATCCCGCAAGATTTAAGATATAAAGTATTTGACCAGTGCATACTACCCGTTCTAATATATAGGGCCCTAATCTAATTTATAGGCCGTTCTAATATATAGTAGATAGAATGTTAAAATCCTTCAATAGGAGGAGAATTGGGAAAATGAATACAGGTAGGCCAGGGATGAGATAGTATGATGATCTGAGGGTGGCAGGGTTGCTATGGATGAGAATCGTACAAGATCGTGATAGGTGGAAACTCTTGAGGGAGGCCTATGCTCAGTATTGGGCGACATAAAGACTAAAAGAAGAAAGAAGCATGTATTTTGCGGCCGCCTGTTTCTCCATACTTAAATATTTTGAATTACTTTGTATAAAATAAGATGGAATATTTATTAAAGAGTAAGAAAAGTTAAATGTAAATGAGTTTAATAAGAATGTTTTAAAGGCTTGAATATCAACACCACTGGAAGAAAAATCCAGAGGAAGGAAATAAAAATAAAAGGATACATATTGAATACTCATATGTTGTTTTATTTTTAAAAACACTCATTAATAAAATATTAATGAACGTATTCATCACAATGTTAATATTACTAGTAATTATTTAGCGCCATGGTATGCTGTATATATATTAACTGAAAACTTGCTGTGGTTCAATTATTTTATTAACAACTTACATTGTTTTATATAAAAAAATATAGCTAATTAATACTATGTTTTTGCTTTTGAATATTACTTTAGGATGGAAACCTAAAATTTCTGTTTAATGTTCTTGCTTCTCCGGATCTTTCAACACTTCTTCCGGTGTATTTTGGATTTCTATAATTTTCGTAGTATTGCCTATTAGAATATGTGCTTTTGGAATATTTATTGAATATTCTGTTATCAACACCTAAAAAGCAAAATAAGATATAATTATTACACTTAACGTAAACAAAACTAATGTTAATGAAGGTAAGGAGTGTCAAGGTTAACTTTTATAGTGTTATAGACAATTAGTTTCATCAACGAGGACGTGAAAAATAATGCAACATATTAGATCATTCTCAGCGGAATCGTGACATAAATAATGAGACACAAAAATAAGCACCTGCATTACGATTTAATGCTTCGTTGTTCTATTAATCAGTCTTTATTAAAAATATGAACCCAATTCATCCAGCGCCCCTTTGATTCCTTGATGCCATTTGTTATACAAATTAGTGGGGTTAAAAACGCCCAAGTCTTGGGTGTAGCTTCCCAAATGAGGGTTGGATATACTCAGATATTGCCCAGGAGGGAAAACACCTAAAACAAGGGTTTAGCAGTTAATATTAACTTAATTAGTATAGTTTTAATGACGCCAATAATGAATATGTTTCCTGTGCCGGTGACTAACCAGGTGGTAACTTGTTCCTATATCGATCTAAAATTGGGTCGTAATCTTCTTGAACTGGTTTTATTTCGTCGTTAAAGATAATATCATCGGGGTCGGTCGTAGTAGTAGGTTCTGTAGTTGTTACTACCACAGGTGGAAAAGTACTAGTAGGTGGAGAAAATATGGGTGGTCTATTGAAAAAGTTGAACGGCCCATTATTACTTCCGCTTTGAGGTTTAGATGGAAATTGTGTTGAACTACCTGAATTATTTGATATTTACATTAAAATTGGTTTAATATATTCAGAGGTGGACTCATACAATAGAAATTTGAGCTTAAACAAATGATCCACATTAAATACTTTGGAAATAACTATTTTTACAGATGATGCGATGCAGTGAATTTTAGTAACTGGTAATTGATATAACAATTTAGCACTTAGGTCATAACACAACGATTTAATCATTATGCAGTTTTTGTGGATCATTTGTACAAACATAACAACGAGGTTCACTGATATTTCTGAGATACGGATAAATTATATAAACTTATACATTTTTCAATATCAATATCAATATCATACATGGTACTTATTAGATCATCAATTTTAATTCTCGCCCTTTTTGTACTGTCGTTGACATTTATTTACAAAAAATACAATACAAACTTAATAAACTTTGATGTAATCTCCCACACTTTCTTTATATTTTCGTCATCTATCAAGCAATCCTAGATCGAAAAAAAAGTGATTGATGTTTTTTTCGACATTCTCAAGAGATGTGAAATAGCTACGAACTAGATGATGTAGAGATGAAAATCTGCAGGGGCCAAGTCTGGACAAAACACCGGATGCTATATTATCTCCTAACTCAACTCGGTGGTCGTTCCCAGAGTCCTTTTTCACCGTATGGGACCGTGCGTTGTCCAAAATCATAATGATTTCCCTTGTTTCCTTGCCAGTGTAAAAACTTTTTCATCTGCCATAGAGCGTTTCTAACACTAATTAGTTGCTAATAAGAGTCAACAACAACTATTTGAGCACTGCATTGACGTTCTGGTTGACGGCTCACCAGAATTAACCCACGATGTTTGTGTTTTTGCAAGAAAAGTGTATTCTCTAGTAATAATCCACTTTTCGTCACAGGTCACAATCTTATGCAGGAAGTCCAAGGAAAAGTTGAATCTGGAGAACAATGACACAACAACTTCAAAGCATCTGGTCTTGTTCTCAGCTGAAAATTCATAGGGACCCAATGAATCTCCTTTCGAACGACATCGCATTTTATAACTGATGTTTTAGGTTATATTCATAGTAGGGTCATTATTATACCTCGTTTTGAAGCTGAAAGATGGCATTTTAGAATATCTTTACGACTGGACAAAAAAAAAATTGGAATAGGTTCTTCAGTAGATGAAGCATAGCGGCCGAGAATGAAGTTGAGGACCTAACAAAACGACACTTTCGTTCTTTTTTAGGTTTAAGAATAACTAGAAGTTGTACATTGGGAGATCAGATGCCGTGAATCAAATTCAGAAAACAATTAGTTGTTATTTTCACTAAAAAAGTTTGCAGTATCATAGAAATGTGTATACGGCAGCCTAGAAAACATGTCTTGGGTAACAATTTCCCTATATAAAGCTTGAAGAGCTTTAAAGTCAGATAATAATGTGTGCCAGGGTTCCGTGACTGTCTTTTGTGATTCTAGCTGAATAGCTTTCTCTAATCCTGTACTCCTAAAGAAAAAATCATCTTGTTCTTGATATGTCCACGTATTTTTCAAAGAAATATAGAATTAATAACATATATTTTCTGTTTTCTTACTTATTTAACCATCTAGTTGGTTCAGGTTATAGTTACGAAAGCCGCTGTTATAGGATAGCTGTTATATAGGTAGTTCAATTTGTTTTCAAAGTGGCTACTTAGTTTGGAATTCAATATAATTCAATATTTGTAATCAATTATTGTAATCTCTTGTCAATTTGCGGATTTGAATCCTATTTTCTGGACTGGATGGTATAGCGGATTTTTCTAATCTGCACTATATAAGTCTATAAGTACTTGCTGTTGCAGGGATAACTAGTGTATTAAACATCGCATGTGATATGAAAAATTTTACTATCTCTCTTAACTGTATCTCAAAACATTCGGATTGACCCTCGTATATATATCGGGTCCTTCAACAAGGAGTTTTTGACACCTAATCTAGTATACGAGGTGTGTAAATAAAGGCGAGCCTCGGCTTTATGAGAATGCCCTAAATCACCTGAAAATCTGGATACTATGGAAACCACACTGTTACCATACGTTTTGCTGTAAAACTTCAGAATCAGATGTTGGTTTGCCTCCTCTCCAAACGGGAAACCGACAATAATTTATTTACACACCTCGTATGTTTGATAGTCGTGTTTCTTTTTCCTCTTGACATTTGAGACACTGAATAGTTAATATTTAGAGACTCCATTTGTGACTAAAATGGAGGCTATATAGGAGGTTTCAATCAATTTAAAGATACTTCACGACACAGAGATACGGAAGCAGTTTATTTGATATTTACCAGATTTTATGAAGGTGTTCTCTTTTTAATGGCGATAAAGTCTGGCCATGACGTTGTTAACTAACATTAAGGAGTTAATTTGGAATTTACATTATGGAAAGGTTTATAGAAATCCCCAAACGATCTAAGAACTAAATGATAGTATCCAACGTGTCAATTACGATAGAACGTAATTCAAAATTTGAATAAAATTTTCATCATGCCTGTAACAGCTAGAGATGACCATTTCAGTGAAAATGTTATCAAAACCTAAATAATAACTACTCAGCGTCATTTTAATTCACAAGTAAAATGAAAATCTCCTGGTTAAAAGACCTTATATTTATAAATTGTTACTTTATACCTCCAAATGAAAATTGAGGCAATGAGGGTAGTTGAAAATTGTCGAAAGATGGCAACAACGATTGGAAACTTTGACCTATAGCCGGAATAGTTCCAATAAAAGATTGGATACCATCGGATAATCCTAAAGCAAATTGTTGAGGGGACGGGAATATTCCCGCAAAAGGTCCATTATATTCACCTAGATAATAAAAAAAATAACAACACTACAATTATGAAATGCAGCTTTGTTAGGTTGTGTATAAAATAATAACGGTTCCAGCAGCACTATTTTCTTTTACGCCCTCCCACTTTAAAAACCCACGAGCCGCCACCGCACTAAATACGCACCTTTGAAACTTCCCAGCACGCCATTTAACGAATCTTACTTGACAAATATTACAGTCATGAGTTTATAAAGGGTTTCCCAATAAGAGTGATATGATTTGAATTTGAAATAAAACAGAAAATTCTGCCGAAAAAGGTGCTCATTGTTTTTATTAGATGGTATATTTTATGCCATTTATAATTTAAACAAAATATCGTTCAAGTGGCCACCTCGACTATTCCTACACTGGTTGATCCGATGAGTCCAATATCGGGTGGTATAGTGACCGTGGTCGCTGGAATATTGGCTTCAAGTTCATCAAGAGTCTTGGGTTGGTTGGTGTAATTTATGCTGTGATTTAACATAACCCCAAAGAAAATAGTCCAGAGGTGTTAAATCACAAAATCTTGGTGGCCATTTGCAAAAGTCATTCCCTGAAATTACCGATTCTTCGAATTGATTGCTCAATAAGTCCATTGTAATGCGTGCTGGCAAGTTGCTCCGTCTTGTTGAAAATATAGCTCGTCCGCAGCATCTTCATCAATTTTCGGAAAGACAAAATCGGGTAACATGGCGCGGTAGCGTACGCCAATCACAGTGACGGTTCTTCCTTCAGCGTTCTTAAAAAAAATGTGGCCAGGATAATGCCACCGTACCATAATCCACACCAAACAGTGATTATTTCGGGATGTAATGGGGTCGGATGAATCACTTGTGGGTTTAAATCACACCAATAACGACAATTTTGCTTATTGACGTAGCCGTTTAACCAAAAATGAGCCTCATCGGAGAAGATGCTTTTGCGATGAAAATCCGGATCGTTTTCCATTGCTTCCAACGCCCAATCTGCGAACTCCCGATGTAATCGATGGTCAGTTGGCTTAAGTTCTTGTGCCAATACAATCTTGTATGGATATAAACCGAGATCCAAACGCAAAATACGCCAGGTGGTCATCCTGGATATGCCCAACTCTTGGGAACGATGCGGAACACACATTATCGTTCTAGGCAACACTTTTACAAACAGCAGCGATATTTTCTTCACTACAAACACTACAAAGTAGTGACGATGGCTTTTGATCATGAAGGTTAAACTCACGTTCACACTTATTAATTATACGGCGGATGGCTTGATAAGAAGGAGCATAATGACGACCCTGTTTTGAATGAAATGCTCTTTGAGTAGCAACAATACTTCACGAATTTAGACGAAAGGTTTGGACAATTTCCAAACGTTGTGGCAACGAAAATTTGCTACTTGCTCCATTTTTGTATCAGGGTAAAAAATTTTCGAGCGACTCTTGTATTTTCAGGATGATTCCGAAAAGTGACAGACGGTAGAAAATAGATAGTGAGACATAGATGTAAACACCATCAGGAGCTAACTTTGTTATTTTAAATCAGAAAGTGTGCTAATAACAGTTGCACAACATGACTAGGTCAAAGGGCAACTCAAAGGTTGAGTTGTACAATGTTGGCCGATCAATACTGGAAAGTGTTGATCGACCAAATAATGTATTTTATCTATTCAAGTTTTTGTATCAGAAACTCTAATGCAACCATTTTTTTCCCGTTACCAAAGATACCATACTTTTATGTATTTTATGAACATAATTTCTTCTCAAAAAAGGTCTCAAAAATGTAGGAAACATGTATATTGATAACCGTCATTATTTTTACACAACGTGATATTACTATCTCGTAGGGCTTATTGATTTAGTTATAAATTTAGTTTTGCCCAATGATTTAATTATAAAATATCTGAAATTATTCTCTACAGATGTTCAATTTTTACCTCCTCCATATTGAGGTCTGTATGGCCCGTCTCCTTCGTATGAACTACTCTCAGTTTCTTCATTACCTAATAATGGAATGTATCTGTTAAATATGGGATATTATTTTTATTGTACTGAATTATATATCTAAATTTAGGTAGCAAAGTTTAAGACATGTGTATTACCTTCATTAGGTTTAAAAGGTTTATTTCCTCCAAAGAATCCTCCAAAAAAACCTCCTCCATTTCCGTTACCTCCACCTGGTTTATGATCGCCTCCAAATCCACCTCCTGGTTTATGATTACCTCCAAAACCACCTCCTGGCTTATTATTACCTCCAAATAATCCACCTCCAAAGCCACCTCCTGGTTTATGATTACCTCCAAATCCACCTCCTGGTTTATGGTTCCCTCCAAATCCACCCCCTGGTTTATGATTGCCTCCAAAAGGTGGCTTATGTCCTCCTAAATAAAACAACAGAGTATTTAATTGTATAGAGAACAATTATAATATTAACCTATAGGTTTATGGCCTCCGAATGGTTTGTGGCCATCTTCATATCCAACGCCCTCGTTGTGTATTTCTATTACAGGAGCGGGCTGTGGATAACTAGGATAAGTACCTCCATGTCCGCCGCAGTCGATGTTTAGGTTGTAATTGTGTTCGACGTTGAAGTATTGCAAATCGAAAAAGGTTCTACCGGATCCTTGGTCATTAGCTTTGCCATAACCCCCACCAAATTGGCATGGATTATATCCACCTAAAATTATGAGCAGATACTGACTGATATTATTATGTATTTAATTAATTATTTAATTAAATAAAGGGTGGCGCAGAGGAAACGCATTTTTATTGAACGGCTAGTATTTTGCAGAGGGAGGTCGACCTCGCAGCGCCACCAACGGACAGCTCAAGTAATGCAGTTTTAGGCATGGGACCTTGGAGCATCGTGTGTTTGTCGTCGAACAGTTTTTTAGAAACAGTTATTCTGTAATTACCGTGCACCGTCTTTTCCGTCGACAGTTCCACGTTGAACGCTGAGGGCGAGGGCAATTCCAAATCGAAATACGATACTCCGATGGATTGAAGCATTTCAAACTAACGGATTTCTCATGAAGAGGCCTCATCTGGCCTTCCTCGTACCGTTTTGACTCCGGAGAATGTTGAAACAGTGAGAAGGGCGGTTTTTGCTAGTATTCAGCGTTCCACTAGGCGCCAAACTTCAGCTCTGGGTATATCCCGTCGCTACCACGCATTCTGCAATGACGACTTGAAATTTCATTCCTACAAAATAATGATTGTGCAATATCTGACCGAAAGGAATTTTGCACAATGCAGAGAGTTTTGTGCGAGAATGCGCGCCATTTTGGCTGATGCTCTTTTATGGGGTTTGGTACTCTAACAAATCAAGTTGCTATTCGTCAAGAAATCGCAAGAGTATCGCCTGATGAAATTATTTTGAGAGTGATGCACAACTTTCAAGAAAAATTGCAGATTGAGATTGCACTTGATTGGTGCACTTGATTTATCTTATTGATTTATCTTCCACCATTAATTTAAAAATGCACTACTATTACTTCATTTAGCTGTAATTACAAAAAAAACGATCTTGAAAATCAACACAACAATATTCAAGAACGTAGCAGGTGTGGCGAACGCGTGTGCTTCTGCTCCCGTGTTTAATCTATTGTTGTTGCGTCATCGCGAAAATTAATTGATAACCTTTGCTGCAGTATATTTAATGTTGTGTGTACTAAAGTATTAATCGTAGTAGCATTTGTCTTGTTAACCTCTTGAATTTTGGACATCGTAGTAGCATTTGTCTTGTTAACCTCTTGAATTTTGGACATCGTGAACACTGAACGCTGACTTTTTAGCGATGCCGGCTTGTTGTGCTGCGTGCTCACCTTCAGTTAGCCGCGCTAACCCAGGCATTTGTTGTAGTGGACACTGCCGTCGCGATTTTCACTTAAAGTGCATTAAATTGCCAGTGGTTTTGGGTGAGTTGACCGATGACTCCGGGGTGATTTGGTCCTGTAATGAATGTAGAAAATCGGACACTAAGAGATGTTTCGTCTGTGCAACAACAACAATCTGGTCTGACAGACTTAGTTAAGTTCTACGGTGATAAGATAGATGATTTCAACAAGCAGATGGAGCACTTGAAAAAAAGGTATCGAGAGGGTTTGATAATATTCAGAGTGAGCTGGTAGCTGTTAGGAAGGAGTGCGCCAACTTGCGAGCCAGGGTGGAGTCTGCGGAGCAGCAGACACGAGAAAACAACATAGAGGGTTGCGGTGTCCCGGAGGGGCGCGGGGATAACGTCCAGGACTTGGTAATAAAAATCGCTGACGCCATAAATGTAGAGATTGATAAAACTGATGTAGTAACCTGTCATAGAGTAATGCGTTTTCCGCACAAAGACACTGGAAGACCTTTACCTAAAAATATTGTGGTAAAATTTGTATCCCAGAGAAACCAACTACTCAAAGCTGCCAAAGCTGTGAAAAAATTCTAATATTGCATCGGAGAAATTGGGATTTGGCGCAAATACCAGAATATATATAAATGAACACCTGTCACCGTACTACAAGTCAATCTTTGCTAAGTCTCGGGAACGCTGTAGGGACCTTCAATTCAAGTATTGCTGGGTGAAGGACTCCAAGATATTTGTCAAGAAAGAGGAGAACTCTCGTCCACTCCGCCTCCTATCCGAAATCGACCTTAACAATCTTCATCTCTAACTCGTCTCATTAAGTATAAAACTATAAAATGGTTTGAGATTGTCTTACTGCAATGGCTGATCACGCTGTGTCTACTTTCTATCAGAATACCAGAGGCCTAAAAAGAAAATTCATTGACTTTTTCCAAGCAATTTGTGACGCCGATTATGATATTATTTGCATAACAGAAACGTGGTTAAAACCAGAAATTTCGGACAGTGAGTTATTTCCTCAGGGTTATTCGGTCTTTCAATTGGACAGAAATCCCATAACGACGGGCAAGCGGGACGGTGGTGGAGTCTTGTTGGGAATTCGTGAATTCAAAGGTAGCACCTTAACATATCTGTGCGGCAACGATAATATTGTGGAGGACTTATGGATCTCTTTGAGGGGAGAGGACTTATGGATCTTTGAGGGGAGAGAGGAGACTCTTGATATGTACTGTTTATATTCCACCGTATGCCTCTTTAAATAATTATACAGCATTCTTTACCAAATTGGAAGCAGTATTGGAGCAATATCACAAAACTGATATACTTGTGGTCGGTGACTTTAATTTGCCTCATCTCGGATGGACGCAAGCTTCCAGTGACTTGCATCCACTACCGGGCAGCGCGACGGACCTAGTGAGTTTAAGTTTTCTTGACTTCTTCTACTCTAGTAATTTAAAACAGTTTAATAATATTCTTAATGTATGTATTAATCTTAATGTATTATGACCTGCATACTGTGTCTTGCAATTATTTAGGAATTAAATGGTTTAGTTTTTAGATTTAGGTGATAAGCACTTGCTATGTTCTGTAGGTTAAGTTAAGCTTTGTTAAATTGTGTTATCCTGTAATAGGACAAGTCACCTGTCTGTTAGATAAAATAAACAATGTTATGCTTAGGTGAAAAACATGCATTTCCTCTGCGCCACCCTGTATTTTGAGACGCAAGTTTTTATTTGAATATAGTTTTTGTAACAACTTTATGAGTTTTCCGCTCCCACCAAATCACATTGAATTACTCGACGTACGTTTTGCTACCCAAGTTAAATAAAGTTTAATATTTTTGCTTTACAATTACGATAGGCCATTTGTGTAATCTAATCATATAATAATCTTCTATTTTTGACATCTCTAAGTAATTTTAAGTTGTTTTATGTAGTTGTAAAACTAAATTGTGGTTAATTTTATAATTATGTTGGGCAACTACAGATCTGCCTCGTCTGTTATATCTTAGTTGAGCCATTTCTTTATTTTTTTTATAACTTTAAATCTTGTTACTACTGATTTTCTTGTTTAAAAAATGATTACAATCATTATTATATATTAGTTGAGCCATTTTTTTTTTTTATTCTTTAGATCTTGATACTACTGCCTTTCTTGTTTAAAGAATGATTACAATCATTACATTACACCTTAATTAAGTTTAATAATGCATTTTAGATAATTTTAGAATATTCTTAAGAATATTTTAGGAAGCCCACGTGAAAATTGTCGTTCATACGAGATGTGACTATTAAATAACGAGACTGACGCTATAAAACATTTTATTTTTATATCATACATATTTACTTATTAGCACCTCTAATATGCACCCCTCCTCTATCCCTACAATGCTCCATGCGAATCTTCCATTGTTCGAAACAGTGCTGGAAGTCTTCTGTCAGCTCCTTCAGAACGCGTGCCGCTTTCTCTTTCACAGCTTCAACAGACTCAAATTTTATTCCTTTTAATGCAGATTTCACCTTATCATAGAAGGCGCACGGCGCAAGATCCGGCGAATAAGGTGGTTGGCACACTGGAATGATGTACTGGGCTAGAAACCTCTTGACTGATAATGAGGAATGAGCCAGTGCAGTCTTGGTGGAGAACCCATGACTTGTTCTTCCACAAATCGAGCATGTTTTTTCCTTATTCTTACAGGTAGTAATGTTGATTAATAGTTTAACCTTCAGGAACCCAGTGAAAATACACAATTCCATGAATATCGAAAAAAACACTCATCATTGCTTTGAATTTTGATTTGCTAACTTTTTTGGCTCTCGGTGAATTTGGGTTCTTTCAGTGCATGGATTGGCGCTGGATCATAAGTAAAAAACCACGTTTCGTCACATGCTATTAAACTTTCTAATAAGTTTGGGTAATTTTCAATGACATTGAAAGTGTCAGTACAAACATGTTTTCGAGCTTCTTGTTCAAACGTGAGAATTTTAGGCACCATTTTGGCAATACACAGAAGTGTATTCCCATACACTTCTTTCAATATAGCTTCAGTAGCGGTTTTTCCAAGTTTTAAATGAAATTTCACAACAATTCGTTGGTCTATTGCTACACTTAACATTTTTCCGCTGAAACAAAAAACAACTCTAATGCGAACGAAGGCTACGGTTACGCGGAATTGTTTACAGAAGCGAGAGGTACTGCATTCGAAAGAGAAGGCTTCACGCTAAACAACTGGTGGCTAGCGTTTGGCGCATGCGTACTTCTTCTGTAGCAGCGTCAGTCTCTTTATTTAATATCTACACCTCGTATGTGACCGATCAAATTTTTGTTTTGGTTTCTCTTGTAAAACAGGTAGATGATTCTTTAGTCATGTCTCTAAACTTTCTAACTAAAAATCAGAATTTATCAAATCAATTAACCAATCCCATGATAGATTAACGGAATCTTTTGAGGAGTTCTCAAATACTAATTCGGAAAAAAAGTCATTTTATTATCATCATCCACAGTTCTCAAGTGGAATCAACTAAGCTGTAATTTTAAAAGGTGACAATGTGTGAATGAATTTGGAGAATATGCAAAATGGAAGAAAAGTGCGAAGATAGAGTGAAGAGTCAGATATCTTTCCGACAGATTGCGATACAATTGCAAAGCTGAATGCATTTCTGAAAAGTAGCCCGTTTTCTGGTAACGGTTCCTCAATTTTAGAACGATATGACATTTACATTTATTTTGACTATTGGAAAACAGATAAGTTTGATATTTTTCCAATCATGAAAATAAAAAACACAGTGCAAACCGAAAAAAAGTTGAAAAAGTATTATGTGGATCGTGCTCCTTTACATTTAATGATTCATAAGGGGTTTACTAAGTTTTGATGTGGTTGAACCCGCACGAGTGATGCTCCGCATTTAGGATCCCCATTTAGATAACTTCTGATGAAATGGGCAACAACATCCATGGTATTGGAGTGAATGTTATAAAGATTGTACAGATTATAAACAACCGAGACCAAAACGAACGGAACATTCCTCACAAACATTTGAATATGAGAAAGCTATTAATGCGATGGGGGCTGCGTTTTCTTACTGGAGACCGAAAACTGAATCGAGTGACCATTTCACAGTGGTGTTTGGACATGTACATATAAGTGCAATCTGAAGGAGTTTCTGCGGCGATTCACTGTTCATGAAATTTCAATTCATCATTTAGTATAAACCAGAAATAACGGAACAGTCAAAACAGGCGGTTTAAACTTGCGAACGTGCTTCATCATAAAAAGGTCATCGTTTTTTAGAATTTGCGTGGCATGATCGAGTATGTCGAAATAGAAAAGACGATCACAAGAGAGTATTATACTACATTATTGGTAAAATATCACGAAAGGGGGATAAAAACTTTTGGGGAGGAAAATAGTGCTGTTTCAGCTCAGGACACTGTGCTTAGTTTAGAAAAATGCAGCCGCTTATTTGTCTTCCGGTGCAACAGCCAAATTGGTCAATTCACGCTTCGAATTAAAGGCGAATTTGCCATTTTCTCTGGACTTAACAGATCCCCATCAAATGAGCAGATCAGGAAACTGAGATTTTTTTTACAGAGTTTGACAAGTCGTGCTTTTTAGAAGGCTTAAAAAAATTGGAAAATCATCGATTGAAGTGTATCCAGGTAAAAGGAGGTTAGGTTCAAAAATAAGTCGGTTTTCGATTAAAAAAACAATATTTTTTTAAAAGGTATATGACTTTCCACTCTTCCATCGTATATTTGTCTTAAAACTCTGGAATCATTATTAACAGACACCGAGAGACAACATACTTTCCGAAAGCCATACTAATAACTTCATGGGCTTCAGCTCCCTCAAATTCTTTTTTTGTTAAATGTTCCTACTTAAACGACATTACCATAACTACGATATTTTTAGTAGTATAAACTACGACAGTACATTTGAAACTTAAACTTGACCAATACCAATATTGTCTTTATATATAAAGGGTCTACCAAAAAGAATGATCACGAACTTCAGAATTAAATAAAACCCATTTTTTGGTCAAAATTTTGCAATCAGTTCCGATTACTTTATTTAAGATATGCAGACATGCAATTTACGATTTGAACAAGATTTCAGTCAAATGGCCACCACGGCTCTTTTTGCAGACACGAGTCCGCTCGCGCCAATTTTCCATGACCCTGGCGCACATTTCGGGCTGTATCGTGACTATGGCTTCACGAATGTTAGTTTCCAAGGTGCCAATAGTCGCGGGTTTATTACTATAAACCTGTGTTTTCACGTCTCCAGAGAAAATATCTAAAGGAGTTAAATCGCATTATCTCGGCGGTCAAACGATGGGGCCATATCGTGAAAGTAACAAGTTGCCGAACTTGGCTCGCAAAAGCCCATGTTTACTCGGGAAATATGCGATGGTGCATCGCCTGTTGAAAATAAAGGTCATCCGTATTGATTCCATCAAATTCCGGGAAAAAAATCTTCCAGCATTGCGTTGTAATGCTCGGTATTAATGTTAACGGTGGCTTCTTCCTCATTTTTAAAGAAATAAGGGCCAATGACTGATCCATGCCAAAATCCACACCAAACCGTGATCTTTTAGGGACGCAAAGATGTAGAGATTAGAGTTTTGATTATTAAGATAAGACATATGAAATAGAAATAGTGTATAGTTAGGATCATAGTCGATTGGCTTCAGTTCTTGTGCCCGAACCATCTTATACGGATGCAAGCCTAAGTCCAACCTCAAAATTCGCCAGGTTGTCATTGGCGAGAGGCCATTTTTGGCTACACTTGCATGAACGGCGGCAATATCTTAACATTTCTGGCTTTTTTTGTCGTACATGCACCATACTATTGTGGAGAGTAAACTCTCTTTCAAATAAATCAATTTTCTAATAACACAATCAATAGCCAGAAGGACCACCACGACGAATATCACGATGGGTCTGATTTGGTCGTTAAGCAGCACAAGGGGACCGCGAATTTGCGTAATAAAACTGTACAATTTCCAAATGTTTCTCTAACGTGAAACGAACCATGGTTTAATTGCAAACATTTCGGAAAACAACTGAAAAGACATGTCAAAAATCGGTAAACAAATATGGCCGTCATGAGCTGTCAAAGTTCCATCATCCTTAATGAGAGGGAGACCCTTTAGATAATATCAGCGATTGAAGTTCGGAGTGGAAAATTAAGGATGTATCGGAGGCAAAAGTACTGAAAATCATAAATTCGTAAGCATATTTGTTTTACAGAACATAGGAAAGGAAAATTAATAAAGATAATGCTAGAAAATAATATATAATTAAACAAGAAAGAGCAAAATTTCACCTATATGGAAAAATGTTTATTAACTTTTGGTAGTGAATGTGTCTTGAGTTTAACTTTTCGGCAAAAACATTTTTGATTTAAATCTTTAGAACTACGAACATGGATTTTTTAATAATACTTAAATATCAATTAAAACCTCTATTAATTATTAATGGATAAATATTTTAAACTTTAAGGATGTATCGGAGGTATGCTCGGTCAAAATGCTACAAAAAGTTTAAACATTTGATAGAATATTTTTACTCAATTCTTAAGCCACTATGAAAAATTCAAATCGATTGACTAAGCTGTTCAAAAGTTACTGCAATTTAAAATTAACGTAATTTTATACGTACTCTTATGGAGATTCACTAACATAACCAGTTAAACACGTTACAAAAATTCAAAAAAAAGCTATCAAGCGTTCACAACTTTCAGATTATGTAAATTAAATTGTTTGGAACCAATTTTGCACAGTTTTATTAATATTATTTGTCACTACTTTTGTCTCCGATTGTACTTCCGATACATTCTTAAAGTGCGCATCCAATATTTAGTATTCCATCCATAATTTAGACAATTTCAAATTTTACCTTGATTACCGCCATACCCAGGCCTTTTTCTTTTGCCTAATTTTTTCTCTTCGACAAAATCGTCATTGCCCAAAAATTTGTTGTTATCTCGATCAGCTCGAAGCGGCAAAACATACAGCAGTATCATGTAAATGGTATATTGATATATCTAAAAAGATTAAAATGCATTAATTAAAAAAATGTATGTTTTCAAAAACATTCTCAACACACATGCACATTGTTTTAAGTACAAAACAGGGTAATATAAACGGTTTCTAGCAATGCCATACAAGTGATTAGAGTAATAATTTTACTGCGTAAATAATAAGTTCATTATTCTCATTCATTATATCAATTAGTATTGGTTGTTGATGTAAATTGTCTTTGTTTTACTTATTTACATCCCTAAGGTCAAAAATAGCACGTATTCCTATAGTAAATTCAAATGGCGTAGATCTAATAGCGTGTACGTTTGTTTTTGTTCGATGCACTAGAGAATTTATAAACTTACCAAGCAATAAAAATGTTTTATACGATTTAATAATTGACAATAATAATAATTGTTGATACGTTAAATTAAATTAAATTTTAATATTTGCATTGTGCAAGATCAGGTGAATCAAATGGATGCACTAGACATTCTGTAACATTCATTAATCATTCCTCATATTTGTCTAAAGTTTGGCAGTATTACGATGAGCCATAGGTTTTTTATTCGTCAAATTTGATTAATTTTATTCAAAGAAATGTTTCACTTTATCCAAAGACAGTATATATTTAATTATTTGGTAGCAGTTTAAAACAAAGTTGTCGACCTGATATAGAAATGGCGCCAATATGACCAAATGACTGATATTTTTCAAGTATGATACGTTAGATGGCGTGATGCAAACCCACGAGTGTTGAACTGTTTGTTTATGGCAATCGACTGAAGTAAACAAATTTTAACATTTTCTGAGAAATGGATAATATTGAAAGTCTTTTGTTTTAGGAGATTTAAAAAAAATAGTTAGGTTCCATTATAAAGGAAGTTTCCCATTCAATTAAACGGTAAAAAATGGCTAGTCGATTGTTGATGATAATGAATTGCTCAGTGGCGGCTCGTGAGGGAGGGCTTTGGGGCGCCGCCCCGCCATCATTTATCACAGTAAACAATGTTTCAGAGCAAAGCACCATATTTTATTTCCGTTCAGTTTCTTTCCTTTAACTCATTTTAAGATATTATTAAAAATTAAAATCTCCAAATGTAGAAGAACATCTGTCGATCCATCACACCAAATAATGCGAATAAAAATTCCATCCTCTCGCCACAATTTTTCATCGTTGGTCAAATCTCGCCCTTGGCGTTACATGTATTGTTACATGATTGCCAGAATTCGGGAGTTTAACTGCTTTCTAAAACATGCGATTTGGACGTAGATTCCCTGCGACCGAGCGTATCGGTAATTAGTTTTAAACGCTGATGGGCACGGAGGCTTTATGTCTCGCGTCGCAAATTTCGTTCGCTTCGTGAATACTTGTTTTGATTTGGGATTTGCTACATGTGTACACACTGAGTAGTACTTTTTAAACATGGGGCCGAGCATTGTTATGCAGTAAAATCACTTTATCGTATCTTTCGCTGTATTGCGGCCATTTGTATTTCAATCCTCGGCGCAAACGCATTAACTGCGTTCGATGACGATCTCCTCTGATTGTTTCAGACGGTTTTAACAACTCATAATACACTACACCCAAAGCTGGTCCCACCAAATACAGAGCATGACCTTAGAGCCATGAATATTCGGTTTAGCCGTCTGCGTGGAAGCGTGGCCGGAATATCCCCATGATTTTCGACGCTGCGAATTATCGTAATAAATTCTTTTTTCGTCCCCTGTTACAATGCGATGCAGAAATCACTTCCGTTTTTGTCTTTCAAACAACTGTTCACAACTCGCAGAGATTTACCACTAAACACCAAATCACTTTTTGAAAACTTCTCGACGCACGTTTCGCTAACCATGTTAGCATCATCAGGAGATGGTCATGGATTTATTTTCTTATTTTTGCCAAAACTGGTATAACCTGGTCTTTCGCCCGGCACCCGCGTGACGTTGAGTTTTGGAACACCCTGTATATATGTGCCCTATAACTTATCCGCCACATAGGAACTCGTGATGACACTCACCTCATCTCACTTCACTGATAAATGTGGGGCATCACTTAACAAAGAGCCTGCAAAAGTGCATTGAGGTAAACGATGAACACTTTCAACACCTATTGAAGTGAAAAAATTGTTATTTTAAATAAAGTCCGTTGTATTTTTGACTTAATGCTTTTTTTCCTCGTATTCAAGGCACGCTTTGTGAATAGCATATTTTTGAGCCATCGACAAGATGTGCAATGGAATATTCGAACATGAATATCTCGCAAACGGCGTACGATATAGATATTGACCAAGGGTAACTTTTTTACGTAGAAATTATGACTCTTCTTTATTTTCAAGTCAAAATATTCCCAGCTTTATAGGGTAAAAAAATATGAGCGAGTTAATTCCTCACAAAGTAACACCCTGTATCTTTTTAATGACTAACATTTGCCAACACATTCATTGACTAAATCCTGTTATTTTAATCTCTACTATCACCAGTTGCTCTATGGCGGATAAGTTGTAGAACACCCTGTATATATGTGTGTGTGCGTGTGGAATAATGTATGCAAAGAGGAATGGAATGATGTATGCTTGGCATTACAAGACAAGACAGAAAACCCTGCGCATGGATATTGGGAACAAACAAAAGTGTGTGACATCATTGGAATAGTGAAGCAATTGAAATGGAGATGGGCAGGCCATATAGCGAGGCGATGGGATGACAGATGGACCAGGCCAATCTTGGAGTGGATACCGCGTGATCGCAAACGTCCGCGAAGAAGACCGAAAGTTCGATGGACTGATAACAATGTCAAGTATATGAGACTCGAGTGGCAGAGGAAAGGATGTACGGTTAGAGGCGCATCAGCATCTAAGGCTATTTAGCGACTGAAACTACAATTTAACGTGGGTTAATTAATTTATTTTTTAAAATTTATTAATTAAATAAAATACACATTTATTGCACAAAATCGGTTCCGATTGCTTTATTTAAGAGATTCAGACCGGCAATTTATGATTTGAACAATATTTCAGCTAATTGGCCACCACGGCTCTTTTTGCAGACACAGATATGCTCTCGCCAATTTTCGATGATCCTGGTGTACATTTCGGCCTGTATAGCGACTATGGCTTGACGAATGTTAATTTCCAAGTCGCCAATATTCGCGGACTTATTGCTATAAATCTGTGTTTTCACACGTTTAGAAAATAAAAAGGAATTAAATCTCTTGAAAATAAGGGTCATCTGCATCGATTCCATCAAATTCTAGGAAAGAAAATCTTCTAGCTTTACCTTACAGTGTTCGGTATTGATAGTAATGATAGCAATTGATAGCAATCGCAATTGATAGCAATAGCAATAGCAATTGATAGCAATCCTTCCTCATTTTTAAAGTAGAGGAGGACCGATGACTCCTCTATGCCAAAATCTGCACCAAACTGTGATGTTTTGCAGATGCAAAGGACATGTATGATGTGTGCATTAGAGTCGCACCAATACCGACAATTTTGTTTATTGACTAAGCAATTGAGTCAGAAATGAGCCTCATCGGAGAAGATGATTTTACGATGAAATTCGTTGTCGGTTTCCTTCATTTCGAGGGCCCAATCGGCAAATTCACGACGAATACGATGGTTGGTTGGCTTCAATTCTTGTGCCATCTTATACAGATAAAAGCCTAAGTCCAACCTCAAAACTCGCCAGGTTGTCATTGACGAGAGGCCTAACTCTTGCGAGCGGCGAGCAACTGAGACGTCATTTTCGGCTACACTTGCTTGAACGGCGGTAATATTCTTAATACTTTTGTATTTTTTTCTCGTACAGACATCGCATTATCGTGGACCGTAAACTCACTTTCAAATTTTCTAATAATACGATTAATAGTCTGTTCAGAAAGACCACAAAGACGAATACCACGATGGGTCTGAATTGCTCGTTGAGTAACACGAGGGGACCGCGAATTTGCGTATAAAACTGGACAATTTCCAAATGTTCCTCTAACGTGAAACGAATCATGATTTACTTGCAAACCTTTAGGAAAACAACTGACAAGACATGTCAAAAATCTATAAACAAATATGGCCGCCTTGAGCTGTCAAAGTTCTATCATCCCAAATGGTAGACCATTTATATAATATATATATATATATATATATATATATATATATATATATATATATATATATATATATATATATATATATATATATATATATATATATATATATACATCTTTGTGGATCAGACTTTGGCGTGGTAAAGGGGCTTCAGTAAGTGAATGAAGCTTTGAGCTATGCCATCTGGAGCGGGTACTCCTGGAACGGTAACCCATGGCGGACAGATCAAGGCAGAGACCTCAGATTATTTCCGCACTCGCACTGGACCAGCGTGGCAGATTACGGTCCAATCTCCCAACATGGCTTTACAATTTCAAAAGGCAAAATCTACAGTGAGACAATTGATTTAAAGAAAAAACGGCATTCAATGAGGAATGCAGGGAGTCTATTTGCCAGAGTTGAGTACGTAGAACTTTGCAAAATTATAAGAAAACGTATTCGTCGGTTCAACTAGCAGCTTGTGCAAAAAACGCTGGAAGAAAAAAAGGGAATTAACAAAGCAAAACACAAGCTGAGAAATAAAAGAACATAAATATATGGCTTAAGGCGTGAGGATGGCACAGTGTACAGGGAACGTACAGAAATGGTTATCAGAAGATTTTATTCCAAATTATATGAATATCAGAACGAGTCAAAGAGAGCAGTGACAAATACTAACATAACATAACAATACTAAGTGACAAATACTACAGAAGCAATGAAGTATGGAAAGGCTCCAGGAAAGGACAGGGTAACAGTTGAGATATTAAAAGCCGGCGGTCGAACTTTACATAAAACACTAGCAAAATTGTACTCAAAATGCCTCAAAGAACAAAAAATATCCAACCTATGGAAAAATGCTGAAGTGATTCTTCTTCATAAAAAAGCAACTCATGAAGATTTAAAAAAACTACCGCCCAATAAGCCCCCTATCAGTACTGTACAAAGTTTTCACTAAGATAATATCTAGAAGAATATTGAGGACACTGAATGACGTACAACCAAGAGAACAAGCAGTATTCAAAAGGGGATTCAGTACAATGGATCATATCCAGGTTGTCCAATAGGCCATAGAAAGGTACAATGAATACACCATGCCACTGTGCTTGGCTTTTATTGACTATGAAAAGGCATTTAATTCAATATCAAAGCAAGCCATAATGGATGCATTGCTTAACCAAGGGATAAGTAAACCTACTGAGATCCATGTATGATGAATCTACAGCGACATTTCACATGGATGATCTTGAAGTTAAAATTAATATAGAACGAGGTGTACGGCACGGTGACTCAATATCCCCTGATAATTTTTCAGTCTGCTTTAAAAAGGTATTCCGTAATCTCAATTGGGAACAGGATGGAATAAAAATAAATGGTGCATATTTAAGTCACCTTAGATTTGCAGATGATATCGTTCTCCTGTCACAAGACCCAGATTAAGTACAAAAACAGATACAAGAGCTGCAAAGGGAGTGAGAACCATTTGGCTTCAAAATAAACCTGAAGAAGAGTCAGGTTAGGTTCAACAAATTTGCTGACAACAGAAGAATATCAATTTTAGGAAGGGATTTAGAGGTGGTGGACCACTACATATATCTTGGGAAAGATTCCAATGGAGGGTGATACCGCCCGTGAAGTGGAACGGCGCGTTAAGTTTGGCTGGCAGGTATTTGGCAGGCTCAACATAGGGTTTAATAATAAATTTCCACTTTGCCTGAAGAGAAAAGTTTTTGATCAGTGCGTGCTGCCTGTTCTGATATACAGAAGTGAAACATGGACACTCACATCACAATCAATTCAAAAGCTTCGGGTAGCACAGAGGGGAATGGAAAGGTGTATGCTTGGCATTACAAAGCAGGACAGAAATACCTGCACATGGATCAGAGAACAGACGAAAGTATGTGACATCATTACAAAGGTGAAGGAATTGAAATGGAGGTGGACAGGCCATATAGCGAGGCGATGTGACGACAGATGGACCAAAGCAATCCTGTGATGGATACCGCTTGATTATAAGCGTCCACGAAGAAGACCTAAAACACGATGGATAGATGACATCATCAAGTATATTGCAACCGAATGGCAGATGAAAGCTCAGGACTGCGCGAGTTGGAAGCATGCTGGGGAGGCTTTCATCCTGCAGTGGATCGACAATGGCTGAATGATGATGTTGGTATATACATATATATATATATATATATATATATATATATATATATATATATATATATATATATATATATGTATATATATATATATATATATATATATATATATATATATATATATATATATATATATATATATATATATATATATATATATATACTACGATACTAATACTCGAGTACCACGATATATCAACAAATTTTTTGAATGGCCTCATATCTTCAATTCTAACAAGTTCAAATTGCATAAACCTTAGTCATATATTTTAATTTTCATTTGATGCATCCGAGTATATAAAAACGTCAACAACAAGGATTTTTACAATTTGATAATTATTAGTTTAGCCCTGTACTTGTGAAATATGACAATGAACATAGCTGTACAGAACGGTGATTTTTTTTTGTTTTGAAAGGCATCACGGCTAAACGTATTTTCTTTAGTTAATTTTCTTGCGGAAATTTGGTTCAGCGAGTATCTAAATTAACTTTGGATTTTACCGGCGGGGAATATTTAAGTTAATTTCAATGAATTTGTTGTTGTCATCGAATTGTATAATTGACCTGAAAAGGACATTGTAGTTATAGCATGAGGCTTCCTTGCAAATATTTTACTGTCAAAAACAATTTTAACTAAATTAACGTCTAATATATACAATAGTATAGATACAATGAATAATTATATTGCAATTTTAATGACAAGAACTTCTTCCGGGTTTGGTAATATAAATATCGTATTATGATTCAGTGTGATTTAAGGGATATGTCATTTCCCACAAAGTTTATCTATTTTTTTTTAAATATAATGAATTGGTTCCAGCGACAAAATTTTCTTATAACGATAGGAAATCACTATTAAAATAAACTGTTTAGTGAGGACGAAGAAATAGTCGATTTTCAATATCAAATTTCCTGTGCATTTTTTCTGCATTTTATTGCATCATAAGATTAGTAACCATAAATCACTGTATCATTGTAACTTGGCTTCACAAAGTGCATGCACCGTACAGATATATTAAAAATATAATTATTATATTGTGGCAGATCAGTGGTTATTTCGTCGCTAATTCAATATTATCTGTAATGATCTGGTACTGTCTAAGTTATACTATCAATACATGGCTTAGTAACTTAAAAAAAATTGTTTTAACATTGAATATGAAGCCTCTAGGTAGAGAACGACATAAGCGGTAGATATTGCATTAAGATGCGATTTTAAAGAGATCTTCAATCGAATCTCGGTCTTCTGAGAATGTTTTAAATCGCCCATCTCACTGTGTCAAAAAAATTGATAGTACACTGTTGCTCGAAATTGTTGTCACTCATTTTCAGAACTTCTAGAAAAATCCTATTCACGAAAACAATTGCTACGGACTATTAATTGACTCTAGGCCGTTCAAACTCAAACTGAAGACGCATTAGATGTTGGCATGTTGCCCGTCCAAAGGGGAATCCGACAGTGTCGTCAGATAGAACGTTACGCCATCAGTCTCACTACTTTATTTACGCATATTAAATGAGGGAGTGGGTTGAGTGGTATTCTTGGGAGCTTTTGAAATCAACAAAAATTGTTTATTTAACCTGAATTTCGAAAAAAGTGATAAAATCCTTTGGTTCGTCTGGTCAGGTAGGTACCTTGTACCTATATATATATATATATATATATATATATATATATATATATATATATATATATATATATATATATATATATATATATATATATATATTTAAAGGGTTTCTTAAAAAATAGCTTTCTTTCTAGTAACGCTTCATGAATTTCAAGCCGATATGATATTTAGTTTTAAATCCAAATCTTCGAGTATATAGAAGTTCATTCGAGGTGCGTCTCTCGGAAAATAGAACTTTTCTTTTTCAAAATAATTATTTCTAGTGATGCTACCTTTTAACGTAAGCCTTTTGGGTAAGCGTTGGAAAGATGCATCCTTCACTGACATTTTGGCAAAATTTCATGACATTCGGATCATTAGAAGCCAAGTTATCGCGCCTAAAGTTTCCAATCGCTTAAAGAACCATCGGTCGAAAAATGAACGTCGAATAAAGAGCGACTTTTAAGTTTTATTTTAAACTTGGTGAAACATTCACCGAAACGTTTGAATTAATGAAACAAATGTATGGTGAGGATTATTTGTTCTATGTCAGGTCGTGAAAATAACAAACAAGAACGACAAACATTTTGGTTCGAAAAATTTCGTGGTTACTCAAACTAACATTGAAATGTGCAAATTGAAAATCTTTCTTGCGATACATGGAAATGCAATTGAATATGTACAAAGATTCAATTCATCGCATTTTGACCGATTATTTGGGACTTCGAAAGGTTTGTGCACGCTTTGTTCCACACAAATTGACTGACGACCGAAAATTGCTCCGAATCCAACATTGTAAGAACTGGATTAAAGGTTCGAAAAAATTGAAAAGGTATAATGGGGATAGCTTCTTCATATGTCCTGGTTCATAAGTAATTTACCTAGTTTCGATGTGATCGGAGCGGAGCAACTCGAGTGAGGCTCCGCGCTCCGGACACTCCGTTGAGGTCTCTCGTCGAACGCGTACGGAACGTTCAGCACAAACATTTGGGACTGCGAGAACTGTCATGCCGGTGGTTCCTGTGTTTACTCATTGCGGGCCAAAAACGGAATCGCGTAACCACTTCACCGTGTTTTGGAGTTTCTTCGGCGATTCGTGACTGTTGATGAAACTTGAATCCATCACAATGCACCAGAAACGATGAGTCAGTTTAATTGACGGGTTTTACCTAGTGAAGATGCCGGAAAGAAGGTGAAGACGCTCCCTTCGGCCAGAAAGGCCAAGGCCACTGTTCGCTGTATTATCTTCATCGATTATTTAGAGAAGGGAAAAAAGATAAGAGGAGCATATAATGCTGCATTATTGCTCAAATTTCACGTATAGAAGAAATCCCTCTTTTGGCGAAGACATTTTCATCGTAAAAGCGAAATTTAAGCTACAATTGATCCCGCATCCATTCTATGTCACCCAGACTTGGCCGCTCCAATTTTTTTCTTTTCCAAAAGTATCTGTTTTTTCACTCTACTCTCGTGTATTACCAAACTGTACAAAATCAATGAATTATGATATTGTACGTATCGTATTGTACGTATTGTATGTACGTATTATAATGATTAACGTATTGTACGATATTAAATACCAAAACTTAAAATTAATTTAATTTGTTATAACTACAGATAAAAGCCTATTTTGAATACGGTTTATGTTCGGAATAAGGTTTACTTGTTATAAATAAGCAATTAAAATCGTGAAAACTTATGGCATCAAAATGTTATGATCTGAGTAAGCTATTTATCATAAAAACCGTAAAATTTTTCATTGTTGGCATTCTTTGTGCCCGAAACTTTTGCAGATATCTACGTAATAACTACAAGGGGATGGCAGCCTTCCGATTAATTAGAATATATCTACGCTGTTGTACAGTTTTTATTTAAATTAAAATTGTACTTACATGCATTTTATTAAATTGTACACTATATCGCTAAATAAAATTATACACAACAAAATACTTGAACCAGGAAGGTAAATAATCTAAACGTTTCTATATTATACAAATCTTGGTAGAAAATGAATTCGACCATGTAAATAATCTTGTTTTTTGGATCGCCAAACGTGGGATGCCCGCGAGAAGAAAGAGAGAGTTGCAACACTTTCTTACATAAGAACTTATGTCATTGGGGTTTTCGTAGCTTGTTATGATTTTGCATTAAAGGTAGTGAGTCCATGGCCTTATTTTTTCTTTTATGTTGTTTTTAGCTGATTCTGAAAACTTTTTTCCTTAATGTAGTTCTGTATGGGAGGCATAACAGATACAGGGATATATAACTACAAATAATACTGTTATATTTTTAAAATAATTTTCTTTGAATATACAGATGTCTCATTGTGAATTACAAATTTATTTTGAGAAATAGTAATGAGTTGTTTTGTTAAGTCCAAAGGGATCATTCCATCCAAACCTACTTCGAATAGCCTGGATGTGACTGCATTTAGTTTAATTAATTATTTAGATTTTACCACCAATATTCGGTTGTCAGAACTATCTGTTAATCAATGTGTATCACGTAATGTCCAGCACCGTGAAACTGTAAATACAATATACATTTATACACCTGAAATTGAGTGAAGAAATGTCTAGTGAAAAGTTTTTATGATTCAACATTTCATCGATAAAACTTATATAAGACTGACGAATTTCGCGAACATGGTTAGAAGTTGTAGAAAACAATGATCAATACAAATACGAAACAAATACAAAATCAATTTTCTTCTTCTTCTTATTCTTCACATTCTTCTTGTTATTCTTCATATTATTTTGTGGTGCTATAACCCGTTACCTTTGCTTCCAAACGGATCGATCTCGAGTAGCTCCTTCCCAATTTTTTATATGCAATAATTCTTTGGCATCTCTTCTTACATTGTCCTGCCATCGTTGCGATGGCAGGACATTGTCCAATCTTCGTTGCGATGCATGGAAATGTCATAATGCGATGCATGAAACATGTCTAATGATTCAATTAATCGCATTTTGCCCGATCATTTGTGACTTCGGAAGGTTTGTGCACGCTTTGTTCCATTCAAATTGACTGACGACCAAAAATTGCTCCGAATCTAACATTGCACGGACCGGATTAAAGAGTCAAAAAATGACGAAAACTTCAAGTACAGCATTGTTACTGGTGGGGAGACGTGGTGTTTCCAATATTATCCAGAAACCAAGTGTCAAAATGCCGAATGGAAGCAACCAAGCGAGCCAAATCCGAAGAAAAGACATCTCGCGAAGTGCAAAATCAAGACAATGATGATTTGTTTCTACGATTTGGAGGAAATTGTGCACAAGGAATTTGTTTTACTCCACTTGGTCAAACAATCAATGCTGTACTTTATCTTGGGTGTTATGGAAGCGTCTGTTGTGCGTATTCGTCGTGTACGGCCACAATACCGTCAACAAGGCAGCTGGTACTTGTTGCACGATAATATACCATCTCATCGCTCGACGCTCATTACTGGGTTTTTCATACTCGCCTAATTTGGCTCCCGCAACTTCTATCTCTTCGAGACACTTCATTTGCCGATGAAAGGACAGCATTATGCTGACATTGGACTTCTTCTTCCTGTGGTGCTACAATCCGTTAAATTCGCTTCCAAATGGATCGATCTCGAATAGCTCCTTCCCAATGTTTGATGTGCAATAGTTCTTCAGCATCTCTTCTTAAGTGTACTGATATTGTAGATCAGGTCTAACATTCTCATTGCTATTTTATGCATCAAACATTCTTCTGAGTGCTCTTTCAAATTGTGCAAGCATATTGCATAAATAATACAAGCAAGCAGTGCATCTCTTCTGCTTTCTTTGAGGGTCCTCATCTCGCAGACATAAGTACCTAGTAGCCGAATGAGTGTTTTTTAGATGTTAACATTCGTGTTTATTTCTATAAGTTTAGATCTTACGCCAAAACGCAGGGAATAAGTAATATTGTTACTCTTCATAATACGATTTCTGATATTTGATGCGATATTATTGATTTCGTCAAGCTTGCTTCCCAGATATATAAATTCTTTCACAATTTCAATATTGTCATCGCCGCTTATCCAGTTCTGTTCACTGTTTGGATTGATCTTTTATCCATTACCTTGTTTTATTTATTTTTATTTCTAGACCAGCTTTTTTGGCTCGTTTATTTCGTCATATATTTCTCTTAATAATTTTTTCGATCGTGTTAATCCGATTAGATCATCTGCATATCCTACGATCTATTTTTCTATATTTATCGTTGTTCCAACAGTTCTAGAATAAAGTTATATAGACAATTAATAATGCTCTATGGTATGTCCCTAGTATGTTTCTAGAATGTGACTTACAAATACCTACAGTGAAATCGTTTTAGCAAAAAATCTCAAGACATACTTAGCGCACCTAATTGTATGTCCTGTTAGAGTGATTTATTAAACAAGGGTTGACTAAATAGTTTGTATTGTTAGTGATATAAACTACAACTCTAAATAAATATGAGAACATTTTACGGGATATATTAAGTTAATATAATTAACTGAAATTGAAGTGAAAACATTTTAAAACAAAAATGTTAAAAAAAAACAAAAAAAATGTTAACTTGATTTATTAAACTCGAAGAGATTTACCACTAAACACCAAATCACTTTTTGAAAACTTCTCGACGCATATTTCGCTACCCATGTTAGCATCATCAGGAGATGATTTAATCTGAGAACATTCACACCGAAGGATCCAATAAAAGAATTAATTTGATTTATATATTATAAAATACATTTCCATTATACAATTCTCTTCAAGGTTTTTGTGCTCTAAATATTGTGTGTGAGTAATTTATTTGCAATTCAGAAAACCTACGTCTTAAAATATGGCAAAATAAAACTTGGAGGCCCCTCCTACGATGAATCCTTTTTATAGTATTATTTGTGCAATTTTTATTGAACTACTTGGCTAATTTATGTTTTTGCAGACAAGTGTTGAATCAACTACGAGGTGTATGAATAAAGTAATGGGCGTAGCTTTCGACCTAGCAACGGTGTTGAGTTCTTGTTTAGAGGAGTGGCAGGCCAACATTTTGTGTCTTTAGTAGGAATTTGAACCCTTGAGAACAATTTGAGTCACTTGGTAGTTGGTAGCAATTTTTTTCGTAAACATTCAATTGTTGTCACTCATTTTCAGAATGCACTAGAAAAATCCGATTCTCGCAAAGAATTAATACGGACCACCAAGTGAACTCTAAAGAATTCAAACTCGCACTAAAGGCTCATCTGATATTGGCTTATCTCCCCTCCAAAAGGAAAGGCAACAGTGTTACAAACAGTATGCGAACGCTACGAGTCTCATTACTTTGTTCACACACCTCGTTTCTCTAATTTTTTACATTGCAAATAAATTAAAAACATTTTAAATTATATGTCAGATTCCGATTTAAAATTTTGTTGTTGAAATTTTGTTTGTTCAAAAGTTCAGAAATACTAATCATAGGCAGTTTGTTCATAATGAAAAGTGACTGATTTGAAATCAAATACAATACGTAATTTATGGATAGTCTTTTATGGACTGTATTTTATTCAAAATACATTTCTCGTGGCGCAACACAAAACTGAAAGGCGTAGTAAAATGTCTTGAAGTTCTTCTGGTACTCATGTTTGGGAATAGTTTGAAGTCGCATGGAGCCAAATTAGGCGAATACAGAGAATGGTCCAGTAGTACAGTCTTGTTTTTGTTCCTTCAGCATTTATCACAGTAAACAATTTTTCAGAGCAAAACACCATATTTTATTTTCGTTCAGATTTTTTTCTTTAACTCATTTTAAGATATTATGTCGACCCCACCAAATAAAGATAAAAATATCCATCTTCTCGCCACAATTTTCATGTCGTTGGTCGGACGTTTACCTCCAGCGATCATACACTACGTCATCCTATTTCGTCGTTGGCGTTACATGTTTTGTTGGTTGCCAGAATTCGGGGGTTTAATTGCTTTCTAAAACATGCGATTTCGACGTAGATTCCCTGCGACCGAGCGTATCGGTAATTAGTTTTAAACGCTGATTTGAAGGGTACGGAGCTTTTGATATGCCTCGCGTAACGTATGTCTTGTTTTGATTTGGGATTTGCTACGTGTGTACACACTGATTAGTACTTTTTATATAAAAATAATCAACTTTTAATTGCAAACATGGAGGTGTTTAATTTAAAACAGTTAGTAATGACTAATTTACGTTTGGAGGAGAAAGTTGAATTCAAAACTAATGGTCGTCCCACGCCCGAGTTGAATTTGAGTCAAGTTCAAAAAGAATGCAAAAATAGGGCAAGTTTTACGCGAAAATTTGTCAGTAAACTATATGTGACAGTTTTCTGACGATAGAAAAAGAAGATTTGAAGACCGAATTGGAATTTTTTATTCAAGGCCTGAGATTTATCAAAATGAAGACATTAAAGGCTATTTAAAGACATTACATTTTATTTTGAATATGAAACTGGATACGGCTTTTAAAGAAATCACTACGGCATTGAGAATACTAGTAACTATGACGCTGACCACAGCGGAAGCCGAAAGGCGATTTTCGACTTTGAACTTGATTAAAACATATTTAAGAAATTCAGTAGGGGAAGATAAACTAAATGCTTTAGGTATATTAAATATTGAGAGTGCTGTGGTCGAACTAATTCCGGACTTTAATGAAAAAGTTATTGAAAAATTTATTTTGGAGAAAAACAGGAGAATGGAATTTCACTTTAAAAACCTGGACATGGCGAGGTGCTATTCACCGACAAGAATGTGTACAATAAATTTTTATCATAAAACGTTGATGTTTTTTTGAACTTTTCGAATTTTCTCTATTGATTTGCAGTTACAATAAATTGTTTGAATGGTTTACTCTTCGGGAAACGGTAAGTACCTACTTATTCATTCCTTTATCTGCGCAACAAGCAACAACCCATCCTCCAATGTCCTTGTAAGTAGTAATAATCCAAAATTTTAATGTTTCCATGGTTCACCTCCTGTACAGGGTTTCAATAGCACGAAAAGTAAGAAGGAGGAAGGGGAAAGCAAAAACAATTCTTCAACAGCACTATTTCCTTCTACGCCCTCTCACATTAAAAACTCAACAAGAGATGCTTTGCCAAACAAGAGATGCCTTGAAATTTATAGACCTGAAAACATATATGTACAGGGTGTATTTCCACATATGAAGGTCGTTTGAGAAGTTCTCGGTCTGAGAAATAAAACCTTCCAACATTTTAATACTCTCAATATAATGTGATTCGTCCAACTCTGGAAAAGTGCGAGTTGCCTCAGCTTTCATATACTTATTTGAAGTCAATCTGAAGTGAATACAACACATATGGAATCACTTCAAAGCGCAGGTCGTGGACTTTTACAGCGCAACAGGCAATATGTGTGCAGATATTGTGGTGAAAGAGCACATTTTTGTCCTCATACAGATGAGGATGTTTAGCCTGAATAACATTCTTGTTTCAGTAGTAAAGAATAATAATCCCCGATAATGATCCTACCTTTTGCTAGATAGTCTATGAGCATTACACCACGAGCATCCCAGAAAACCATAGCCATGAGTTTTTCTGATGATTGAGTCCTATTCGTTTTTTTTAGTGCGCTTTCACCTGTTTCAGGCCAAAAAAAAATTAGCAGTCTCATGCTTAAGTTACTAACACTCTTCGGAAGTGTTCATTAGAATTCATCTTCGATCGACTGTGTTCGTTTCTTTTCGGTAACAAATTTTCATTTTGTGATAAAAAATAGTCTTTATTTAGACGGCAAGTAAAAGTTCCCTTTCAGATTACTATTCTAAAAAGCAATTTGGGTTCTGATCAGCATTTTCTGACCAGATTTTTTGGAGAATTTAGCATTTCGGAGCGGTCTTCCTATTTATATATTACTTTAAAATGGTTTCAATGGTTACATTTCTGGCATCTGTGGATTTTAAAAAAGACCCACGCGGAAATCTTCTTCTGAAAACGACCCTTAAGGTAATCCAACGGTTGCAAAATACCTAAACCTGGAATTTAATGGATTACTCAAAAAGTCTCTCAAAATCCAACACTCTATATGTAATGAATACAATATAAAAATTATTCCATCCATTAACTAACACATCAAGTAAGTGGTTTCCAAAAATGAAAATGCTGATCTATCAAATTATTATCTATCTATATGGTTCTTACATTTGATCTATATTTTAGTCACCCATAAGTTAACTCTTTTATTAGACCTTTCAGTGTCAAATACTAAACTCGAAGAGATTTACCAGTAAACACTAAGTTGCTTTATTTAACCTCTCGATGCGCGTTTCGCTAACCATGTTAAAATTATCAGAAGCTGAATTGATTTCATTCATTGCTTTCATCAATGAATAAATCTATTCATCTCCTGACGATACTAACATGGTTTGGTAAAAAAAATGGTTTAAATAAAGTGATTTTGCGTTTAATGGTAAATGTCTTCAAGTTTAGTATTACATTTGTATATGAAAAACAATAATATCTTTATAAAAAATATATATTAAACTCAATTTACCACTAAACACTAAATCACTTTAATTTTTCTATTGGAACCTTTGGTGTGAAACACTAAACTTGAAGAGATTTACCACTAAACCCAAATCACATTTTTTTAACTTTAAAATAAAATTCCAGAAGTTCCAATTCAATATTGCGTAAATATTTACAGAAAATAAAACACACACTTTACTAAATTTCATTTTTTTTATTATTTAAAAAAAGGCATACACGAGGACGTTTATTAACATTTATAACCTAACAAATAAATATAACAACTGACACATGAAAGCGGGATTTCTTAAAATTAACATCACAATCTGTTACGTTACTATTATTTGTAATTGGAGTACCCATATCCTCTGTAGCCATAAGGTTTTCCGAGAACGTTTGTTCTGTATCCATCGTAGCCTGAATAACCTGAAAATAGTACCTTGGATTATTTACAGAATAAAGGAAACATTAATGTAAACGCTCCTACTTTAATGTTACGTATTTTTTGTACAATGTTGCTTGTTATAAGGTGATTTTCTCCTATATTGTTTCACTTGACTCATAAAAAATCACAGATGATTAATATCTCAAGGTTTTACATACTCCTGATTTTTCTGCTTCACTTAAAATAATGAAGGGTTTTGCCGTGAAATGTTTTTAATAATAGTAGCGTAAAACGTAATTAAACAATTATAAGAACAAGCTATTTCAATATTATTGTCTATTTTGCCATCAATATGAATACAGGATAAATCGTAAGTTAATACAACTGTGAATGCATTTATAATGAAGGCTCTTCCAAGTGTAGATAACATATTTTAGCTGGCTAAAAAAGCTTTTTAAAGTATTTTAACTAGCTGTTTAAAGTATTTTCTCAAAAATTCCCTGTTTAGCATTTTTAAATATTTCAATTTTCAACGAATAATTTATTTTTTAATAAAAAATAGTATTTGAACATATCTTAAATTGAAGTAAATTACCCAATTAACGATCATAAAATAAATAAAATAAATTCACAATTGTCTAATATTTGACATGCATACGATAGTCATCTAACATATCAGTCAATACGTCTCCGGTCTGACATATAGATGGAGTAACTTTAGAAAAATCCTTACAAACGGTCGATTGTGCCAACCTTCAAACGTTATGTGTTAAAATTTCATGACAATATGTCTAAGAGTTTCTGACTTGTCATTGCCGCTACTTTGTCATTTTCAAAACAATAGAAAAAAAAGAATTTGATGTGTTAATTAAGCATTGCTTTTGAAGAAAAATGGCTTGATAAACATTACGCGGGCTCTGCCTCAGGGAAATCGACCATAATTGATTGGTATACTGAATTTAAACGTCGCTGTATTAGCACCGATGATGCTGAACGCACTGGACGTCCAAATGAGGTGGTTACATCAGACAGCATCAGAAAAATGCACAAAATTATTTCGCAAAACCGTAAAGTAAAGCTGCAGGAGATAGCTAATATCATGAAGATATCGAAAGGAAGTGTTTATACCATTTTGCATGAACATTTGGGAATGCGTAAATTGCTATTGAAATGGGTACCGCGTTTGCTCACATATTGATGATTCTGAGCAATGTTTGGAGCTGTTTAAGCGAAATAAAAATATTTTTTCATGTGATATGTGACAATGGATGAAACATGGATCCATCACTATACTCCGGAGTGAAATCGGCAGTCAGCTGAGTGGACAGCAGCCGATGAAAGCCGTCCAAAGCGACCAAAAATACAACCATCGGCAGGTCTCTGTATTTTGCGATGCGCATGGGATATTGTTCATCGATTATCTCGAGAGAGGTAAAACCATCAATAGCGAATATTACATAGCGTTATTGGTGCGTTTGAAGAACGAGATCGCAAAAAAAGGCTCTAAATGAACATAAAAAAGTACTGTTTCACCAATACAATGGAACCGTATCACAAATCGTTGGCAACGTTGACTAAATTGCACGAATTGCACTTCGAATTGCTTCCTCATCCCCCGTACTCTCCAGATCTGACCCACAATGACTATTTCCTGTTCTCAGACCTCAAAAAAATGCTCACTGGAAAAATATATCGCTCTAATAAAGAGGTAATTGAAGGATATTTTGAAAGCAAAGAGAAATAATTATATAAAAACGGTGTAAAAATGTTAGAAAAGCCTTGAAATGATTGTATTGTTCTTCAAAGAGAATATATTGATGGATAAAGTCAACATTTGCAAAACAAAATGTGTCTTATTTTTCAGACCGCCGACTTTTCCTCTATTGTTCCATTAACACTCGGATTAAGTCATTTATATTTGATATTCTGTGTTTTCTGATCTGAGTCTAATAAATGCTACAGAATGTCTATGAGTTTAACGTCAGGTGACTAAGGATGAGTTTCAAGTCTATTTTTAACATTATACAGGAACCACACGTTTTTTTGAGTATATGCTTTGGCCAGATAAAGTTTTTAGTACTATGAAAAAAAATACGGCTGGTCCACATACTTTTCTGCATTCAAGAGCTCCTCAATAACTTCTAAATTTCCCACCCCAGTTGGGGTGGAACAGACATCCTCAAACCATTACGCTTCCTCCACCGTGCTTTATAGTTGGGATGATGTTTTGATTCTGTAGAGCCGTTCTGGATTTCCACCAAATGAAACGCTTCCCAACTGATCCGAATAAATTGAACTTACATTCATCACCGAAAATAATAGTATTCCAAAACTTCTCCGTTTTTTGGATGTGAGTTTGGGCAAATGACAGATGTTTTGTGCCATTCCTTTCACTTCCAGGGTTTGTTTCTTGATGATTTCCCTTTCATTGAATTTCCATCAATAACATTTTGTATAGCTTGAGAACAACAATCTTACCAGAAGTTTTTGACCGGCCCGTAGCTAAAGATTCTGCACTTCTAAACGGTGATCTTTTTACTTGATTTACGATATTTCGTCGTTCTCGCTGCCGTAGTGTACAAGCTTTTGGTGCTGTATTGTACCATAAAAACATACAAGTTTAACATAATAGCAATTTTCCTGTGAATTAAACCATTTTAAGTCTTTCTTTTCCCACACATTGTTTTAACCAGGAACGAATGCAGTTTGACTAAAGGAGTCTACAGTGTTTATCTCTAATGACTTTTTTGTTCAAATATTTATTTGGTTTAATTTTAACAAAATACATTTTTCGTTAAAAATTGAAATAATTAAAAATGTTACACTGGTAATTTATGTTAACATACTGTGTTAATTAATTAAAAAAGACTAGTCTAGCTCAATTCATTAATAAAAAAGTTATGGACAAAAAACTTCTTCTTCAAATACTTATTTTACCCAGGGTGATTCCTTTTTAAAATCTATTAGAGAAGTATTCGGCCTATTCAATACTTTACTTAAGAATTTAGGTACCAAACTAGATCAACCACTTTCATATTGCGTCAAATGCATCATCATTTTCATATATATAAAGGTGTAGATAAAGTTACTGGCAACTTTGACCAATTCCCTATATCATATTACCACTTCCTAAAATCATACTTAGCAGATATAGATCAGATCTCCCAACCTCTGAATATACAACAAAAGACAGACAAATATGCATACACTACAGTTAAACTGGCAGTTCACGAAAATCCCACAATAACATCTGCACATATCCAAGATCAGCTCATTCACTTAAAAGAGTGGATTTGACCTTTATATAGAAGAGAAGTCAGTATTCATAAATTCGGTGTTCATGAATAACGAGGACATCTCGTGGGATTTCATCTAGACGCTAAATTTAACTGAAGCCAATATATAGTAAAAAAACAAAATCAGATAAATATCAATATGACAGAAGATTTGTTACTTACACTCGAAAATAAAATATTAATATACAAAGTATAGAACCGTATGGCTGTGTTAACAAGTCCAGTATTCTTGTAATTAAAAAACAACAGTCCAAAAGATAATTCACGAAATCAGCCATACCAACGTTTAGAAACACATGCCAATAATCTCCGAGAATAATTATGGTACTATAGAAATATCAGAAGAATAAAGAGGAACTGACCAGTGGACCTCAGATAAAGTGAAGTTTTACTCCCGTTGGAGGTGCCTCATCAGAACAGATGCTATACTATCACTTAGTATCTCAACCGTCAAAATTGACGTATGTAGATATGTCAATATCTCCTTATATGTAGATATATGATCTTTCAATTCTGACAGGCTACGAATAGCACACCATCTAGTTCAGTTTTGTGCCAGAACCTTCACTTCTTGCTAGGACATGTTCACTTTTTTCAATTCATCATGGACATTCTTTTCCAAGTCTGAGCTTCCATCACATATTTTACTCTTCAGACTCCTGTTCAATACTCTTTTCGCTATATAGTTGTTTTGCTTTCTGTGTGTGCCCTATCCAACCCCTCTTACGAAGTTGGGTTGGATTGGGAACACTATCTCGTGTTTAATCTTATTTTGATTTGAGATTATATATATGAAGACACAGGGTTTATTTGTTAATTTTAATTTTTCATATATAATTTATTGAATAGCAAATTACATACTATACGTTTTTTTAAATAACTTACTTAATGAACAACAATATTGTAGTTCATTTTTGTAGGTATAATTTATAGAAGTCGATTTAAGGTATAATAATTTTATTATTATAACATTATAGTACGGCGTTTGGAAACTTATTTAGCAAAAATAATTCTGTCGAGATGGCGGTCTTCGCAGCGCTGGCATTCTTGAAGGTATGATCGAAAATGTGCTATCCGTACATCCTGCCGTACATATGTCAGGATATCGAGTGAATCTCATGGAGCAATATTCTCCTTTAGTTGCAATATGGTACGTGATTAATTTTCATAAACTTTGCTCTTGACATAACCCCACAAGAAAAAATCAAGTGGCGTTAAATCTAGACTTCTTGGAGCCAATTTATGTCACCTCTACGGAATATCGCTTTTCCTGGAAATAATGCCTGTATAGCCTCCAAAGAATCACGTGAAGTATGACACGTAGCGCCGTCTTGCTGAAACCAACTCTCCTCGTCATATCCTTCAAATTCTTGCAGTGTTTGGTGCAAAAAACCTCGTATCATCTCACAATACCTAGCTGAATTAACATTGACCGCTTTACCTCTGGCATCTTCAAAGAAGTATGGGCCAAGTATGGGCCAAGTATGGGCCAACTAGCTGACATTGCAGCCAATATAACAACTTTTGGGCTATTTAATGATTTTTCGTGATTTTCCGTGGGATTTACTTCTGCCCACTACCTGCAGTTTTGCTTGTTTACATGGCCGTTTAAATGAAAGTTAGCCTCGTCACTGAAGAAAACATTGTCAAAGTTTTTAAATATTTCCAACATTTCATTGCCAAATGTTAAGCGCATAATAAAATCAGTTTTTTTTTTCATTTTTTGCACAATTTGAATTTTATAGGGATGAAGACGAAGATCTTTTTTTTAATGACATGCAGTGAAGATTTCTTAAAGTGCACCTGGCTACTTCGCTTCCGTATGGATTGGGATGGATTTTCTCTAACCGATTCGTGCACACGTTCAATGTTATTTGCACCTCTGCTTGACCTTGGACGACCCTTAGGCGGTAAATTTAGAGTTGATCCTATAGTTTCAAACTTTTTTTATCCATTTCTTTATGAAATTAACACTTGGTTCCTTCTTTATGTCGTGTAAATTATACTCGGCCCTATAAAGACGACGAGCCATAATAAGCGAATTGTTGTTTTGATAATATGCGCGAACACAGCTTCGATATAAAGTAAACACGACCAGTGCGTTCTGCGCCACCTAGGAGCAAACAAGTAATTAAATATGAACGACATTTCTGGACGCCTGGTAGTATGTCAGATTTAGATTGCTCCCCAATAAATTATATAAAAAAACTTTTGACTTACTGAAAAATTAACTTTGTTAAATTAGGCAGGACCGTAATAAAGAAGTGAAACTTCTTAGAATGTTCCTAACAGGAAGGTGAACCAGGAAAATGAGTTAAAGGAAAGAAACTGAACGAAAATAAAATATGGTATTTTGCTCTGGAAAATTGTTTACTGTGATAAATGGTGGAGGGACGGTGCCCCCACGCCCTCCCTCACGAGCCGCCACTGAATTCTATACACTATCAAACAAAAATATGATCTAAAAGAGCATATCTAAAAGAACAGTCTCATATATGTCCCTAAGACTGAGAAAATAGGAATTTGCACACCTGATAATAATTGGCCTTTAAAGTTTGACATATTTATACTTATATACATGGGAATATGAACATGACGTGGATATTTTTTATGCAAAACTAAAATACAAAGCATTATTTGAAGGTAATTGGGAAGTTATATCACACTCACATTATTCTCCAAAAATCTGATTATGACCTCTTAAGATAGATATAACACGTTCTTTTTTCTTTTCATTTGATTCGGTTTTGTAATTATTAAGTATATTATGAGCCATGTGATTTTAATAGGAGTTTCGGTTAATAATGTCCATTTTGCTAAGAGATGGCGTTACTAATACATTTGTTGGTATAGAGTAATGACGTCTACGGCCTTTTGGAGGGTAAACATATGCCATCAAAAGTGGTGATTTTGATACAAAAGGCAAGGAGCGACTAAGACAGCCGAAAAAGTTTGAAGATGCAGATTTGAAAGCATTATTGGATGAAGACTCAACTCGTACGTTGAAACAATTGGCAGAAGCATTGAATGTTGCCCAATCCATCATTCACGCTTTGGGAAAGACCCAGAAGGAAGAAAAATGGGTTCCATATGAATTGAAGGAAATATTTTGAAAGGCGAAAAACCACTTGTGAAATTTTGCTTGTCAAACAGAAAAGAAAATGTTTTTTGCATCGAATTGTGGCAGGTGATGAAAAGTGGTTCTATTTTGATAATCCAAAGCGCAAAAAATCATGGATAAACCCAGGCCAGCCTTCAACATCACAAACAGTTCGCAATATACATGGAAAGGAGGCTTTGCTTTGTATTTGGTGTCATAGTGGAGGAGCTGTGTATTACGAACTGCTGAAACCTGGTGAAACGATTACTAGTGATCGATACCTACCCTGCAACAACAGATAAAATTGAACCGAGCACTGAAAGAAAAACAACCAGAATATGTCCAAAGACACGATAAAGTCATTTTTCAACATGACAATGCTCGGCCCCAGGTTACAAAATGTATAAAAAAATATTTGGAAAACGTTAAATGGGACGTCCTACCCCACCCGCTATATTTACCGGACTTAGTCCCTTCGGAATACCACTTATTTTGATTGATGTAATACGGACTTTCAGAACAACACTTACATTCTTACGAAGAAGTGAACATTTGGTTTGATGAATGAGAATTCGCAGAAAGAGGGGAAAAAGTAATAGTTAACGATGGCCAATACTTTAATTATTAAGATAATTTAATTTGTTATGAAAATAAACGCTCAAATTATGCGAAAAAATCGACATTATTATCCGAAACACCTATTCATATTTTTTTGGTAAAATATGAATGGGATGTTATTAAATGTGCTATGATAATACTCAATATCGCAGTAGAGTAGGTATTGAACATCTAATTTCCACAAACAGAATGTTGTGTATTGAAACACACTATTTTGATATTGTCTATACTTCAGCTTCTTTGCTGTCAAAATAAAAAAAATCAGTTAACAAATATCTAATAAACAAGCTGTCAAAAAACCTAATATTTGAATATTGTTTGATGAACCATGTTTAGTCTCCCATCTCGTCTGTATTCATCATCAGGTGAATAAAGATTGATCCCTGAAAGCAGCAGAAGACATATACATAGCTTTTTGAAAAAACAGAGCAACGCATTCAAAGGTTATATGCTATACATTTGATAAGGATTGAAGGGAATCGTTTATTATGATTTGTTTTTACCTAAAAACCAATCCAATAATTTAGAGTAATGCAGTCTACAACTAAGTAAATTAATACGAGCAAAGAAGCAAATACTAGTAAAGAAGCCAGAAGCTACCTGAAATACCTGACTTTATGCTAGACCACAAGTCTATTTGGTCACTTGATATATATTTTTACAACTTGACTGGGATGTTTTGATCCACCCACCGTACTCTCCGACCTTATGCCTTCTTATTATCATTTATTTAGATCGCTTCAAAACAAACATAAAAACTTTCGTGGAATACAGCAATAATATTTGAATCGCACAGTATCGCCCCAATATTAAGTTTTATATGATACCACAGATAACTTTTAGCAAATATTATTTACTCGATTCAAAGACAGTCGAGATTCAACTAAAAATGATCCGGAAAACGATCTTCCGTAGACCAATCGAAAACTAATAATTCTACCGTAATTTTAGAATTTAGAATTTTATTGGAGATTGATTGAGGCATTACGGAGTGTCTTTAGAATTCAATGTACACACTGCGGTCCAACTAACATATACAGTCTGGACCATATATATTACCAATTAATAGAAAGTGCAAATTTACCAGTGTTGTATCCACCTCCACCGTATCCAGGTCTAGATCCTCCACCGTAACCTCCTCCATAACCTCCACCATAACCACTGCCATATCCTCCGCCATATCCTCCTCCGTAGCCACTACCATATCCACCTCCGTAGCCACTACCATATCCCCCTCCGTATTGGCCTCCGTATCCTCCTCCTAAACTGTTACCAAATCCTATACCATAGCTACCACCGTGACCTCCATATCCTCCTGAGCTTCCGTAATATCCACCTCCTGGATAGTATCCACTATAAATTTCAATTACATTGAGTTAGATTTTTGTTTCTTTATTTTTATTTCTAAAGTACCCAGAATATCCGCTGTGACCGTAATATGGTCTAGTGTAGTAATTTCCACCGCCAGAATAGTAGTTGGTTCCTGAGTAACCTCCTAAACTACCCCCGAGTAGCCCATAACCTCCTGCGTAAGCTGTCGCGCAAAAAGTGACAAACAAGAAGAATATCTGAAAATTTTCGTTCCATATACATATAAATGCATTAAACACTTTCTGTTTCGTTACAACCAACACTGCATTTTAAATTAATTGAAATGTCTTGTACTTCTAACGTTACGATAATGCAGCAGTTGCGTCTTATATTTCTCAGAAAAAAACAAACAACGTTAAAACATTTTTATTTTATATTTATATATATAATTTTTTATAGGCTTGCCTTTGGTAGACATCATTATATATATATATATATATATATATATATATATATATATATATATATATATATATATATATATATATATATATATATATATATATATATATATATATATATATATTGCTTGTATTATGTTATTATTCCTTGACTACATTCAATTTTAATTTTTATATGTGTAAAAAAATAAAACCTATTTCTTTCGAGAGAAAATATTAAATAATATTTACTAAAAGCACCAACCATTAAAAATCTTAATTTTCGGTATTAAAAGCTTGAGAAGTTCGCATCTCGTTTTTATAAAATATTTATGTGTCAAAGACAAACTTCAAAAAAAAAAAAATATGGTATCTTTGATAGATTTTGTTTTCTTATATATTAAGAAAATAAAAATGATATATTTTTGATGTTCTAAAATAATGAATGGTAAAAGAAGCGTTGATTTGATACAAATATTAATTCTTATATGTGAAAAAGAAAAAACAAAACTATTGTTATCCAGAGGTAATGTTTCATAATATTTATTAAAAATACTAAGTACTTAGCGAAATCTTCATTTTTAAAGCTTCAGAAGTTCGCCTTTCGTTTTTATAAAATTTTTATGAATCAAAGATAAACTTATTAAAACAATAAATATTTTTAGACATCGATATCTCCTATAAATGTTTTTCTTATATATTAAGAAAATTAAATCATATTTGTTTTTTTGTTCTAAAATAATAAATGGTATAAGACGCGTTCAGGTACAAATTTTAATTTTTCTATGTGAAAAAAAAAATCCTATTGCTATTCGGAAGAAATACTACATATTTATTAAAAATAGTAAGTACTTACAGAAACCTTCATTTTTATAATTCACCAAGACTTTGGTACTAAAAGCTTCTGAAGTTCGCGTTTCGTTTTTATACAAGATAAAGCTCAATATTAACCTTGCCCTGGGTTCTCCCACTAGTCTTTTCTGGTTCATTTAAATACACTTTTTGGCGATTGTCAATGAACAGAATTACTTGTAAATGTTTCTGTCCGTGAAAATCGGCCGAAACATTACGAAAGTTTACCTTTGGTAAACTAATTTGTGTAGTTTTTTCTTCACCTTTGCAACGGAAACGCGCAATATTTGTCTGTTTTACATCCTCTTGCCAATGTAACAACAAGAATATTGTTACAACTGAAATTATATAATAGTATTGACTGAAAACAATTAGCTACTGTCTTAGGTATTTCAATTACAAGACAAGAAGAAGATTAAACGAAAAAAATGTAAGAATTATGATGGACTATTTTATAACTTATGTATCTAGTTTGATAACCATCAAAACAATGGAAAATTTCTGGTTGCCTGTACACATAAATTTCACTTTCTCCTATCATTTTCGGAATGAGATATAAAAATTTCACTTTGATTGAAAAGAGAGAGTTATATTAACCGGTTCATTACTCATCGTCTCCGTGATATTTCAATTTTACGTTGGTTGTACGTTTAGGTCACTAGCGACTCATAAATTGCTGAATAACAGTATTGTTTATAATTAAAATGCTATCAATTGTGATTAAATAAAATATTTTAGAAGATAGTCAATTATCAACGTGAATAATTTATAGACAAAAAACAATCGGGCTGTTTTTCATATATTTCTAGTAATTCCATTTTGTTGTCATCTATTGAAACGCTACTGATTGGATTAGTTTGGCACAAAAGTTTGACATTTCGCCACTCGCAAAAACGCCATTTTTAGATAGTTTTGTCAGATAGATTTTCTCTTTCGCATACAAAAAATTATTATTTCCCTTAAAATTGTGGCGAAAAAATTGAAAAAAGAGGGTAACAAGTAATTAAAGAATGCCTGTTAAGGTGGACCCCACACTACCACCACCAGCTAATTCAAAACAACCTGGGATAACAAAGAGTTTGCTTTATAATGGGTCGAAATTCCAAGGCTTTCAAAAGAGTAAAGGGAATTCTTATGAGGTTGAAGTAGTTTTACAGGTAATAAAGGCTTAATTTAGTTATTTTCCATAGATGTGTTATCTAAATAACTATGTAAGTTTAGGGTGTGTGTTAATGTTACTATGATTTAAGGTAAAGTTTTAATGTCTAAAAATAGAAATGTGTATTAATTTAGCAAATTTAAAGGGTAGACTGTGTTAAATGAATTATATAAATATTTTGACGGTGAGACTATTAGGTTAGGATATATTAAAGTGTTTGCATTCAGGATTCTTCAGCATGATTTGACAGTTTTTAATAACTTTTAGCATGTTGACGAAGAAAACTCATATCTATGTGGATATTTACAAATAAATGGCCTAACAGAGGAATTTCCAAAACTAACCACCTTTTTTGATGGAGAAATTATTAGTAAAAAATATCCCTTCTTGACAAGAAAATGGGATGCTGATGAGGAAGTAGATCGAAAACATTGGGTAGGTCGAGTTTGTATTTTAATGGGACAGTTGAGTTGCAAATGACGTAATTCTAGAGTAAATTTTCCCAATTTGGGCAATATGCAAAAACATTCAACACAGACTCTTTTGACTATAATCAATTAACAGATACTGATTATGTCTTTATGAGGTGGAAAGAACATTTTTTGGTGCCAGATCATACCATTAAAGATATTAGTGGAGCTTCATTTGCTGGATTTTATTACATATGTTTCCAAAAATCCACAGCCACAATTGAAGGATATTATTACCATCGAAGCTCAGAATGGTATTGGTATGTTTTATTAAATTCTATGTTTATTAAAATTTATTCATTTTAGGTATCAGTCCTTGAATTTGACACATGTGCCTGAAAATTCAATACAAATTTATGAGTTTAGGTAAAGTTATCAAAATATTTGAGTATAGGCAAAAGAGGTATGTACAGTATATCTGCAATAACAAAGCTGTTTTGAATTTTGTTCAACACATAGTAATATCCCTTATAACTCTTATGAAATCCAATAGTGAAACTTTTTTTCTGAAAAGGTACAGTATTTGATCACGTCTCGTATTAGTTTTAATTTTAAGAAAATGTGCTTTATATTTGAAAAAGACCAAAATTCATACTAATATCGTGATACTTAAGTTTCTTCCAAAGGACTGATGATGTTTTTCTTTTTTTGGAAAACTGATAATTTGTAGGTTTTGCTTTGCTAAATATAATTCCTATAAAATAATGTAATTATTCTTTTTTTTTGTATATTTATGTAAAAAATCTTGTTAAATATATTTTTTAATTATTGTTTTTAAATGATTTTTTTTTCTGTTGACAAAGGAAATATATTATATAAATAAAAGTTTTTATCAATTTTATATTGTTGTTTGTTATTGGGATTGGGGAAGGAAGAAAACAACTAATAGATTTACTAAAAATGTATTTAAATTAAAATATATTCATAAATATAAATTCTTAATTATTATATGACTGTCCTATTTACATAAATTAAATATTTTGATTTTATTTTTAGAGCTGATTGAAAATGTCTTATTTGTGATTTTTTTTATGAAAATTGGAATTAATGTTTTGCCTCAATTTAGATGATACTGAAAAAAAATTAAAGTAATCTAACTTAATGTAGTACTTTTATTATAGAGGTTAAGAACTAAAACGTTCTCATACAATATAAGTTGTAGTGATGAGGATAGTCTGGCTGATCACTGCTATTACTAGTGAAACTTTATAATCTGAGATGGCCCTATGAGCACTTATTATTTGCGGCACTTTTTTTTCCATAAAAATAACATGTTTAATGCTGGTTAAAAATTATTATTAACAAATAAAAGAAACTGGTTACAATAAGGAGTATAAAATATCACAGAAATTTATAAACAATAATATAAAAATTAATTAAAACATATCTATCTAATTTTTCTTTGCATATACGAGCTAAAAAAGAAATATGACAGTAAACCTAAGTTATTTTTTGTTTTTCTTTTGTTATCACAACAAAATTTATTTCAAAAATTGGTAGAAGAGGCAGTGCAAGCAGCAGTATGATTTTTAATTTTTTTAATTATCAATTCAGTCTTAAAAATAATTCTTAATAGGATCAAGGTGTAAATTGTGTTGGCTATAAATAAGGAAAACATACATTTTACACCTCGATAAAAAATAAAACATACAATTTTCAGTCCATACTTTTTTTTGAGACCAATACTTAATTGCCTCTTTATAGAAAAATACTCATATTGCACCAAGGCCTAATATTCACTAATTCATAAAATGCTTCGGAAATGCTTAATATATAACTAAAAGCTTTTTCTTATATTAAAATATTATTTGAAGTAACTTGTGGACATTATTATTATCACAATTTGTGTTTTATCAAGTTATTTTAGTTGCAAATATGTTTTTCATTGGTATTTTTTTTTCATATTACTGAAGCTTGCAAAAGTAGTAGAATCTATCTTACTATGCACCTTTGCCAACATTCAGTATCTAATTCTTTTTAAATTATTTTAAAAGTAGTCCTTTAATAATACCCACAATAATTAACAATAACCAGCTATTTGCCATAGCTCTAGAGGAATTATTCAATAAATTCGTATAGGGTAACTTTTGGTTCAATCCATTTTCTTCAAAGTTCTGTTTACACCCCATCCAAAAAGGCGCAGAAGGTTTCTGTTCCACATGTTCTACGCTCATATGTTGATCGTTAAATTTCCAGAAGCCTTTACCTTTGAAGAAATATGTTCGGCCTGTTAAAAAACAAAATTTTATAAAAATGTAAACATATTAATCTATAAAAATCTAAAAATTAGCATTAGTTAGAATTAGAAAAGGGGCATATTTATGCAACTGTTGAATTGAATTAGGAAGGAAAATGTATGGGAAGATCAAAGGTGAATAAGGCCTAGCCAGTTATCAGGCTCTCTTTCACTCAAACACATCGGTTGAGCGAATGTAATTGCTGACGGAGATCTACAGTAAGAGCCTGATACAGATTGAGTAATTTGTAATATAGCATTCATATCTTAACAGATACTCAGCTACTCTTTGTGTGGAAATTAAGCTTAGTAGTCAACGTTATTGGATGTATATTGTTCAGAAAATAGAACACACCAAAAGATACGAACGAAAGCATACAAAGGAACGAAATTAATTTGTATACCTATAGCCTATTTATTGAAGAAACAACCCAAACATATTCACACATATTGCACGTGATCGTTACAGGACCGCAGTAAGAACCGTCCTCTTTTTGGGCGGGGTCTAGCTAATATCGACAACTGCATAAGCTGTGTCCGTATCAAATATTTTATGGAAATAAAATACAATTATTAATGAATCGACTTCAATTCAATAAATGAAAAAACTCAGGGCAGTGTATGAGTTACTGCCGCCAACCCTGTGTTTCTGTCGAATGGCAACCTGCCTATCATCTGGGTTTTCATTGGTGGTTTAAATCGGCTCGACCGATTCCCGCCAATAGCAGGGGCGCTCAACGTTTCTGGCTAAAATGTCACGCGTTGGTCATTGTTTATGTCTACTGTGTTTCTTCGGTGAATAAAGTTTAATACATCTGATCAAAAATTAGTTTAAATATTTATTAGAATAGTCGTTTTTAATATTTTGTTCCAAGAAATCTGATAAAATTCCTTTAATTGAAGTATGTCTGGAGTAAACACATTCTTAATATTCGAGAGTCATTCGAAAAGTTTTCAGCTATACAAAGAAAATAATTTTTTTTAAATTCTTTATTTTTCAACAAAGTAATCTTCCAATTCTATACATTTAGACCAGCAACGTTCCGACTATTTAATACCCTCAGTATAAGGCAGTTTAAGTCAGTTTCAGTATAAGCGTTTGTCTCAACTTGGACCTCATCAGTTGAAGTGAATTTTTTTCTGGCAAGCTATTTCTTCAGACCTGGGAGAAGATGTAAACATGTGGAAGCACTTCGGTGCGTAGATCACGTAGTTTTGCAGCAATAACCAGAGAGGTGTGTATGCGCATTATTGTAGTGAAAGAACACTTTCTTTTTTGACTGGGTGTGCATGTTTAACCTGTATAGAGCCCTTCAGTAGGCCCAATAGTCAAGTGCAATACTCCCAGGTGATTTTACCTGCTATGAGCATCGCACTACGAGAATCCCAGAAAACTGTAGCCATTATATTTCCGGCAGATGAAACCGTTTTTGCTTTCTTTGCCGCACTTTGATCTGCAGATCCTCTTGCGTGTAATGGTGAGTCCATGTTACTTTTACTATTATAATACATTGAACAAACTCGGTAGAATCGCTTTTAAATTAGTCTAAACTCTCTTGTGAAGTGTTTTTTCAAATGGGTTCAATTCAGGTTGATTGTTAACAAACCATCGAACGCAAAACTTTTTTGTACTTAAAACATCGTGTAAAATGTAATGGGTATGGTACATCTACATGTTTAGAATGTTAATAAGCCCGAGCACCTTTGCGGCAATTCTTTAATACGACATTGTGCATATTTGTAACAATTTTGTCGGTCCTACCAGTTTTTGGACATTCTCAGTGTGCATCATCTTCAATAGATAGGAAAACAAAACAGGAGAATCATCATATAAAATGGAATCTAACTATTTTTGAATGTCAATTGGTGTTAATCTCACCGAAGCAAAGCATAACAGTGTGAACTTCAATTTTTTTCTATTTTTCAAAAAATGTGACCAATTACTTTGCTTTACTTGATCGCTTCAATGGAGCAACTAAACGTATGCTTCGGAAATTTCGCAGTACGGCATTTTACGAATTATATTTAATAAATTTCATTATTGTTTGGTCATGCTTGCGCCATTTCTGTATCATACATTTTTAAATAATGTATAAATAATCATCTTACCATCTCGCCATTGAAACACTGCATCTATGTCGGTTCCTACTCCTTTCCACATTGCCATGTTTCTTGGATAATCAAGCTCAACTTTCTGGACATTTTCATCGAATCTATAAAACGAAATGGAATTATATTAATTCAGTTTATGGAAGTAGAAAAAATAATAATGGTACCTCCAATACATGTCAGCGCTATAAAAGTAGGTTTGACCATTATGTCCCCAGACCATGGCGCCATCTATTTTGCCCAAGGTACTGGGCAAACCTAATTCGGTAATGGGTTTGGGATAGCCTTTCAGCATTCTCACGCCAGAAAATAGGTAGTATTTGTCGTCGACAAAGAAACAAATATTACCATCTGGGCGTTCATATACAGCATCCACATGAGTCAAATTTTCAGGGAAACCTCTCCACAAACGAGTTATATCAGCTGGATAGTTTTTGTCAATCAAACCAGTGTCCCCTATTCTCCAGAAATACTACAAGAAAAATATCATTAACATATCAATATTTGTTTAATCAACGTGCTTACTCTGTCTTTGAATATGAACATTTCCCTTCTTATCACCGCTACGGCATCATAGCTAGTGTCACAAGTATCTGGTGGTGGTTTCCCTGGATATTCCTTGGGTGTATATCCCACAGTTTTTTCTGTTGTTTCTTTAACAACGTGAGGATAATTTCTGTAGGATGGCTTAACAAGTTTAGTAGTTGGTTTTTTAGTAACTATGGGATAATGATCTGGAAAAAAAATGTTGCATATTAAAGTTAACACCTATTTATTCAATAATGAGATTTATTTTTGCGTGCTAAAAATGACCAGGATGAACTATTTATCAATTTTCTAGTATTATCTTTATGTACTGGGTTGATGTAAAAATTTTTGGCGCTAGATGTTATTGCATAACAAAATTTGATGTTCTCTGGCGAATTTCAGTGAGTGCTTAGGTGAAAAATGTGATATGTGGTAGCGTTTTAATAACTTTATTGCACTAGCTTGATCCCGTCGAAATTCGAATGCAAAGAATATTTAAAAGTGAGTTTTAGTGAAGTGTTTAAAGATCTTAATTTTTTTTGCTCTTAAAGAACAAAAAACATTCAACCAAAACTAAAAAGTAAATATCAAATATAAGTATAAAAATAATTATACTGTAAAATTCACTTCATGACCCAATACCAGTCAAAGAAGAAAGATTGAATAACTTAAAATATAAACCAGATAGCATTCCAAGAGGCAGTATGGTAAATCTAATTATCAAATCATTAGAGGCTTAATTATAAAATAAACTAAAGAATACCTTGTATATAAATATACACGAGATTTTTCATGCATTGGATAGGAGAATATTATGTATGCAGCTTCATTGGAACTGACGTAGCGGGTATTCAAAAATGTTGACAATTCATCATGATGAAGTATATCTTTCTCAGTATTAGTAATGCGTACTTTAGCACAATCATACCCCTTGTACACATATTTGTGTATATACGTTACACTCTGAATAATATGATATGAGCAATAATAATATGAGCTTGAAAATTCATTAAAAGAAATGGATTGTATGGAGCTGTGTATCGGCTATCAATTTCAATATTTTCAGTGATAGTTTTATCATTATCTCTTCGTCGATAGAGATGCTTTGTTTCGTGTGTCCGGAATTTCGTTTGTCCGGAATTTCTGCATGGACATTTATCAATATCCGAAATTTATAGGTATCTTTTAAAGTTAATAATAAATGTAATCGGAAAAATTTTTGGAATCAATCAATCAATAGTGTCAAGGCAATTACATCCACTTGGAATGGTTAGCAAGGCTGATGTATGGGTGCACCATGAGTTAAGGGAGAAAAATTAGACCAAATTTCTGATTGTGATTCTCTATTGATGCGCAACTAAACTGACCCTGGATTAAACTGAAAATGGATTGAGTGTAATAATGTTGAGCGAGAGAGATCATGGTGCAAGCAGTATAAGAGCCAGTTTATACATTTGGTGGGACTGGAAGGGAATCGTTTATTATGAGATGTTGTTTGAAAACCAAATCATTAATTCGGAGAAATACTTTCCAGATCTAAGTGAATTGAAGCGAGCAATCGTAGTTAACTAACAGAAAGAGCATTACGTCCCATCGACGTATCTGGCCACCCAACACAAACTTTTGTAACTTGATGTTTCGGTCCATCCATGGTACTCTGTCGACCTTGCCCCCTCTAACTATCATTAATTTAGATCGCTTTAAAATGGCTTAGGTGTTAAAAATGTTACTTCCTTGGAATACTTGAAGTCACCTGGATCAGTTATTTAGCTAGAAAACTCAGAACTTCTATCAACGTGGGAGTATGCAGTTAGCGGAGAGATGGAGAAATGTCATTAAATAGAACTGCACATACTATATTAATTAAATGTAATTTTTAGTAAATAAAATTTATCTTGAATACCTCTCAAAAAAATCGGACGAACTTTTGCATTAACCATTAGCCAAAAAAAGGTCATGTACACTCAGTTGGCAGGTATTTTGGTTGTTCTGAAAGTTGTTGCGTAAGGTTAATCACCTCTAAACGTTCTGCTGCAATAATTTGGTAATTTAGCAAACTGTATCTTGAGGGAATGGTATGTCATGGTATGGAATGGTAGGTCATGCTATGATAATTGAACACCCAATGATCAAATGTAATTGCTGAAAATGATTTTCTTAAAATAGCCAAATAATTGTTTATTCTTCCATAACCAATCGGAGAATAGTGTGGGCATCTACCAGGGTGGCGGTTGATAATTCTTATTTTTTTAAGAGATGGTGCTGGAGACTAGGGTCGAGTCACAGTCTAATCTCTTATGTCATTTTGTTGCTACGACAGTACCTTTCAAAACGCCATTGATGTTTAAACAATTTCGAGTTTCTTTACTTGTTATAATTGTAGAAATAATGCAGTGACTGTCTTCGTTAAATATTTGTAAATGTTATCAAGTGCTTTTTGTCGATGCATCTCAAGACATTGTAGCTAACCCTGTGTATCTCTGATAATTCAATTCCGAATAATTTCTATTATTTCGTGAAGATCATAGCTACATATTGCATTGTATATTAAACGAAAAATTCATCCAGTTTAGTATAATTGAGAAATTTTAAAATTACTTGCATAGTATGTGATAGACTTACCTGTTACAGGATATTTATGATCAGGATTAGTTCCTTGAGGATTATAATGGTGATTTTTGTTTGGGCTATGATTCGTGTTAGTCGGATTGTAGTGATGCTTTTTGCTCGGATGCATAGGTTTATGAACAGTTTTATCCGATCTGCAAGACAATTTTATATGAAATATGGCAAAATATATGAAGTTATCAATTTACCTGTTGGGATAATATGCATATGGAGGTTTAGGATCTGATGGAAGTCTTCCATATGGATAACGAGGATTATATGGAAATTTGTGATGGGGTCTTGTAGTGGGTCTAGTGGTTGTAGTTGTGGTTGTGGTAGTTGTAGTAGTTGTAGTTGGTCTGGGTTGTGGTGGCGGATATGGGCGATAGTGTGGTATTCGTTCCATTTTCCTGTCGTCCCTCGGTCCTTGAATAAAAAAAAACAAATTTTGTTAGTTTTAGTTATGTCATGTTATACGAGGGGAACCTGAAAATTATGGATCTAAAGGTGGGTCCACACCAATAAAGAATTGCGTTGTGCGTTATGTGTTGTATGTGGTGTACGTGCGTGGCAATGTAAACGCTCTGACATGCAGGGTCACACGAACCATCTCTGTTGTCGGTTTTCTCGCGAAAGGAAACACTAGAAAAACGAAAAAAATCGCAGTAAAAAGAGTTATTGTCCATCAGATAATTCAAACAAATTGTTTTAATAAATTCAACACACACGCAAAATTTTATTGGTGTGGATCCAGCTTTACTGTATACACACACACACAGACATAGTGGGGCGTACAACGCCTACAACACAGATATTTATTGACTGTGTATGTGGACCCAGCTTAAGTATTTGTTTGGAAAATTAATTTTCCCGTTGGGTATAATCTTATAATGCCTTTAACTTTGAGTGCAGGATCCTATTTTTGCTATTATTACAGAAGTCCTTTCAGCCCTTCAAAATGCACTTACCCTCATGTAATATATCATTGCAAACATTTCTACATTGTAAATTTGTGTTTTCCTATACTTCAGACAAATATCGATAGTCTTGCATTAACCCAACATCTTTTTATATTCCCATCGCATTTAAAATCAAGTTTAAAACATTTCAAAATATGTTTTTAAAAAATCTCACCATATAACGACTGAATACCGAGTCTGTCGTCTTCGGGAAGTTCATACTCAAATCCATTCTTCATTTCCGAGTACCAAGGATACATCAGAGCACCTTGGACATCGGAATGAGACAGTCCTAGGGAATGTCCAATTTCGTGGGCAGCTACATTGAATAAATTAGTACCTGAAATAAAACAAAATCTAAAATGTTTGATTCAGCTCTGTATAATTTTATAGTTTAATTGTTTTGAACTCCAAATGTTTACATCAGATTTATAAATAGAAGAAATAACGGTATTTTGGTTAAATATATTAGATGCTGGGTGTCCTTGGCACATATTTTTGGAAGATTTAAGGAAAATGTTATTATGAATATCTCAACATTCTGTCGGTTTTTGTTTTAAAATGCGTTTATTTTTAAAAGAAAAATGATATAATATATCAATCAATATAGTTCCATCTCTTCTGTGGATGGTCCGTTCCGTTATCAATATTCCTCTTTGCCTAGATAGTTCGCTAGGAATAACGCTTGATTTTTGTATTTAAAATTATCGAAATTCTCATCCCCAGCCATAGAAGTGGTACTTAACACTTTTGATTATTCTTTCAGTATGAGTCAAATTTCTATTTACTTGTTTAAAATACGATTTTCCAAAGAGTTAAAAATGTTTGTAACTTTATGGCAATTCCTTCAACGAATGACGAATTTTTCTACTCTGTCTTTTAACTTCACAATAAACGTTCGCTTCTTTCTGCTTTACAAATGGTCATCCTTTTGTTTGAAATACTTTAGCTTGATTGCTAAAGACAAAATCATTTCTCACAGAATAAGAATTTTTTATAGTAAAGTGAAGCAAATTCAGTTTCTCGAATGTTAAACGATTTCATACTTAAGACCACACTGGAAATAGGCCAAAATCAGTAAAAATCTCCATCGCAGAACTCTGATCCAGTGAGCTTCGAAAAATAATCCCTTTCCAATAAGCGTTTCAGTCTCACCCCAGGTTTTTCCCTCTCTTGGAATTTAATTAAAAAGAGCCGGGCACAGGGCATTAACGTTTACTTTAGTTTCGAACTAGATCACACGGCCGGCCAATCGAATTCTGAAACTAGTTTGCTCTTCCCGTTGATGTCGAAACGCAAACTTTGCCCGAAATTGTTTTGTTAATTTTTAGCCTCCTTTTTTGAGTTGTTGATTGTGTGCGAAGCACTTTGGATTGAAAAGAAGAAATTTCATACAGCATTCAATTATTTCTTTCATACATCTTTGCCAGCAAATTCCCAATAATTCTTAAATTATTGGAATTGATTGTGAGGGTCGATTGAAAAGTTCTCGATATGATACAGAGATGGCACAAGTATGAACAAATGATATGTTATTTTTATAAGTAGTTTTTTTGTATGTAAATATACAGGATGTCCCATAACTTATCCGCCATAGAGTAACTGGTGATAGATGAAATCAAAATAAGAGGATTTAGTCAATAAATGTGTTGGCAAATGTTAGTTATTAAAAAGATACAGACTTGAAAGTGAAACTAAATTGTCGAAAAATTGAGATCATTTAAAAACAGTTGAAGATATCAGGTTCAAAATCGGGGTAGTTGGGTTTTCAAAGGGTAGTTGGGTTTTCATAAATCTGAATTTGATACTAGTTTGAATCTAGTCCCTAGATGGCGCTTGCTATCTACTTTGTGAGGAATTAACTCGTGCATATTTTTTACCCTATAAAGCTGGGAATATTTTGACTTCAAAATAGACAAGAGTCATAATTCCCAAAAAGGTACCCTTGGTCAATATCGATATCTCACGCCGTTTACGAGATATTCGTGTTCGAACATTTCATTCCACATCTTGCCTATGGCTGATCAATTAATATACAATTCATAAAGTGTGCCTTGAATGTTGTGTACAAATTATTACGTCTCGATTACAACTGTCATTGTTTTCTATCCCTCCTATTAAACGTCCACTTTACAGGATTCTACCTCTTCGTTTTCGAGGTAAAGAAGTGGGTTGCTGAATTTAAACATGGTGGTAAACAATGTAGTGAAACTAGTGGCGTAGCAGGGAGTTCAAACTCATACTGAAGACACATTAAATATTGACCTGCCACCCCTCTAAAGGGAAAGTCAACAGGATTGCCAGGTTCAACACTGCACCACCAGTCTCATTACTTTATTTACACACCTGGTGCTTTACGCGATGTTTTACGTGTGAAAAAGCATTCCTCTCGATGGGTGTTGCCTTTGTTCACTGTGGACCAAAGACACATTCGAATGAACATTTGTCGAGAATGTTTAAATTTATTTATACGTAATTATGCTGCGTTTTATAACATTAGATTCCATTCCATGACAACAGTCGTAACAGCAGTCGAAATATCGGATGGAAGTAGGAGAAAGTACCACAAAGAAGACGAAAATGGTTCCATCTGCAGGAAAAGCTATTAATATGATTTTCTGAGATTTTGGAATTTTCGTGGTGTAATGTTTATAGGCTAGCTGGCAAAAGGTGAGGCCATCACCTGGGAATATTACGTTTCACTACTAAATCACACGTTTTACTACTAGAATGATGCTATTTATGCTAAACGTTCACAGTTGGCTACTAAAAGCGCTCTTTTACCACGATAATGCGACTGCAAGCACGTCTCGGTTTATTGCAGCAAAACACTATGACCTATGATCTTTTACATACGCCAGATTTGCCGGATTTGGCTCCCAGTGATTACTTTCTCTTCCCAAACATGAAGATTAAATCCAGATATGCCTGTCGTTCTACATGTAGTTCGATGGTTTCAACAGCCCGCTAAAAATGTCCTATTATACATAGGTAGCGCCATAACATTAAAAATAAGCTGTAAGAGAGCCCGTGCGTCGATAGTAAACGCAGCTTTACGATAGTGTACCGTTTTGTAGTTAAAGTTTAGTTGTGAAGTGAATTTTGTTGGGTAAGTAATTAGTTACTTAATGTTGTTTCACAAATGTTACTATAAGTATTTTGGGGTCTTGGAGGTTAAAACTAATCACTTGTGATATTAAGTTGTTTCTTTTTCATACGGGGTTACTTATAAAAGTAGATGTGAAGCCGTCCTATATGTAGGACGCTAGGCATATAAAGTATGATGATTCTATGTATTTTTTGAAAATTGAATCTTAAAGTTTTTTTTGCTGTTAATACATGTTAATCATCTTAGGGGCCTTACGTTGAAGCCTTAACTATGGCTTACGATAAATGATTTCCCTGGGGCTGGAATTGATATTTATATGCTTCCCCCCGAAAATGCATGTGGCGATATTACCAATGAGGACTCAGACGATGAGAATAAGCAATTGCAAAGCAATTGATAATTTACCAGCTAATCAATTAAGAGGACCTGTTGAAATACATTTCAATAATAAAGCTAATTTCCTATTACGGGAGACATGGCTGCAAACAGTATATAAAAGGAAAGCGGATCCGTTATGGTTATAAATTATGCGTAGGATCTACCAGATTACGGTATGTTAACTGGTTCTAACCCTACCAGGGCGCAACTACTCATATTGGAACTACTATGCACGGAACTTGGGGTCGGGGCTGGTGTTGTTCTTACATATGTCGATACATTGAGATCTAAGTGGAATTGCCATAAATTTCACAGTTACTTTGATCATTTTTTTAACTCTGGTTATTACAGTTCGCTGTAATAGAGTTACAAACAATCTATTTGCCTCCACAGATCTCAAGAAAAGAAAAAGAGGTGATTACGAGTATCGAATGGCAGAAAAAAATAATATTGTTGATGTTCAATGGAACAATAACATTGTTACAAGTTGTTCCATTTCTTTAGGCGCCAAACCCATTCATGTTGTGAAACGATACTCACAACGTGACAAAAAGATTGTTCAAATTGAACAACCATATATTCGTGAAACAATATATAAGCCTCTGAATAAGAGCGGCGTAGATCGCTGTAATGAGAACATAAGCCTTTATTGTACTTCCATTAGAGGGAAAAAAATATATTTTTCCCTAATTGCTCAGTGTATTGATATGGTCGTGCAAAACGCTTGGCAGATACATAAATTACAATAAAGGTGCCATGGACCATTTATATTTTGGAAAGGAGTGTAGCTATAGCACTTCTTCAGCAGAATAAAAAACCATGTAGCAGTTCTAAGGGGAGACCTAGTCAAAATGAATATATGGATATTCGTTTCGATAGAATTGACCATTTTGTTTTTCCACAGGACAAACAAAGTGTTGCTACTGTCGTTCAAAGACTACTACCAGGTGTCGTAAGTGTGATGTTGGTGTTCATGTCAAATGCTTTGTTGCACACCACACATAATAATTTCATGTAGGCCTGACCCTTGCAGATCCCATAGGGCTCTGCTGCATGAGTAATATTTTTTTATGTTCTATATCCTTAAAACTAATAAACAATTTGAAAAAAATCCTTGTTTTTAAAAAAGTGCTTTCAGGCATATCTGGGTTAAAGCTGAGACGACTGCTTATTTTGCAGAGTTGGACAAATCGTAATATACTGATAGTATAATTAAAAAGTTGGACGTCGTTGGTTTACATGTTTTAAAATGTAAGATGCCTTGAAAAATTAAAAATTTTGTGGTTTCTTTGTCGAAATATAACTTTTCGAGGTGAAAGGGTTGGATTTTCTTAGATGCTTTGAAACAATATTTTCTGCCGTGAAAATTTAATTTTTTTTCTGTCTATCAATAATGGTTTTAATGTGAAATTTCTGATGCCAATAACTATTTCCAGTAAGCTTCTAGCACTTTTTGATTTGAGTGGTGCACAACAATGTTTCTAGACTTAGATAATTAAATCACAGCATCTAACCTCTGATATTAAAGTACTTACTGACGAGAACCACACCGGAAATAGCCCAAAATCCGTAAAAAATCTCCATCGTCTAACTCCGATCTGATCCGCTTCCAAAAATAATCCCTTCCAATAACCGTTCTACTTTCACCCCCGCTTTTTTTTCTCTGGTTGCGGAATTTAATTAAAAAGAGTCGAGTGCAGGGCATTAACGTTTACTTTAGTTTCGAACTAGATCACACGGTCGAACAATCGAATTTCAAAATAGTTTTCTGTCCCCGTCGATATCGAAGTGCAAACTTTGTCCGAGCTGTCTCGCGAAATTATTTTGCAATTTTTTTTGGTGTTTTCCGTGTTATGCGCGTGAATTGCTTCTCGAATTCAAAATGTAAATAAGAAGTTTCGTACAATTTTCTAAGCTTGTTTTATAAATAGGTATTAGGATGCTCGGTTATATATAAATTCTTAATGACGGTTTTCGATGGGTTTTGGCATCAATTATATATGTTCCCGTTGCAATCTAGGATAATTTTGGGTTTATAAAAACATCTACAGAAATAGTGCCAAAATATGATCTTGAGGTGATTTCTAAGTTCAGTTTTTTTTTAAATCGTATAGAACTACTCAAAACAAACATTTTTTCAAATTCCATTTTTTAAATATCTCTAAAATTAGGCCCTACAGCCTTTAATAAAATTAAAAAAATTCAAGTCAGGCTCTTAAAATAATTTAAACAAATCTAATCGATCGCCCGCAAATTCAGAACAAACAGAAGACTTAAAATTTGTTTATCGTTTTGTTTTGTGAATTACGCATTTCTTTTATTTTCTTATCTTGTATTTTTTATTGACAGTTTTAACGTGGATTTCTACCGTGATTTTTGGAAAGATAAAGGCCCATGTGTATGAGAATATTGTTTTTTATTTAATTTCAGTCACGTCAACGCTCTAGGCGTTATTTAGTGACCCAACATCGACAAACACAAATACACACACAAACATCCATGCCCCCACCAGGATTCGAACCCCGGACCATTGGATTGCCAGGCGGGCGACTAACCCACCAGACCACCGTTGTCGGCTTGTATGAGAATAGCGAATAAGTTGACATGCTGTTAACTTATGGATAGTGTTTTCAAAATGCCAATGCTGCATCTTAGCTATACGCTGAACGTTTTCCTTTTCAGGTTCACCTATTGCTGAAATAAATATTCGGGTTGTGCAAAGACACCAGTAATTTGAGGAACATCGTGGAGGGCACGCTGGAACACCAAGAGTACCTGAAAACCTGCACCGGGAGGAACAAATTTTGAATCTTGTCGAGGAAGACCCAAGTACTCGAGAAATAGCACGACAAGTTAAACTGAGCCAAAAAAAGTTTTTACAATATTGAGGGACAATTAGTTGTACCCATTTCATGTGCAACGAGTTCAAGCCTTAAAGACACAAGACCACCCTAACAGACTTCAGTTCTGCGAGTGGCTTTGTCAGTTGATGAATTTTCAACATACATTTTCGGCCAATGTGTGGGCGACAATTGTCAACGGTATATTTGTTGGGCCTTTTATCTTGACGGATTGTTTAACGGGCGAAAACTATATTGAATTTTTACCAAATCATCTTCCCGTTCTTCTGGAAAATGTACCTTTAAATGTCAAGCAGTACATGTGGTTCTTACATGACGGAGCGCCAGCCCATTTTAGGGGTGAAGTGCGGGAGTTCTTAGGCATAACTTTTCCTAATAAGTGGGTAGGTCGTGGAGGCCAGTTGCGTAGCCGGTTAAGTCACTAGCAATTCCAGGAAATAGGTAACTAATAATACAAGGAAAGAACTAATTGATCGCATAGAATAGGCTGGTGAGACTATTAATTCCAATCCTGCGAAGGGCAATGGGAAATGTGTCAAGCTGTGGCGCCAACTTGGTTCGCATGTATGCACTTTGAGAGCTGTTAACGATATTCTTAGCTAAATATGTAACAGTACAACCAGGTAATCAGAATATCGTCGTTTACAGCTTTTGAAGTGCATACAAGTGAACTTCAACTAAAACAGCTCGAAAATGAATATATCAAATTTATTGTTTTTTTTTGACAAGTATATTGATTATTTAATGTTACTGTCTTATATTTTCTGAATAAATTATAATATTATAATTATAACATAAATTATAATAATTAGAATTATTCCAGGCTTTTTCAATTAAAAACAAATGTGTATGGTGAATGACGTACCAATTATTTAACACTAGAAGGAAAAAAATTCTTGCAACTTAATAATTATCACAAATTAATAACAGAATAATTTTAATACAATTTTTGAACAAAAAAAATATAGCAATGGTGAGTGAGGATTTGAACCCCAACCTGTTAAGTCGGCACGCCATAAATAGTTTAAATTGATGCCTTAGATGATGGCGCCACCGCTTGACACATTTCCTATCGTCCCTTGTAGGATTGGAATACCTTCTTATATATTGTCTTAGAAACTTTAAGGGAAATATCTTTATCACTATTACGCGTATGCGCCGACTATTGGGTATATCATGCCCAACTTTGCATGAAAGGGATCAGCGACCACTTTCAACCTTTTCTTTAAGTAGAAAGCGCAAGACCGGAATGAATGTTGTTTTCGAAATTAATATGGTAAGTTTTTTAACTTTCAGGTTTTTGAAAAATGGTATTAGATAAAAATGTTTATTTTATCGAGTTTTATACGCTGTTAAAAAAAGTCTCAATTTAAGAATCACCCTGTATAATAATAATAATGTACATTTTACAACTAGTGAAATTATTAGCTCCTCAATCCAATTCTCGGCCTTTGACTATATTTGGCATTTATTTATAAATTAGTGTTAGAAACTTAATTTTTAAAGTAATCTGCTTCATTTTCTATACACTTTTGCCATCTGTTAGGCAATTGTTGAATTTCAGATCGAAAAAAAAACTTGGTGGTTTTGATGTAATAAATTGATAAAGGCTTTTTTCGGCATCCTCAAGAGATGTGAAACGGATATCAACTAGGTGATGTTGCAGGGGTTGGAAGAGATGAAATTTTGAAGGGACCAAGTCTGGATAATATGGCAGGTGTGATAAAAGCTCCCAGCTCAACTAGGTGATCGTTTTCGGAGTTATTTTTCTGTATGTGACCGAGCGGTAACACGAAATAAAATTACTTTCCTTCTTTTCTTGCTAGTATAAGGTCTTTTTTTCCTCCAGACCATCACAACACAAATTAGTTGTTGGTTTCCTCCAGACCATCTCAATACAAATTAGTGACTGTTTGACTAGATTGCAGCAACGCCCAACAGAACTCATCATATACCACCAAATATTCACGCCAAAAAAAGATGTTTTGAGGTATTGACTGATGGTTCCCTAGGGTTAACCCTCCAATTTCGCCTCTTTGGGTTATCGTGGAGGATCCACTTTCTGTTGCAGGTCTTACAATCCTATGTAGGAAGTTCTTTTTCTTGAATCTAAAGAGCAGTAACACAATATCATTCACATCTACTCTTTTCTCAGTTGTGAATTCATTCCAATTAATTTGTTAATTAATTTTTTAATTTTCCCTAATTTGTGAAAACGTTTAGAAATGGCTTGCGGTGCTACTCCGAGTTCTTGTCCGAGCCTCAGCAGTGTACAAGGATTTTCTTCTCTCAGTTCTTCGAATTCTCATACCTCCACTTTTTTTGGCTATCCCGGACGTTCTGGAATTATTGGAACTACTTCTTACCAGTACTGTACGAAACATCATTATCTCCCAAAGCCACACAGATTATGGAAGAGGAAAGCCTGAGCTTTCGCGGTTTTTTTTGTGTTGAAAGGCGTAAAGTAGGCAGTGTCTCAAATGTTGCTTTTCCAACAGGTTATATTCACAGTAGGCTCATTTATTATACCTCGTGATGGCACTGAATGCAGGAAAAAAATCTAACTCGAATAGGTTCTGCAGCCGAGCCTTTTGTTTATTGCAATCTAGGATAATTTTCGCCTTATAAGAATATCTAGCGAAATAGTGCAAGAATACGACCTTGAGGTGTAAATATAATTATAATAAGGTACATTTTTCAATTAGTCAAAGCAAACAGTTTAATTATATGCTTCAAAGTCATTTGTCGGCAAGTGGTTCAGTTATCTTACACTTACAACATGCATTCCATTTTGATTTCGCTCAGATTATTAACGACCTGTTTAAAGTTTAAACATGTGCCGATGAATGGAGATTAGAAAGCTCAGGACAGAAGTTCTATTGCGGCCTGTTCTTGGAACGTTTCAGTCATTTGCTTGGTAGGTTCTGCACTGTAGAAGACTCTTTTTCTTGACAAAAGTCAACTATTTTTATTGTATACCATCTATATACTATGATCGTTCGAAAAGTTCTGCACCTGATATAGAGATAGTGCAATTATGACCAAATGCCTATGATATTTGTCAAGTATGATTCATTATCAAAATATGACAGAACTTGTTTGTTTGACTCGATTACTATAAATAGGCAACTAAAGGCACGCGTCTGTAATTTTCTAGTACGCCATCTAACGAATCATACTTGACAAATATCATAGTCATTTGGTCGCTTTTTCTCATCCCTATGTCAGGTAGAGAAATTTTGAAACCCTAGTAAATGTGGTTCCAAGGGTACTAAAACAGTCAATGTATAAGATTGATTTTTGGGCTTTGTTCAGAGTACATATGTTGAGTTAAAAAAGAAAATGAATAAATAGTTTATCTAAAATCCCTAGAACATTTATAAGGTATTCTTAGAAAAATAAAATCTGGAAATAATCGATAAAGTTTTCTGAATTCTTAAAATATGCTAAAATAAAATAAATGAATTTGTTTAGGATGGTCAATAATTTTGGTCAAAAATTGACCATTGTTTTTAGTCAAAAAGTATTATTCTCCATTTGATGACCGACTGCTGTTTTCCAAGTCAAAGTTCTATCTGTCTCTAATATTCCTGGCAAGTTAAATGCCAAGTATGTTAAGTTGCATAACTAATCACGTTAGTAAATTTTAATGAAAATCCAGAACATCAATGTTTATTCTTATTTAAAAAATGCAACTTAAAACTAAAATAATTAAATGATTATTTTATACGCAGCCTATATTATTCTAGAAGTTTAAAGATGTAAAATAAGTGTGTATGAAAAATAAAACAATAAAAATAAAGGACGATATCATTAGCCTTGCAAATTTAACTTATAAAGTATCATCAATGTCGTCAAATAGGAAATTACAATGCTTTTTCTGTATAACACCAAAGTTACCAAAAAATATGTTTCGTTATTATTTATAAATGTCAATATCGCAATAAAAACTAAATTTACTTTCGCCGACGCAAATGCTATTTTCAAGTTCAGGTTAAAAAATACAGATTTAAGCAGGTATCTGATGCGATTATAAGACTGTTCAATGTCATAATAAGCAATAAAATGTTTAAAAATGTCTTTGTGTACTGCTATAATGTTTCTACATAATATTAGTGGGTTGTTCGAATATTTCAAACCCTTACGCATACGAGGATCGCTCGAAAACTTCGCACCCTGGGAAAGAAAACCAAATATTTTTGAGATTTTGATATTTTCCAACCTTCAGTAAAATACTAAATAGTACTGCCCAGTGACAGTTTGATCAGTTGGAATGAGCTCTTTGTGGATGATGCCTTTGCTATCGAAGAAAACAATGAACATTGTCCTTATTTTTGAAGGCGTTTTTCGTGTTTTTGTTGCCTGTAATGAGTTTTTCGACTTTCATTCCGCACTTTGGCGCTTAGTTTCTGGAATGTATTGAAAGCACCATGGTTCATCCGCCGTAACAACTGATTTCAGGAAGTTTGGTCATTTCTGGCGGCTGCGACGACCTCTCTGGAATGATTGACACGAAGTGATTTCTGCTCCTTCATCAACGTGTGTGGAACAACCTTGGTTTTACCCAAATCCTTGTGAAGAATGGGTCGAATCGTTTCAAAAAACGTTTGTGCCACAGAAAAACATTTGTTTTTAAACAATCAGCGCCATATATATATATATATATATATATATATATATATATATATATATATATATATATATATATATATATATATATATATATATATATATATATATATATATATATATATATATATATATATATATATATATATATATATATATATATATATATATATATATATATATATATCCAGTCCACTGGATACCACTTGATCGCAAACATCCCCGGAGAAGACCGAAAACACGATGGACTGATGATATTATTAAGTATATTGGACCCTAATGGCAGAGGAAAGCTCAGGACCGCGAGAGTTGGAAGCATGCTGAAGAGGCCTTTTTCCTGCATTGGATTGATATGGGTTAATGATGACGATGATGATGATGATTATGATGATGATGATGATGACATTTGAAGTGTACGCTGACTACGTTGAAATGTGGCATCTTTGTCAAGCTGAGCACTATAAAAATGACTCTGGTATTAGAGTATTTTTTTTAAGATTAATAAAAATCTTTTGCTGTGCATTAATGCTGTGTTAATGGCCTTTTCTAGAAAAGTGTAATACGTTAGTCCGTTTACCTATAATAATTTACAGGACCTGAGGAACAAATTTTCAAAGAAAACATATTTCCATAATATTTCGAGAGGATCTTTGCTTATTTAATATTTGTACTAACGTTCTTGTTGCCTGAATCAGTGTATCAATTTTCTTACAGACGCGACTGCACGCCCTCTGTAACACTTTCTTATCTAAATTCGCCAATGCTGCTTCAATGGTTGTCTGCACCCACTTGTTGGTGATCTTTTTAAGAACGCTTAATACATAATAGTTCAACGGATTTAAATCTGGGTTATTAGGAAGCCAGAATGCTTAAGATCAAAGGATATCCGTCTTTCCGACAGCCACTTTTAAAGTTTGCGCCAATGATACAGATTATTTCGTGATAAAAGAACATGGTCCTCGGCCATTTTATTGTATTTTAGTCATCGCAACTTGTAGGGCAGGTCTTCTTCTGCTATTCCCGTGCATTGTTGCGTCTGGCTCATGGCAAGTTTTGTCGACAATTTTCGAAAGAAAATTTTCGTATACAAAATTTTCGTAAGCCTTATATAATTCATAACAATATCATAAATGTTTGATCTCGGATTTTAATGCAGATATATCCTTAAACTCAAAGATATTTACGACTAAACACCAAATCACACTTCTCGACGCAAGTTTCGCTAACCATGTTAGCACCATCAGGAACTAACTATGTTAGCACCATCATGATTTAATCTAATTTTAAAACTAAACTATGTTCTATTTACATAACAACATTGAAGTTTACTGAGCCTTACACTAATAATTAAAAAAGTTGACTGAACGGAATAGGTCTTTATCCCGCTTCATGATTTTCTTACATTTTTCTATTTGAATACTGTCATATGCATCCAAAGCCCTATTGTGATTTACACTTTTAACCAGCCTTAAATTACTAATATCTATATTACGGTCATGTTCGTTTGTATGTTGGGCAACACAAGATTTTTCATTTCTCCCATATCTAATGTGGGTGATGTGTTCTTTATATCCCGTTAATATGGATCTTTTTGATTGTTTTCAAAAGGATCCGAATCAAAAATAAATTCATGGTAATACCGTTTGATGCCCGAATGAATGAATGAATTAACACGAGGGCTAGACAAAATTTTGAAAAAGTGGACATTAAGGTTGTGTACAAACCATATAATAAATTGAGAGAAGTCCTGAGTAATACAAATAATTAAGTAGATCAACATGAAGTCAGAGATTTACGAAATTAGTTGTCAAAATTGTGATCGAAGCTATATTATATATCCTTACCTAAATCGCTGCTTCCAGACGTAGTCCAGTTTTCGTCAGCATCAAAATGTACATCAACACTGTCGCCTTCCTGTCCAGTTGGAAAAAAGGCATGAGCAAGTATAACTCCTTTTCCATCAAAAGGAAAATTGTCTCCATGATCTTTCCTGTAACAAATAAAAAATGTTTTAAAACAATTTATTTGTTAGACGATACTTTTCGAATGAAAAGTGCTGTTAACGGCTCTCATCAAAAAAAAAAGTTTGTAATAGTCAAAGTTTTAAGGAATACAAATTATGGATAAAATCAAATTAAGGTAGTCATCAACATTTTCAATTTGAAGAGAAAAACAGCAACTGAAATCAAACAGGTCTTTGATGTTATTCTTCGACATTCATCACTGTTATTTATCCATCATGGGTTTTTGGGTTTCCAAATTCAATAAAAGCCTGAGTAATTGTTACTAAAAAGTTGATATCATAAAACATAACTACATAATTGTATATAAATTACCTCTTGAATTTAATGATAGCGGTCCTTTTTTGAAATGGTGTTAATATACGAACTGAATACAGTGAATACAGCTATACACTATATACAGCTAAATAACGCTATAGTGAATAGTACTAGCCGTCATTTAAAATTTCGAGTTAATGTACCATTATGGGAATTTAATGAGTTATAGAAATTGAGGTATTCTGGTTTATTTGGTGAAGAATGGATATATTTATCTATTCGAACAATTTCTGTATCTGAAAGCTTTATCGGCAATCGATATGAAAAAGCATATGGTTAAAAAATTTGGGTCACTCTACACCATAGTATATTCTTTTGGGTCGGTGAAAGTATGGTTGCATAAATGTTTTAATGATATACGTAATGGAATACTAAAACATATGAATGAATAGACAAATATTAGCGTAATGTTGAGTAAAATTGCTGATATAAATAAGTCAGAAGTGCTTGTGGGAAATATTTGTATATGACAAAATGTCAAGCAAAATGGATGCAGTGGTGACTCACAATTGATTAAAATTACGACCAGGTAAGGAAACATACATTTCCATCAATATTGGAATACATTAAAGCAGAAACAAGTGATTTTTTCCGTCGATTAATAATTGTTGATGAAAACAATCTGCACATTGGAAGGGATCTGATGAAAGTGATAAAAAACACAGTAAACTGTACACAATTTACAATTTGGGATACACACGGAATATTGCTCGTTGATAACATTTAGAAAAGAAAAACGATTACTGGTGAATTTTATTTTACATTATTGGACAAATTGAAGGAAAATTCTCAAGACAGTGTATCAGTTAATTTCGAAGAGATTTACCACTAAACACCAAATCCCTTTTTTCTCGACTTGCGTTTCAGTAACCATTAGAAGATGATTCAGATTGAATTAAATGGGCAGATTAAATCATCTCCTGATGATGTTGACATGGTTATCGAAACGTGCTGTCGCTAACCATGCGTTAAAATGACTTGGTTTTAGTGGTAAATCTCTTTGATCTCTTTGATTTCTTTTTCATATTCTATATACCTTTATATATTTTTCTACATAATTTCCATTTTTGTGCAAACATTTGTCATACCGCTCAACAAGTTTTTGAATTCCGACGTTAAAGATATCTGTCGCTTGCGAAGAAGCCCAATCTATGACTGCAGTTTTAACTTCTTCATCGTCGTTGAAGAAGCACACAGGCAGGCGATGAGGCTCCAAATGGCGCCTAAACACGCGCAAAGTATGTTTGAACTAGACGCGTAAGCGTACTGCGGCGATTGCGCATCATTTTTATTCACAAACGGACCTTATTTAAAAATACCCCTCGTACACCGATGGTTCTGACAGAAGAATTGATCTAAAACGTATTGTAAAATTGCATAAATTATCATGATTCTAGCTACTTCTTCATCCACCATGTTTTCCAAATTGGGCTCCTGACATATTATTTTCTCCTTTCAGAATTAAAAATATAAACTGCAGAGAGAAACATTTTCATCTAATGGTGGCGCCATAGTAGAAATAAACACATATTTTGAAGAATTAAAAAAAACAGGATATAAAAAAGATAAAGAAATGTTGAAAAATCATTGAATGAAATGTATCGAGCTAAAATGACATTATGTCGAACAATAAATGGAAAAATTACCAAGTTAGTTATCAATATTGAGAATGTTTTATTATATTTTAGCAAAAATGGCATTAAAAATGTTCAGCTACACTAATTAGAATGGTTACCCTGAGAAAAACGACGTTTAAATTAGAAAGAAAACTACACGTTCACGTAGAGCTAGAAAAACTAAATTAATTAAAAAGGTTCGTTAATCCCTTTGAAAACATTGCACCTGATCTTGTAAAAAGTTCACTAAATCATATGGAGTATCTCGTCAGGTGATGCAAAGAATTTTACGACTGCATTACTATGTTTAAAAGAAACGAGAAAAATTCATAGCGTTACTAAGGTGTAAAGGAAAAAAGTTATGAAAGATCGAACGGGCCTCGGTACAGCTTGGAAAATGTGAAGAATATCATATTTTCTGAAGGAATATTATTCCTTTGGAAGATATATTTATATATATATATATATATATATATATATATATATATATATATATATATATATATATATATATATATATATATATATATGTATATATATCTTCATTAAAAGTAAGTAAAACTCTTAAATCAATCGTTTATATGCCTATTCAATTCAAGACATAATATCATATAAAATACAATAAGTTGTCAGAATATTCTAATGGAAATTGGTTATTCCAGCAAAATCCCGCTTTTACATTTTGGATAAAATTTCCTCAGAGTTGATTCGAAATCAGTTGTCCTGATTACCTGCCGCAGATTTCTTCGGAGGTAAACCTTTCATATCATTTCATATCAATTAATCAGTGTAGATTAAGACAGGAGATTTATTAAAGAGTCATCACAAAATCTAATTTATGTGAGTAGTGAGAGAATATTTTAAGGACCCGAGGATCGTTTGGGATATTCTCTCACAAAGATGGCGCATGTATGACCAAATGAATTTCGTATTTGTCAAGTATGATTCGTTAGTTGGCGTGCTGAGAAGTTTCAGACATGTGTATTTAGTTGCTTGTTTGTGACGATTAAGTATTAAGTAATAAATAAGTAATAAATATGTTTTGACATTTTCTAAAAATTGGATAAAAGTTTGGTTCGAACTGTTATAATGTACTTTATTTTGGAGGGTTTGATATCGGCGGATATACAAAAAGAGTTAACATCCACTTTAAAAGATTGTTCGCCTTCGTTTACGATGGTGAAAAATGGATCACTTAATTTAAATACGTTCATTCGCTGAAGATAAAAAAAATAAAGGCTCGAGACGCCTAAAAACTACTAGGGAGTTGTAAATTCGACAACAAAATCAGCAATGTCGTTATAAATATTTGCAATTTGCTGATATTATTTTGGTATACGAAAAAGATCATTCGAATGAACATTTCTCAAGGGTGTTTAACCACTAAACCCGATTCCAACTAAAGGTAGGCGAGATTGCTGCACACTAGACATCTCGATAAAACTTATCCATTACATTTAACACAGTGTTTTGAGTTCTGGAGGAGGACATTCAGCACTCATTGCGCGCATGGATGGATTTTCATGGTGTGGTGGTCATAGATACCTAGACTACCTGGTAAGGGGCACTATCATCACTGGGGATTGTTACACTTCATTACTGGACCAATTGAAGGATACTATGCTTTACAGTTTTACATGCACATCCGTTTTCATCGGATTTGGTTCTCTCTTCCCAACCCTGAAGATATTTTTCTCTGAACGAAGATTTATTTAAAATTGTGAGGTCAAAGCTGGGATAACTACCAATTTTGCAGAGTTGGAGAAATCGCATTATAATGAGTCGTTGGTCTAAATGTATGTAATTGCGAAGCTGGAAAATTAAATACACATCAAAAGCAGTTACTTTGATTGTACCGAAAAGATCTTTTACTTCCAGTTTAAACATATTCCATTGCCTTATCATTTCCCTCTGTTCGCTAAAGGTTTCTTCCAAGAGGCATTTATAAAAATGTCGTTGTATGTATATTCAGGAATAATTATCTAAATTTTAATCACATTTCACACCCCTGAAAAAATATCTGCATATATATATATATATATATATATATATATATATATATATATATATATATATATATATATATATATATATATAGCATTTTCTTTGTCAGACCGAGAGCAACTATCGTACTGTAGGATGATCAATCGCTTATTGGCTTATTGCTGCTCAGATACTTATTGGCAAAATGGAAATTTCAAATCTTTTCACATCAATGCATTTGCCCGATTTAGCTCCCTAGAAAAACTCGAAATAAGACTCGTCAAGACTGTAAACTATGAACATCTCGTAAAACGCCGAGTCAAATGCTGAGTTGTCAATATAATTATATTGAAATATAAAATAAAACCTAACAAAATATAACATTTATTTTGTTTTAATTGTCATGTCGGATATTTTTCAGTCCACTATCGTAAATTATATAGACACAGGTAAATTTGATATCGTCAAACGCCTAATTAAAGCAAATTGTCGTGGACGGGAAATATTTTTTATGTTTCAGTTTTATGGGGCTTTAATTCTTGACTTATCTAGCCAATTTATCCGGTGGGGGAGCCCTAAAACCCAAATAATAAAATTTTCATGGGACCTATCGTGTTGGTTTTTTGTTGCTATAAATAATTGGCACAGAGAATTTATGTTGATATTTGACATAACGATTAGTTATGAAATTTTATGTGTTTATTTTTATGGCATATTTCGATGACATTTCCAGTTTGGGATGTTTTGATCGATACAATCCGTAACAACCAAGATTTCACTTGTTCGTGTCTTTTGTTAAGTACAGTCAGAGCCAAAAGTATCGAGCACTTTCATTTTGACAATATAAAAATCCTTAAGGTATTTAAAACAACTAGATAATGAAGAATATACCGTCAATTCACACTTCAGTCTTGTTTCTCTTGGTATTCAAATCGTACAAAATTCAATTGACCCAGGAACGGAAAGTTAATGGCCATAGGCAGCGTCGAGCATTCAATGACTGGGATCTGGAACAGTTGGAAGTGGATCTTGATTTTGAACGGAAAATCATCTTCAGCGACGAGGTTCATTTTTGGATAAATGGTTATGGTCAACAAGCAAAATTGTCGCATTTGGGGAGATAACAATTTACATGAGACCCACCAGTTGCAAATGCACCCAAAAAAAGGTACTCTTGGTCCGGCGGTATCATTGGCCTGTACTTCTTCTAAAATGAAGCTGGCGCCGCCATAACTGTCACCGGCGAGTGGTACAGGTCGATGATAACTAATTTTTTGTGGCCTAAATTGGAAGATATGGATCTCAATAACATGTAGTTCCAACAAGACAGTGCTACGTACCACACAGCGTATGCAACAATGGATCTTATGTACGACCAATTCGACGGCGTGGTTATCTCACGTTTCTGCGACGTCAACTTGCCATCGAGATCGTGCGATTTAACTCCATTAAACGTTTTTTTGTGAGGCTACATTCAATAATGGGTCTATGGGAATAAGCCGCAGATGATTTATATCTTAAAGGTCAATATAACCAATGACATCAATGATATCGAGCCCGATTTATACGGCCGAGTCATCGAAAACTGGGCTTCTCGGATACGCGCCGTCCAGTGAAACCGCAGCAACCATTTGGCCGATATCATATTCCATTCATAACGTAATCGAATAATCTTTCAAATAAAAAAATAATGATATCTTATACACAACTTGTTTTATTCGAGCACCCTTAATGGAAAACTCTATATTAGCTACAGTCATTCATCAATTAATAGTTAACATCTAAAATAGTGAACAGATGCCTGAAGAGGTAGTAATGTGCATAATTGCTATGCAAATTATTGCTTTGTGCAACTTGTACAGTTCGAACAAATATAGTAGGACGGAGTATAGTACCATATATCGAAGAAGAAATGAGTGGATATCAGGACCAGTTTAGAATTGGACATTCAATAACAAAGTTGTTCACTGTCTTTCAAATAAAGGAAAATACAACAAAATTTGATGCTTCTTTATTCCAGATGTTCATATAAACATTAGACGGGCGTACGATCTCGTAGAAAACAAAGAGACGTATGATGAAATAAAGCAGAAAACCAAAAGAGTAGATTTGGAAATAAATATGAACAGAACATTTGATGGAATGACATCGACTTTATCTATCTGGGAAGCAAACTAGACAACAAACATCACAGGAGATATCAGATGTCGTATTATGATGGGTAATAAAACTGCTTATTCAATGCAGTGTGTCCTAAGATCTAAACTTATACAATGGAACACGAAATTTAAGGTCTATAAAACATTATTCGGCAAGTAGTGGCCAAAGATAAGTCACTTAAGAGTACTCAGGAGAATTTTTGGTACTATGAATGTTAATAGAAACTGAAGAATTAGGAATAACTTCAAATTTGAGCAATTATACAAAGATGAATATTGTAGACTATGATGGCCGGGATGCCAGAAATACCAAGAATGCCTAATACCAAGGATAACACGAACGGACTAATAGTGGGTAATAGAAAGAGAGGTAGATCAAAGGTACTGTGGCATAATAATGTAAAAAGAGATGCTGAAGAACTATTGCACATCATAAACTGGAAACGGGCTATTGAAGATCGAACCGGTTGGAGGGAAAGGATGAAGGAGATCAAGGTTCATTAAAGGTCAAGGTTAATTCATTAAAGATCAAGGGCTTAAAAGACGCAAAATAATTTCTTTGTAATTTTCGATTAATACTTAAATACTTTAAATAAATTGTTCGTTTTGCCTCGATTACGATGACGCCTGTTTTAGTAGGTGAGTATATATATAAATATATATATATATATATATATATATATATATATATATATATATATATATATATATATATATATATATATATATATATATATATATAGCTCATTCAGGGAAATAATGGTTGCACGTCATCAATCTAAAGAAATTTATTGCTAATTTAAATCCATAAGGAAGAAAAAATCATTTAAAGTTCGAAGCACTCTCTTTCTTTTTTCCTCTAATCCTATTAGAATAGGATAAAAATACGGTGAGCCGGTGGATTACATTCTGTGAATTGGCTGTCAAGATATCATTTAGGATCGTGGTCCTGGACAGTGTTGCCGGCTTAACACAACTTTCTTCGTTAAATCTGTCATTTTCATGTTCTGATCGTTTTTGAGTTGTGCCTTCAAACGTTTTCAATTATTTTTACTGTATTCTTTGCTGTTTTAGCTATTTTCTGGTTTGGTTCCTGTTTTTGTGAGTTCTGTAGTAAAAAATCTGCGATTATAATTGCAAAAAATGCCAAAACCGTTAAACAGTCGGTGTAAGCAACTTGTCTCGTCACTTATCAGTTATTTTGAATAGGAACGAGATAATGAGGTTCCTCGTTTGCCATTAAACGCTGTGAGAGAGGTACGTATTAATAAATTTGTAGGTCGCATTTTTAATTTTTTTTAGCGAGTTTCAGCTGTACTAAATATTAGTATTGGTACCAGTAGCGGCTCGTGAACGAGGGCGTTGGGGCGCCGCCCTTCCTGCATTTATCACAGTAAACAATTTTTCAGAGCAAAACACCATATTTTATTTCCGTTCAGTTTCTTTCCTTTAACTCATTTTCTTGGTTCACTTCCTGTATAGGATTTCAATAGTACGTAAAGTAAAAAAGGAGGAAGGGAAAAGCAAAAAAAAATCTTCAGCAGCACTATTTGCTTCGAATTTCGAAAAAGTTGAAGAATAACGAAATCTTAAAATCACCGAACAAAAAGGGCCTAAATCCAAAACGAGTAACTAATCTAGATCATCTTGATGTGAGCTCAATTCGCAATCAAATCTATGAAATGTGTGAAAAAAGGGAACAGATTTACATGGTAATATTGTATTTTTATGAAATTTTATTGAACTATTTCAGAACAAACGGTTAATCTTGAAAGTATTCATGAAAATCTAAAGAACATGTAGCTCTTTGATGGATGTAAAACTTCGCTTCATACACATCTAAAAGAAATTAGTTTCAAATGGAGTAAGGATAATCCACGTAGGGGCCTGATGGAGCTTTCAGATAATGCTTTTAAACGAATCCAATTTTTGAAGATGTATCAAAATGTCAATGACGAATCTCTGTTTGATTTTGTTTATTTGGATGAAATATGGATATTTTAAAATGGAACCTTGAGTCACTCAAGGCTAGATAACAAGAAGAGTGTAAAGACTACAAAAGTTTATGGAAAAAGGTGATTGCTATACCTAATACCTATGAGTCATTAAAGTCATGTTGTCATGAATAGTTGTTTTAAGACGTGTCAATAATATTATATTATTGCAGAGATATTGTTCTTCATGCTGGGAAAAAGAATGGCTTTATTCCAGAGGCCGAATTAGTCTTCTCTTCTCAACAACAAAAGGCGATTATTATGGAAAAATGAATCAAGATAACTTTTTGTTCGGTTTTCATCAGTTAAGCATAATCTTCCTTTTGAAAACACTATGTTGAAAAGTGAACTGCTACAAATCGTTATTCGGTAAGCAGTAATGAAAGGGACAGCTTTGTGTTTCATAATGTTCTTTTTAGGAAAAAGTAAAAAAAAAATGTGGCGGATCATATGGCTGTTGGAGTATGGCCACAAAGTGTTACGTCTCCTGCCTTATTATAGAATTGATATGGGGAGGGTGGCCAAAAATTATTACAATCGTCATGGATTTGTGGAAAGAAGCTTTATCAACAGTTACACCACAAATTTGGATGAACAGCATCAGACAGACATAAGAAGAGATTGAAAGATGGTTGAATCGCGCTAAGAGTATTTAATAGACTAGAAGTTAATCCCCTAATAATTTACTTGAACAGCGATTCAGATTCTGAAAGTTATTTTAGTGATAGTGAATAATTAAACTTTGTGTGAACTAAACGAAAAGGTACTGTGTTCACAAGCAGAAGTTTCGAAACAGATTTTTGATTCAAAATTTTAAAGAAAAAAACTTTTCGTGATACTTTTTCATTTACAGTTTTATCGATCATACAAAAGCCAAAGTCTGTGTATTTTGGTGTTGCAATGTGGCAACATTGAAACGTGAGTGTGTCATAGATTTTGATGACGTACAATCATTATTTCCCTGAATAGCGATATAAATAAAGACATACGTCCATCAAAAAATCTTTGTTAATTATTGAAATACACATTTTAGGAAATTACTTTTTAAAAATAATGTCATTCAAATGTAAACCTTCACGCTCACGGCACTCATTTAAACGAACAGCAAAATTCCTTAGGACAGCTCGGCTCATAATCTCTGGAATGGCTGTCATTTCGTGTCGGATATTTTCTTTTAACTGCACCAAAGAACCCAGTTTATTGACGTAAATTTTCGGTTTTGGATAGCCTACGTGTAGGCTAATTTAGTTCATCTCTCCTGGAGATCAATTTGTTTGGGAACATTTCACGAACTCATGACAGAGACGTGTTGGAAATGTGTGACGTTGCTTCGTCCTGCTGAAGCTATGTTTCATGATTATAATCAGCAAAGTTTTGCAGATCAGATACCAAAAAATTGTTCAACATTGACACTGACACTGACACTGACACTGCAGCCCATACAGTGATTTTAGGCGAATGTGAGGGTGTTGAGTTTCGGGTTCGCTGCACTCTTCATCCGTTGAGATGAAAAACAGTCGCTGAATAATTGTTTTTGTAAAATTCTCACGCACACAACGCAGGGTCTGCTCCTGAGAAACATTCCATACGGACTTAGTTCCTAAAGGCTGGGCTGTAGATTGACATGGCTACCGCGCTCTTCACAGTTGTTGAGTCAATAAAATAAAAACTTTTTTGTGGGACACCTGTATATACAGTTTATTAGATTATATTATTTTCTAGATATAATGAAACTACGATTGTTTATTACAAAAAATTCATGGTGAAAAATAATTAACATACGGGGGTCATTCGAAAGGTTTTTTTCACGATTTTTTTTATTTTTCAACGATATTTTATACGAGATCAGATATTTTTCCAGCGAGTCACTTTTTCAGCTTTGAAAAGAGGTAATCGCTGAGAGATAAAAATGTAAATAATCTTACAGTTGAATCTAACTATATTTGTATGACAGCCGGAGTAAAAAACCTACAAACCTATCGTCACCGAGTTAACAGCATGCCATCTAACGAATCATTCTTAGTAAACATCATAGTTATTTAATTATACTTGCGTTATCTCGGTGTCAAGTCACGAACTTTTCAAACAACCCTCATATATAGATAATAATTACACTGCTAAGTTGAACGGTTATAGTTAACCAATAAGATATCTACTCTGGCCATATTGTCTACTTAAAATTAAAATAGCATACACTTTGAATGCAATTTGTTGGTGAAAATGACATGGAAATTTGTATGGAATCGGAAAAACACCCGCTATTAGACTGCACATAATGGTAATACGGTTGAAAGCCCTCTAAAGCGGCCAACAAAAGCCCGTCGAGATATAAAATGACAATCGCAGAAACGTGTATCCTTGAATTTGTCGCGATACGAAGCAGTCGGAAATTCCCTTGATCTCCACTGGAAATTATCTAGTATACCCACGGATTGCGTTCCGGAACGGTTCTTAATGTTAATTCCGAGAAGAATATCATTTATTTTTGGTCCGACGCCCTCTTTATTGTCCGCTTTTTCGAATAAGAACACATAATCGGGTCGAAAAAGACCCGACAGTATATATAAAAAGCGTCTTGGTGTAAGGTAACGAGTGGGACAAATGTTCCGCTACAATTTTCTTTATTTATAACTTAAAAAAAATGTTAAAGTTTTAGGGTTAGAAGAGCACTAGGAAGGTTATTTAGCCTTAAGTCGTAACTTAAGCGACTTAGTCTTTAGTTTTGTGCTTAACCATAAGTTTTTCGAGATACGCCTACTGACTGTCGAGTGACTAATGTATAAAAACTTTCAGAAGGCATCGGGCCTAACTCCTAATCTTCGAACTGGCGTGACTGAGACTATTTTACATTATTGCCTTGTCAGATTTTGCACTCTTGCTTAGAAATATTCCCAAACATTTAGAAAAAGTCCACTACATGGTTGTGGAGTCGAACCCGCTACAATGCAAATCACAGTGTCGTCATGTTGCCGCGGCAAACGTGACTCATTTATCTTTTAAAGGAAACAATGTCATCAAGTGTGAGTCATTAGGAGCAATGCAACTTGTCCTTTTTAACATATTCTCCCTAACTTTTGCCAACCTATCTGATGTTAATGCAGCGATATCAACAATGATGTTGTCCTTGAAGCTATTATATTAAAATCACCATCAAAATATTCCGGGGGCGTGAAATCGACTTTGAATGAAAGTTGTGAATTTGATGGAAGTAGTTTATGATGGCATTACATTATTCTAATATCACTATACTCGCAGTAATATACAATATTCATACAATATTCATACAATATACCTTAATATCACAGTATTCGCTTTTTAATGTCTGCATGTTTTGAACAATTTGAATCTTATACTCCTATATCCACATCTGTTCAACTTTTCCGTTCTACATGCGTTTCAACGTGCCTTTTAACTTGCGTTATTGCATGCGTTAGCGCATGAATCCTAGCGCATTCTGTCCTCATGTTTGTGCCAGTTTCATTCAACATTGCTGGCGAGTTCAGTAAAGACCGTTTTTTAATAACGTTTAAAACATTTTATTTTGTAAGTACCTACTGTTAACTGTGTAATTTCACTTTCATGGATACATCTGACATTGTCATGTTAGCCGGTATGAAAGCTACTGTGCTAATGTTCATAAGAGCGCGGAAAATAAAAGAAAAATTCAGAAAAGCTGTATGGACAAAGGAATATTTATAATAATTACTACAATTTACTACAGGAAAATATATACAAAAAAAAATTCTTTCACACTTTATTTACAATTTTAGTTGTAATATGTAAGACTGACAGTTTACATTTCAGCATGATGGTAATTTATGATCGTAATACATGATGGTACCCACCATGAGTTCCTGTCCAGTGGTAATTTTCTAATCTCATTCCAATGAATTCCTCGTTTTTCTGCCGCTTGTCGGACTTGTTCTTCCCATCTCAGTCTTGGACGTCCAACTTTAGTTTTTCCTCGTGTTTTCGCTTCATTGATTTGTTTTGCTAATCTCTCTTCATTCATTCTGTGGATGTATCGTAGCCAGCTCAGTTGTCTTCTATAGCTCTTTCTATTGATTTCGTTTCCAGTTGTTCCATTACTATCGTAATTCTCACTCTATCCCTTCTTGTAATTCCTCTCTATTTTGCGCAGGAATCTCATTTCTTCACCTGAAATTCTACTTTTGTTTCTCTTTGTCACGCAGTATCTTATCGCAGTATCTTATCTTTTTCGTTATATTTATTTTTCCTAGGAATGTTGTTTTTAGGGTGTTGTATAGTTTGCCTGATTTTCCCATTTTTTCGTTTATTTCACCGTCCATTTTTCCATTATCTTCTGTTATTGTGCATAAATACATATAGTTTTTAATTTGCTCCATTACCTTCCCATCGAGTTTTTGTGCTGTAATTACCATTATTTTGCTTTTGTCGATATGTATTTCCAGGTGTGCTTTTCTTAGCTCTTCGTTATATTTCGCTAAGTTATGTTGTAATTTTTCTTCAAATGTATTATTAGAACCACATCATTAGCTAACAGTAATTATTATGTTGTTACTGTTTTCATTTTTCTATAACCTATTTTTGTATTCTAGCAATTTGCTTTGTTATTTTTTTTACAACACCGTCAATAACTAAAAATAACAGTGGACTCAGTACGCATCCCTGTCTTAGACCTATTCCTATTTCAAATTCTTTGGATTCATCGTTATGCGTTCTTACTTCATTCTTGTTGTCGTATAAGGCCTTCATAATTTCTATTACTCTCTCTTTTAGTCCTTTTCTCTTTAGATTTTTCCAGATATCCCTTCTTTTTACTCTTTCAATATCAAATGCATTTCTAACAAATGCATTTTTCAGGTTAATGAAATAAATATGGATTTCGGTTTCTTTTTTAATATTCTTCCAGGTAAACTTGTTAATGTGATCCCTTTATAGTTTTTACATGTTTTGATATCTCCTTTTTTAAACAATATTATACCCATATTCCATTCCGTTGGTACTTTCTTTTTTCTTTTGATATCGTTTAGTAGTGACAAAAATTCTTCCTTTGCTATTTTTCCCATATATTTCAGCATTTCTGCAGTTTGCCAAAAAAAAAAAATATTACTTTCAAAATTATTTATCTATTTTTCGTTCTTAAATATATAATTTAATATATTTATTTAATTTAATAAAATTAAACTATTTTACCTTAAATTAAATTTGTAAACTATCGCAAAAACTTTCAGATTATATCAAGAAGTTGAAAGCGAAAGCGCAATATACCCAGTTGGAGCACTACTTTTGCGTCTCGTCGTGCGTAATGATTTTTTCTGTTGCAGTCTTGCAACACCGTAGGCTTCTTTCAACAGATGCGTGCCCTTTGACGACCAAAATTGGAACAAGTGTGGACATACCTATATAGACACATGTGCAAGTTACTGCTCAAAGTTGACCGTAACTGCGTGGAGACATTTCCATTCCAAGTCGCCGAATCGACGAAAGAGACTGGAGAATCCTCCAATTGCTGTCACCCGTGCAATATTTGACGGAAGTGGTTTATGATGGTATTACAGTAATCTAATCGTTTATCATTGTGTGTAAGCATATCTTCGCACTGTTCTTGGTTTCTGATGTAGAGACTATTTCCAACGATTCCGAATTCTTGAAATTGGTTGAATAAACGATAAATTGTCGTTTTATGAGACGCCGAAAGATTAAGATATTTTCATCTAAATTCAGATTGACTTCCAACAATTGAATTATTTTATCAGTGTAAATTACAACAATTTCACTGCATTCATTTATTGTTTATTTATCCAGAATAAAACTTGCACGTCTATACTACACAAACCCACAGCCAAACCTAAAATTGTTACAATAACAAAAAAAGTGGCAGTATACTTTTTATGCATTGTTGTTGTTTTTCGATATATCTCGTTATTACTAAGCAGATCGAAAAACCCGTTTCAAGGTCACACTGAAATTTTTGACACACCCAAAATGGAATAAGAGAAAAAAAATTGTCTTCAAGTTCTTGTTTCTTAGTATTGGTATCGTTTATCTATTCAGGCGAGTTCACTAATTTATTTTTCCTCAATAATGCGTGTTTCAATAGAGAAATAATTAATTGAGGTTAAATAAAAAAATATATTAATTTACGAGGACGGTTCGAAAAGTTCTCGGCATGACACAGAGATGGCGCAAGAATGACCAGATGATGTTTGTCAAGTATGATTCATTAGATGGTGTGCTGTGAAGTTTCGGACGCGCGTGTTTAATTGCTTGTTTGTGACGATCGGAGAAAATACACAAGTTTTGATATTTTCTGAAAAATAAATAAAAATGAAGTTCGAGCTGTTGTGTACTTTGCTGTTGAGTAACTTGTTTTAAAAGGTTTAACCTCGACGGACATACAAAAAGAGCTGGATTGCGAGAATTATTCCGCTTCATTTTCAATGTTGAAAAAATCGGCTACTGATATTAAAGGTGGTCGTACATTTTTTAGGTAAGTAGCTATTTATTTTTTAAAATATTTCACTATGCCTCACAACTTCGCATTCTTATGCCTCGCTAATGTCGGTTAACGGTTGTGTGGGGTACTCCTCTTAAAGTTTCCTAGGGCTTATTCAAGAATTTGCAGCTACAGCTACTCTTAAAACGTCAGCATCGAGAGACTATGGACGCACTGATGTCTTATCTTCAACACGCTTGCCTCCCTCCCGGAACTACTTGAATAAGAGTAGAACGGTGCGGATTGATACGATACCTTCTTCGCTAAATTAAATTGCATGAATACAAATCTTACCTATGAAAATAAATCAATATATCAGCTTTGTTGCTATCCACCTCCGTGAACGTTAGTTTCGAATGTTTGGACCATACCTCCAATGCTTTGGAGATGACGTATCTCACATCGTAACTGTTCAGATTGGGATCTTGAAACCTCGTCGTCCTCAAGCTGAAAAAAACATAAATGTTACTACAATTTCAACATCATATACATATTTAACCCATTTTTTGGGTCATTATTGAGTTCAATGCAGCGAAAAAAAAATATATAAGTGGAGAATGGTCTTGAAGATCATATTTCCATCAATTTATTATTGTGGTTAATAATGGCTGTTCCATTAACCAATACCCGTAGATCATCTGCCGAGCTCAGTATTCTGCTATTAATGCCTTCGAAAAAGTTAATAGATACTTTCGAATAGTGCTACACGTTGACAATTGTGCAAATCTGCTTAAAAATCTGTTGAACGAACGTTTCATGACCCATTTGCGTTAAAAAATGGGTGAATTTCAATAATTCCAATAAACAAAATCAATGGTTAGAATCTGGACAAGTAAAACTACTTAATAGCTAAATGAGACAGGTTCTCCAGAAAAGTTATATTATAGGCCTGGGAAAATTTTGAGGGCTTATTGTACAGAGTTATTCATTTCGTGGTTCGGAAAATGCAGCCCTGTATTTTGACTACTGTCAAACTTATATATTTTTTTCCTTTATTTGGGGTTTTCGCCGCTATCTAAAACTCAAAAAATATCAAAATATTTGAATACACAATCAGTACAATAAACAATCACACAATAAACATTACCTATATACATTTTTTGGTAGTATGTCACTGTCATGAAAATCTATTGTTGTCAATGTAAATATCGTTGACATACAAAAAAAATATATTTACTTTCATTCGTTACTTTATATATTACAAATTAATATAATTTATTTTTCAGTTTAGTTTTGAAAAGGCGGGGAGAGTACACTCCGAAACGTTAACGTTAAAAGTTTGTAAAATTTTTTATAACATATTTTATATCTTTAAAATTTTGTTCGTTAGGCAAATTTATTACAAAAAAGAATTACTGAGAAATTTGTCTCCGTTTGGTTTTTTGTTTTTACCCAGTGATTCTTTAAATAAGAACAGGTATTTTTGATATTTTTTGAGTTTCAGATAGCGGCGAAAAACCCAAATAAAGGAAAAAAATATATATGAACACGCCACAATCATTCAGACATTGTCAAACTTATATGTTATCCAAAGTGTGATTTGTTTAGGTTTACCATTTTAGAATATGGATCGTTTAACCTCTGAACAATGTGATAAAATTTTTAAAAGTTTTTACAAAAATGGTGATTCTGCCGTAGCCACGTTTCGCCTTACGAGCAGAATGTGGTCTCCGTAATCATCCTTCTGAGTGCACAATTTCCAACACAGTCAAGAAAATTGAAAATACTTGGTCTGTTACAAATGTGGAAAGACATGAATATTATCGTTACGCTCGCTCGATGGAAAATATCGCTGCTGTTGGTGAAAGTGTGGCTAAAGACCCAAATTTATCGATTCCTTGGCATTCACAGTATGTTGGCTTGTCTTACGGCACATTATGGCGTATTTTGTTTTTGGACTGGCATCTTCATTCCCGCCGACCATGGAATGCGCCGAGCATACGCCGATTGGGTGCTTTAGTATTCACCTGATTTTTCGAACTAAATTTTCTTCAGCGATTAGGCTCATTTCTCGTTCGGCGGATACATAAATAAGCAAAATTGCTATATATGGGGCTCTGAAAACCAACATGTGATTATGGAGAGTCCACTGCATCCGCAAAAGGTGACTGTTTGGTACGCTTTTGAAACGTATGATAACTGATTATTTTTGGCCAGAAATTTGAAGATTTCGATCTGAGAGATATGTGGTTTCAACAAGATGACGCCACAAGCCACGACCTATTTTGTCTTTGTTGCGTTAGAAATACCAAGCCGTGCAATTTTTAGATTTGGTGATGACAATTGACCACCGAGATCATGCGATTTGACGCCTTTGGACTTTTTTTTATGGGGCTACGCGAAAGATTGTGTTTACGTAGACAATCCTCAAGTCAAGTCATGGTGGAGATATCAGCCGAAATGCACGGAAAAGACGTCGAAAATTACCTCAAAAGGATTGAGTCGCGCAAGCGGTCACGTGGTGGACATTTATATTATAATACAATAACTCTACACTTAATGGCAAAATCTAAACAACAAAATGAAAAAAAATAATTGAAATCGTATTTCTTTATGTGCTTTTTTAAATTTTACTTTCTAAAGCACACAATGGATAACCCTTTAAAAGGAGGGAGCTGAAAAGGATTTAGCTTAGATCAATAAAAAGCGGGTTATTCTACATTAGGTTAAACTTTGATCGCATTTTGCCAGATATACGAAAGATATTTCAAGAACCGAATGCAACAAAATTTTTATTACATCTAACATCTCATGAGGATATATTTATTCAATATAACCCTCTTCGGCTTGAATCACTGCATCAATTTTCTTAGTGACGCGTCCGCACGTCCTCTGTAGCATTTTCTTATCTAAATTCGTAAATGTTACTTCATTGGCTCTCTGCACGAAATTGTTGGTGATCTTTTCATAATAGTTCAACGGATTTAGATCTGGGTTATTAGGAGGCTAGAACTCTTTGGATCAAAATATATACGTCTTTCCGACTGCCACTTTTGAAACAACTGGTATCATCCTCATTTGACACAACTATCTAACATCTATCATCCATCCATCCATGTTCGTAGCAATGGATAGGGGGTGATTCTGAGTTGTGAGGAAGTTAGCAGGTCATTTATGAGGTTGAATTTTGCGTCAATGATACACATTATTTTGTCCTAAAAGAATATGGTCCGTGGCCATGTAGCTGCGTCAATGTGGTCTTGGAAAGCTTTTGTTGTACTTTAATCATTACACCTTGCATAATTGCGTCTGGTTGATACTAGCTTTTGTCGGCAATTTTCCTAAAGATTGTCCCGGGTCCTTCGATGTGAGCTCATGAGATTTTACGAAGTCCTTGCTATCCAACTGTTTCATTGTCCGGTTGGCGGAAGTATATATATATATATATATATATATATATATATATATATATATATATATATATATATATATATATATATATATGTGTTCCTAAATCATTCCTGGTGTTGATCCGTTCGTTCTGTGAAGAGTCACTCAGTTGGACTCTACAACTACTACGACATATATTTATTGTTATTTTTTAGTTTTTATAAATAATCGTTTTATTTCAATTATATACACAATTTAGCACTAATAACGAAAATATACATAACATTTACCAGTCCTATATTATCTTGAAACTAAAGTAAAAAAAAAATGTTAAAATAACTCCAGACCAAGGAGCCACATTAGCTGTGGTGTCTAAGGCGTCAGCCTGACGATACGGTAGTGAGCGTGGAGCCGGTTCGATTCCCGTAGTAGGCAAAAACAGATTTTCTAAAATTCTTGTGAATGCTACTAGGTAAGAGCGTAAAATCTGACAAGGAATCACCCCTCAGTCACGTCAGTTCAAGGCTGGGTAAGGCCGGGTGCCTTTTGAGAGGTTTTCAACGTTGGTCACTCGCCAGTCGGTAGACTTTTCGAGATACTTTCGGTTAAGCACAAAACTAAGGGTTGATAGCTGAGGGGGTGCTGACCGGGGTTTTCGGTAGCTGATGACAGAGACCGTGGTTCGGAATTCACTGTAGGTCAGGTCGTTAAATAGTCTTCTCAGCTGTTGATGCGCCTCTTTACTTTTATTCCAGAGCAGATGCCATGGAAGGAGAAAAGAAAAAGAGAAGAATATATAGATTTTTTATGGAAAATATTTTTGGTATGTTGAAATACACACAACGATTTTTTTTTGTAATTAAAATATATTTTGTTGTTTAGGAAGCGTTAAAACTAATAAAAATCTTACACCTTAATTTTTTATGACAGATCTATGATAAATATTAATAATATTTTTGGTGACAAATAATTCCGTCTTTAAATAACTCAACATAAAAAATTAAGTTTATAAGTTTAAATAAATCAGTAATCATGTGGGTTACCGAATTAAATGATAAATGGAGTTCTGTATAATAATAAAAGTGACCTAGCGCGCTGGTATAATATGTTGGGAAGTTCAAATTGAAAATTGTCTGGATACTGGTAACGCATTCTGTAGATAAAAAGGAACTTTTAATGACATTGGGTATTACCAAAGGCTAATAAAACTAATTTCTCTAAATGAATGAATGCTCCAATCCGAATCTTTCTAGGAGTGAAACATTTCGATCCAATTTACGAAATATGAGGGTCCCTCTTCTAGCTTATCAATTGTATTAACTGACATCGGGCTCGAGTTAATTTAACTTCCAGTTAAACGGTCTCTGATGTGAAATTTAGTTCAATAGAGAGTTTAATAAAGTGTTTGCATGACGCCGAACTTTTCAATTCAATTAAATGATAAATAAATAATAATATGGAGCTTAATAGATGGGCTCCCGTTCGTGACGTACGGCCCCAACTAATATTCGAGGATCGAGCCTGCTGGCGCACCAGCAACGTTGCTGCCTGGTAAATTCGTTATTATTAGAGAACAAACGTTTATTGAAATAACAATCTGGTCGAGATTGATTGGATTTCGATTTTGATCGTTGTCTGTACAGTTTTTATTTCGATTCAATCTTTTTTAATGCTTGGCGCAATAAAATTTAATACACCACTGTAACAGTTGTAATCATCTATGATAATATGTATAATTATATACGATATATTATATAATTATATATATATTTATTATAATTATTATATATAATTATTATATATAATTATATATATATATATATATATATATATATATATATATATATATATATATATATATATATATATATATATATATGTATACATATATATGTGTGTATATATATATATATATATATATATATATATATATATATATATATATTTATATATATATATATATATATATATATATATAGATAGGGGAAGTCCCAGAGTACCGGACACTTAAAGAACCTTAACAATAACAAAAAACTTGTGATAGTTTAATTTGTTTATTTATATTAAAATAACTCTCTATTATATACTTAACCAACATATATTTGTAATTAGTCTCAAATATTACTTTAGATGTAGTAGTTACTAAGTAACAGCTTATATTGTTACGATAACACTTGAAAAAAGGTCCTCTAATATCGGAGAGTCGACTTTTCCTTTATTATTTGAACTTAAAAAATATTTTAACAAGAAATTCGTAAAAAGGTTATTCCAATAGAACTAATCAACCATTAATAAAGCAAATTAAACTTAATCTTAATGAACTTTGGTGAGAACTAGGAACGTTTTCTAAGAAATATAAAAATTTTAATCGTATAGTCGGCAAAAATTATATATGCAGCTATCTGAGCCTTCTTCAACGTCAGCACACGCTTCATGTGCCCACTGATTACGAGCTTAGCAGTGTATCCAATCTACATCGCTATTTTCTTGGTAAATTAAACAAGTTTTTACATTTTCGTCATTGATTTTGATGACAGAATCGCTGTTGTCTGGGGAGGATGTCAAAACCATTCTTTTCTCAGTTTTTCGTCGTCGACTCACGGCTCGATTTGCTGCAGCATTTGGGACTGGTAACAGCTGATGAATTACCGTAATAGTGGTTTTGTTTGCTGACGGTTGTGTCTCAAAATTTTCCTTTTCATTAACGTTGAAAGTCTTTTGAGGCAAATCCTGAGGTATGTCCATATTGGTGTTATTGCAAACATTCACTTCAACATCTGACTGCATGGGTATGTCGTTTACTGTTGATGGCAGAAAATCCTAATCTATGCCTATATATAATGGACTTTGCTATATCCAAACGAGCAGCGCGATTAAAAACTTGTATCAATATTGCAGCAATGTCATATTCTGTTATTCTTGCCCCGGAGTTAGCCTTCATACATAATCCACAGGCCTCAAAATATGCATCTTTGAATGGTTTCATAAAAACACTGTCTAAGGGCTACAGTTTGTGGGTCGTGTGGGGTGGTGCTTAACATGAGTACGTGGTTTTCTTTCGCGTAACTTACGACAGCAAGATCTTTATGACTGCAATGGCCATCTAGGATCAAAAGCACTGGTTTCTCTTTAGTAGGCTTTGAAAACACTACAATTTGTTGAATTCACTCCAAGAAGATTTCAGGGTTCATCCATCCGTTTGGCTTTGCCTTCGGCTACACTTTCAGATGGCGCACCAATCATTCATATTTCATTAACTCCCTGCCTCAGAAAAATAAATAATGGTTGGATAAAATATCCAGCAGCACTCATACAGAACATAATTGTAACATTCTTGCCTCTCTCTGCAGAGATCAACTTGCTAACTTGGCGATTACTTTTGAGTGTCATTACTTTAGCCTGCTTCTGGACAGTGCTGACCCCCGTCTTATCTCAGTTATAGATGTCTGACGGACCAAAACGATATTTTCCCAAATATCTTTCAAATTGTTAAAGAAATGGTCAACTTGTGGCCTATTAAAATCAACTGCTCTCATCAGACTCGTTGACTCCAGCCTTCTTAAGCTGAGTTGAGAATGGCGTTTGAAAAAGTCATAATAAAAATGCTTACCCGCAAATTCTTTTGCCATGTTAAATCGATGGTTCAGTTTTAATTTCTCAGCGAGATCGAATGCCAATTTTAGAAATTCTTTTCTAGTGAAAGGCATGCACCTATTTGACATATCCACCACGTGCGCAATTAAAGCTTCTTCGTTCTTGCCTTGTTTTGAATGGCATTGTTATTTCTTCTCGTTTTAATTTTTTAATTTAGTCGAACAGGGTACTTTTTGGTACATTGTAGACTTCAACAGATGATTTCCTTATAGACAATTTTTTTGACATCACCCTATCGATGGCCTTTTTCAATATTTCGCATTTAGGAGTATTCTTACAGCTTGGTTTAGGTTTACTCATTTTGAATCTAAGAAGCAAAATACGAAATTAACTACTACAACAACAAAAATCTATTTGCAAAACTGTCCGCCATTAGCGGACTTTTAGAGTGTCCGATCCTAGGGACCCTTAGGTACATGCAAGAAAAATCCTTATTCACCAAAATCAATATCATCCCTTCTTTTAATTATTGTGCACTAATCTCCACGACGAACGAAGCTGCACTGACTCGCGAGCTTTACCCTCGCACTTCACTTTGGAGGAAGTTGCTAACCGCGACACAAGTAACAAATTGGTGCGCTTTCTTGCATCGATTTAAATCCTGTCCGGCTTTAGGAGGGGCCCGGGCTTACGGAACTCCCCCCCCCCCCCTTATATATATATATATATATATATATATATATATATATATATATATATATATATATATATATATATATATATATATATATATATATATATATAATTCACAAAATAATTTGAAATAAATTCTTTGGGTCTTTGGTGATGTGTGTTAATGGCGTAATGTTGTAATGCTCGACCTTGCAACACTGATATTTATTTCACAATATATTCAAGATATTCTCAGATATGTTTCGGCCTCGTAACCATTCTTAAAGAGAGTTATGTAAAAACTAAACAAACATTTCAAAATTCTGTCTAATGGAGGTCATTTTTTTTCTTAGACTGTCTCCTTAAATTTATGACACTATATTTCACCAAAATCCAACTGCGCAATCAATCGAAAATCATTGGCTTTTTCAAGTGTTTGCTTTCTTGATAGATAGCTTGGTGGGCTCTCTTGGTAGATTGTTGACTGGATGCTAGTTCGAAGCTATCTACTACCAAGAAAGCCGAGACTTGAAAATGCCAAATAATATTTTGGCAAATGAGATTTTGGTCAAGAATGCGAAAATTCATCATTCATTTTACTAATCTTACTAATTTATAAATGTGAAACTGTGTTTGTTTGAATGTTTGTTCTTCAATCACGCTCGATAGATGGAACGATTCTAATCAAATTTGAAGAATAGATAGAAGAAGAGTCGATTATGTCGATAATCGATTATAATATGATATAGAACACTTTTTATAGTGCTATGAAATTCCTGCGAGGGTTGTTTGTTCCGGCACATCGATACGTATGTATAGGACATATTTTTTGATTTTAACGTATTTTATAAATCGTTTACTTTTAGATTATTTTTAAGCTAACAGTAATTAATTTCAGAACTGATACTGTAAATTTAAGTAGTATAACATATTTAAAAAAAATGTTAATTAATAATTTATAATTAATACTTCGTATATATATATATATATATATATATATATATATATATATATATATATATATATATATATATATATATATACACAACTAGAAAACTTTTCTAGTTCTGAACTCTGGGGAGTAAAGAGATTGAGGCCTCGGAGTAAATCAACTAGATTCTCTTGAAAATGGCTTCAAATTGGAAGCCGAAACGTCGAGATTTTACAAATCTAAAACGCGGTTCCACCCGAGAACGTAGTAATTCGAATATTAGTGACCGTGGAAGCCTTTCCGAACACGTTCCATGGTGTTTACACCTCTGCTTTGACCTTGGACGACCCGTAGATGGTAAATTTAGAGTTGTTCGTTCCTGTAGTTTCAAACATTTTTAACCATTTCTTTATTAAATTATCACTTGGTGCTTCGTTTATGTCGTATAAATTATACTCGGCCCTATAAAAACCACGAGGCGTAATATGCAAATTGTTGTTTTGATAATACGCGCAAACACAGAAGGTACGTTGCTGTTCGATGAAACATGTTCAAAAAAGAATGAAGTGGGCTCATGGAGAAGGATATTAAAAACAAAGAAAATACACCCGCGCTCCACGTTGATGCTTTGTCTTAAGCTTAAGGCCAGAAATCGGTTCTGGGAGACGCTTGCCGGCGCTTTGGATGGCGGATGGGGGAACGACAAAGCACCAACGTGGAACGCGGATGGTTTTTTCTTTATTTTTAATATTGTTTAATAATTTTTAATATCGTTCTTCACGAACCCACTTCATTATTTTTTGAACAGACCTGGTACTTGCCCGAGATTAGACGGGCAACAAATGGTCCCGCACAGCTTGTCTGTTGCGCCCGTTTACCACAGGATGGCAGAGCTGCATGTGATTTCAGCCACCATTCGACATGGCCGATTTATATGGTTATGGCTTTAGTCGTCCCCTTCATCCGCTCTGCAGGCGTTCAGTTTGAGACCAGGATGACAGCTTAAGGCCAGAAACCGGTCCTGGGAGACGCTTACTGGCGCTTTGGATGGCGGATGGGGGAACGAAAACGAGCACCAACGTGGAGCGTGGGTGTATTTTCTTTGTCTTTGTTTTTAATATATATATAGTGCAATTATAAATCATTTGCTGATATCAGAATTCAGCCTACTCATCTAAAAAATCATTTATTTCCGTTATTACTGTTAGTTACTGTTAAGTTACCACTGATAAATTTCATATCAGATAAATATGTTAATTATTATTATTTTATAAAATTTCTACTTGTTCTCAATACAATACAGCCTTCATTATATAACATTTTAAGAATTTTCTTTCACTTAAAAAACAATACATAATATGTACATATATTTAATATTTTATATTTTTAAAAACGTGAGAAAACTTAAATAGGGTGCATGCACTCTTTATAGAAGCTTAATATAATACAAATTAATTAAGTGCATTGGAATGTATGGTTTTACTTAATATACACATTATGTGTAAAAGTAAACGGAGTCTATTGGAAGAAAAATCCTTTCTATATAAGTAAAAAGTTGTCCAATAAGGCTGTAAGAACAATTATAACCAGTAAATTTTTATTTTTTCTTGAAGAATAGATATCCCCCTTGGCTTCGTCTGAAAATATGTATTCTAGAGACCCACTTGTCGATTACTCTTTCAGACATATCGCATGGTATATTTTCATTGGTGGCCTGAATGTTTCCTTTAAGGTCAAGAATTGTTCGGGGTTTATTTCTGTAAACCAGATATTTAATCACTCTACAAAAATATTTTAAAGGCGTGACATCGCATGATCTTGGTGGCCATTACCATTTCGTGAAATAACGCGCCTAGCAAGCCTTTCTTGTAATCAATCGATTGTCTGGCGAGATGTGTGACAAGTTACACCGTCTTGTTGAAAGGCAATAGTGTTTATATTCACATTTATCAGTTCAGATCAAAATCATTAATAGTAACATGATTTCCATCATCGTCATCAAAACTATGAGGCCCTATCACTCCAGCTCAAAAATCACACCAAACAGTGACTTTTTGATGATAAAAAGGTAATTCCTAAATAATTTGCAGATTTTTATAAACCCAAATCCTGCACTTATGTTTATTCCCAAACCTATTAAGCCAGAAGTGCGCAGCGTCGAAAAAAGTTTTTCTCAAGCGAGTGGTCGCTTTCCAAGTATCCTAGAGCCCAATTTGTGTATCGTGTATCTTTTGCATGGTGAATTGACACAATTTACTGAGTTTATGAGAGACATTTACATTTTAAACAGTGTTATCACAGTTGTTTCAAAGTTGTTACAATCTACTGGAAACTCCTCCAGGACTTCCTACCCTATTCTCTTCTACTTGACCCTTTCTTCTACCTGATTTCGAAATATTTCCTTCTAATATTGCATGAAACACGCTGAACAGAATCTTGGTGTCACCTCATCGATCGCTCACTCAAGGAGGTTGTGATGGATCGAAAAACACATCACACCCAGGTTGAGTGAGTAACCGCCAAGGTCAACTAATGTTCGTCCGTTTGAATATTCCTATTTTCAATGAACGTATCATTTCAGAATGGGTTTCGCCGGAAATCATTTAATCTCAGAAACTTAACACGGATTGAATGTATAAGAAAGAGATATTGTGAATATTTTTGTGTATTGTTATATTTTAAATATTATAGTATAATTGGTATGTTAAGGTTTATTATTTATTTGAGTATCTTCAACGCTCATGATGTTATTTCGTAACCGGATCTACAACTGAAATGTGAGTTCCGCACTACTGTCGACAGCCAACGATTAACACCAATCAGCAACCAAATCAACCCTAAGTTTGAGCTTTAACCTTTAATTTTGTCGAAGCTTATGATAGCCATTACTTGTTTTTAATTTATTAACGCGCATTTCAATAATCATGTTAGCATCATCATGAGATTATTCAATTTAAGAGATTGATATATTATGTTAATACGGTTAGCACAACGTGTGTCGATAAATAAAAAAATATATATTTGGTATGGTGTTTATTACTCGACAAACCAGGCATAGTGAGTATAAATTACCACAATGCTCATCTGATAAGAAGTAGACGTACCAAACGCAGTCATAAGAGTGATTATTTAGAGGAATCAAACAAGCTATAGTTTGTTAAACAATATATTTGACATATATGTGTTTGATATGTTATTTATTATATAAAATATAACAAATTACTAAAATTATAAGGTAAAGAGATTTTTTACTCGACTTCTCTTATTTCTTTCAGACCGGCCAGTTAACTCTCTTGAATGGCTTCTATAGACTCAAAACGCCATCCATGAAGTGGTTTCTTTGATTAAGGAAACATAAAAAATCATACGGTGCCATATCTGGTGAATATGATGCTTGTGGAATACCACAGGCTTGATTTTTAGTGAAATTATCGAATAACTACGCGATGGTGCGTTATTCTGATATATTACAAAAACCATGAGTTGCTTTTGCCTCAAATCTAGACGTTTTTTCGATTTTTTTTTAAATCGCTGAGAATTTTTTTTAGCAATTATAATAGACGTTATAATTTCTAACTTAACAAGCAAAACTAAAGTGGTGGCGATTAGAACACAACAAAGGAAGATGCAAATTCAGATAGAATCTTAATAGAGCAAGTTAATAAGTTCCAATGTTTGGGTGTCATATTATAGGAAAAAGGAAAACAAGAAATAGACCTCAACAATAGAAGGAAAAAAGCAAATACATTTTTTTATGTCATAAATAAAACATTTTTGAACAAATAAAATATCAAAGTAAACAAAAATAAATCTATATGAAACCGTATATAGAGTAATTCTTACATATGCATACGAAACATGGGCAATTCTTACATATGCATACGAAACATGGGCCCTCTCTAAATAGATCTAAATATAGAAATTTTGGAGACATACATAGGGCATATACAGAGAATGGGGGACGAGGTATATGAGGCTTTTATTCCTCATTGCATTTTCAATATTTTAGGAATCTATAATTGGATCGGCTTTTGCAAATAAAACGAGACAGGAAGAGGAACACCTTTTTATCGTGGAGTCGCCCCCTTTTACATACAACCTTATTTCAAGCACTATTTACCTGTGCCACATTTTCGCAACGCTTTTGGCAATCAGGAAATAGAAAAATGATTTTATTTTCCTCGCAATTTCTGTCGATTTTCGTCTCCCTTCCCCGTTTTATTGACTGGGTTTATATATTCGCAAATTCAAGTAAATCCGGCGCGATAACAAGCTACCCCTCCGGCCTCTAAATCTCCGACGTTTCCGAATAAAATCGAAACATTTCCTTTTCCGAATCTCTAATGGTTTTAATCGTCGATCCATAATTGTTTTTGTTCGAAAAACTTTCAAATCTTTATAATTAATTTGATGGAAAACCGCATTTATTATTATCATATTGTCTGTAAACGCTGTTGATGTATAGGTTTTTATAACCGATATTATAATGTGGACAATATTACAGAGTAATTATTAGGACAAAAATATTATATTATCATTAAATATCTAAATTGTGGTAAAGGATAATGTGCTATATCTTAGCTACTTAGCATTAATTAGTTCACGTTTCTCTGTTCTTGAAAATGTCACATATTTTTGCTTAGGCTCAATACGTTGACAGAGTTTGTCATGGGTTTCGTAAATGAAATTCAAGTGGTGCCAGTAGCGGATATCGAAGATGGTTTTCTAACCAAGAGGCACCATATTCCAGAGTATTTACTCGAATCTTCAACAAACTACGCAAAACTGATTCTAAGGGGTTACAAGGGGGAACAAGGGTTAAACAATCAACAGTTTCCGCGAAAAAAATTCAAAGTTATTAAATCACCAATCGAAAACTGTGATACAAATTATTATTTTAAGCAAATAAGTGTAAAAGCATAATTGGCAAATAATAAATGGTTATAAATTAACGAATACACTACATACAAATTAATGAACATTGTTAATTGAACAAGTTCTAAAAAACTAAGAATCATATATATTAGTCAAAATAGAATGGCAACGTCGGATTGCCTTCTTGAGATGATCCTTACGACAAAGGTTGCTGGCGACAATAAATATTTCAGTGTGTATTTAAATTCCATTACGGAGAAGCTGCTGCCAACTAGATTAGAAATATATTGGACTTTTTCAGAGTGTTCGGGAAAATAGGTTAAAACGGTGCCAGGCTTGCACAGATTCAAACGGTGGAAATTTTCAACATTTAATTTAATTAAACCATTAATCCTGTATTTCTTAATATGACGTGAATCGTTTAAAACGTGCTATGGGATTATGGTGTGAAAAATTAGTGCTAGTAAATTGATCTTTTATTCTTTTTTTTTGTAAAAAACAAACTCAATTTGTGCTGAAATGTACGGTATAAATGGTTACAGAAATATTACATTTTTTATTTTCAAATAACATTTTAAGGCAACAATAAAAAAAAAACCAAATTTTTCTAACAATTTCCGATGTTGTCAAATATTACAGATTTCTGATCTATTTTTCGCGAAAATTTTGGATACGTGTTTTAAGCAAAGATTTTGTTCAAAATGATGTAAAGTAATCGTAATATATATATATATATATATATATATATATATATATATATATATATATATATATATTATATGTATTATATATATATATATATATATATATATATATATATATATATATATATATATATATATATATATATATATATATATATATATATATTATATATATATTATATTATATATATATATATATATATATATATATATATATATATATATATATATATATATATATATATATATATATATATTATATATATTATATTATATATATATATATATATATATATATATATATATATATATATATATATATATATATATATATATATATATATATATATATATGACCGCTCGTAACATTCTGCCTGGAACCTCGGGTATAGTACCAGGTATGCCCACAAGGTAGCGTAACGGAACCGTGGAGGAGGAGGCATTCGCCGTATGATGGCGTGAGTTGTGTGCGATCACGACCCGTCATTAAAATGGCCAGTTGATCTGGTCTGGCCCCGATCGTCTCTCCGAACTACTTTCCTTGCGTTCGTCTGGAGCTCGGCTGATGACGGCTGAAAACCTAGAGACCGGTCCCGAGAGACACGTGACGTCGCATGGTTGACAGTTCGGCGAAGGCGATCGGTGGCACCACGTGGAGAAAGGGTGAAAGATTTCTGTAATATTTCACTCCACGGTTCCGTTACGCTACCTTGTGGGCATACCTGGTATTATACCCGAGGTTCCAGGCAGAATGTTACGAGCGGTCCTGACTGCTACGAGCATTCGCCGTATGATGACGTGAGTTGTGTGCGATCACGACCCGTCATTAAAATGGCAAGTTGATCTGGTCTTGCCGCGATCGTTCCTCTGAACTGCTTTCCTTGCGTTCATCTGGAGCTCGGTTGATGACGGCTGAAAGGCTAGAAACCGGTTCCAAGAGGCACGTGACGTGTGGTTGACAGTTCGGCGAAGGCGATCGGTGGGACCACGTGGAGAAAGGGTGAAAGATTTCTGTAATATATATATATATATATATATATATATATATATATATATATATATATATATATTTTTTTTTTACAGAAATCTTTTACCCTTTCTCCACGTGGTCCCATATATATATATATATATATATATATATATATATATATATATATATATATATATATATATATATATATATATATATACAGGAAACTGTAATGCAAAGATAGGGAAAGAGGAAATTTATAAAACAATGGTCGGAAGGCACAGCAAACATACGATACATCAAATGATGGACAAAGATTAATTGGATTCGCAGCAGAGGGAGACATGGTAATAAGAAGTACCCAGTTGCAATGGAAAGAAATATACAAAGGAACCGGTAAGTTCTCTATCGGAAAGGTAATCAAATAAATAGAACATGTCCCAATACAGAGAAGGCATATGAACTTAATTTCAAATGTTAGGAGCATGGGAGGAGTCAATACGATTTTGACCACTTTCTGGTGGGGATCACATGTAGGAATGAATTAGAAAAAATGAAGACGCCCAAGAAAGGTTAAAAGATACAATAATTAGCAACAAATTCAGAGCAGAAATCAACTAAAGATTACAAGAACCAAATGATACGGTAAATACAGATGAGAAGTGGAACCAAGTAAAACAAGTAAAGGAAATAGCAAATCCATTTGTCATACTGAAAGAAAGAGAAAGAATGAGGATAAGAGACTGGTACGATGAAGAATTTGAAAATATATCAGAAAGGAAAAAAAGGTTAAGGTCTCCTTTTGATGTTTAATAATAACGATGAAAATAACCAAAACTACCAAATCCTACGAAAGTCCTAAAAGTTCTAAAAGTCCTACAAGGAAGGACATAAAAAAGCTATACAGAATACATACTGTCTACAATAGAATAGTACAATTTTATAATATGCTTAATACTTTTCGTCGTAGCTTTATATTTCATTTATTGTATTTCAAACCAAAAACACAAGTATTTGTTAAGAATTTTTTTTCATAAAATATCTTTTTATTTATCAATAATATTTTTCAGTACAAAAAAGGTCAGTTTTTGTCGATTTCGCGGTATCATATTGTTTGTTCCATCAAAATTCGCAACGGTAAGGATCGATTTCGCTGAGGCCGATGAAAAAAAACCGTTCGACGGAATGCACTTGGACACGAGTCGATGGGCTTGAAGCCGACCGACCTAAAGTCAATATGACGTCAATTCAAACTGGATGGATGGCGCCGAACAGTTTATTGGATTATACCGGAAAATTTCGTGGATGTAACGTTGGCTGACAACTTGTCGCAATTGCATCGTCAAGACGATGACTGAGATGTAGTTTGACTGATAAAATATTTCAAATTACTTGAGTGGATGAAATTAAAACGACAAAGAAAAAAGGTTACAAAATTTTAGATTTAAAAACATTGAGGACATTGAGGTTTTATCATTTCGTTTGCTAAATTAGAAATTATAGTGTCTATTGTTATTGTTACACATTTTTGATAAAGATTTTTCTTAAAATGGATAAATCTATTGAGCAAACAATTTGCAGTAAATTTTGTCTGAAAACTGAAATCTCTTGTGCTGCATCTTATGAGAATGTTACGGCGATGAAGTTTTGTCAAAAAAAAATAAGCATTTTGGTGATAGTACAAAAACAGTAGAAGATGAACCTCGTACCGAAAAACTTTCCACGTCAACTAGCGAAAACAGTACCAGAATCAAAGATACTATATACAATAATGGATGATTATGTATTAGAGTCTATTCGAAAAAAAAAACGTGCAGGTTTGTGCAAAACATGTACTTCATGATGTTTGCAAAGCGATAACGCATACCGCAATAATTATTCATCAATTTTTTGCTTAAAATCAACTTAAATACCGCATCATAAGCACTATATATTCACCCGATACAAGGCCGTGTGATTTTTTCGTGTTCTCTCATTCTCATTTAAGGAATTCCATCAATGGAAGAAATAGTAGAAATCGAGTATAAAAACTGTTTGGAAGACTGGAAAAAATGTTGGAACAAATGTATTGCAGTGAGAGGCATACTATCTAAAAAGTCACCTTACTTTTTGAATATAATTTTCATTACAGGTAACATCACAGCACAATGCTAGACCGGAAAAATTGAAAAGTTCGCGGAGCGACACCTATAGAGCACTAAAAAAACTATAATCTACTACATCTTGAAGTTTCATCCTTCATATGAATATATATGAAGTTTCAAGTCAATCTGTCAATTCATTCGTGTAAAAACAGCAGCTTAAGGTAAACGTATCAGTGTTATTTTTAAAATGGAAAATATTGAAAATCGTACCGTGATTAAGTTTATTGTAAAAAAAGGTTTAAAAGCAATGGAAATTCATAGTGAAATGGTAAATGTATTAGGGGAGTCTGCTCCTTCAAAAACAATGGTTTGTAAGCGGGTAGGTGTGTTTCAACTTGGTCGTATAGGCCTGGATGATGATCCTCATTCTGGACATCCAATAAGTGTAACTACTAAACAAATAATTAATTATATACATGATATGGTTACGGATGACAGACAATTGACTTTGAGTGCTATATTGCTAAGGCCATGGACATCTCAACTGAATGGGTGTTTCATATTTTGAAAAAGGATTTGGGCTTGAAAAGGCTATGTGCAAGATGTGTGTCTCATTTGTTAAATTCTGATCAAAAACGACTTCGAGTAAAACTTTCTAACCAAGAGTTGGATTTTTTTCGAAAGAATAAAATAGATTTTAAACGTCATTTTGTAATTATGAATGAGACTTGGGTTTAGCACTATGATCTTGAACTGCAACAATAACCCGTTGAGTGTACTGAGCCCACTGAGTGGTTGTTCAGTTCCGAAGCAATCAAAGTAGTCAAAATCGACCAAAAAGGCTATGGCATCTTTTTTTTTTTGGGATGCAAAAGACATTTTGTTAATTGAGTACCTTCAAACCGGTAAAACAATAACATGGCAGTGTTACTCAAACCTTTTGGATCAATTTCGTGAAAACATTCGTGAGAAAAAATCTGGTTTAGCGAATAAAAAAATAATTTTTTATCAAGACAATGCACCGGCTCACAGAAGTGTTCTTGCAACAGCCAAATTGAAGGAATTACACTACGAATTGTTGGACCATCTACCATATTCACCAGATCTGGCACCCTCTGACTTTCATCTGTTCAAATAAAGAATCATCAATTAAATAGGATCAAATGATGAGTTTTTCATCAAATGAAGAAGTTATAGCGGCGTAGATGAGTATTTGGAAGAACTTCCCGAAAATCACTTCAGGGATGGAATAAATGAATTGAAGAACCGCTGGAAAAAATGTATTGAGCTTAAGGGAGACTATAAGGAAGAATAATGTCATTTTTTCAACTACAAACTTGTTTTATCATTTCCACTCCGCGAACTTTTCAGTTAGCCTACAACAATCTTCAAGAAACAACAACCTACATATACGCCTTACTTTAACTGATTGTTAGATTCAATTTGTTGATAAGATAATGCATTGCTTTAAGGTGCCAGATCTTCTTTGACCTTTTTTGTAGAGGTCTTTGTTAATTTAATGCCATTGCTAGCCTTATCTTCCGGTATTTCCCCCATAGAGCATATTTGAGACATGACAGACAGAAGGCTAGCAAATTTGCATCGTTCACCACAGGCTTTAAAAACTTTAAGACGAAGAAGTATCTTGGGATACTACACCTCATGATAAAATATACCACCAGATTCTATCGATCATAATCTTTCTTTTTAATAATATTTTCTCAATGTTCTACCTCTAATGTCTTACCTCTAGGTTTCGTATCATGCCGCTGTGATTCTATTTGTTGATCTCATCACTGTTAAAATAAACTACTAACTTGTTCAAGTTTAATATATTTTCTTTGGATGCCCTAATTTTCTGTTGATTCCCCAACGGTATAACATTGACTTTAGTCTCGTTTTAACTTTACTTTTGCGCTATAATATCCTTCCATCCGTTCGAATGTGATTGAGGGACAAACATCCAAGCAAACATACTTTCACATTTATAATATTAGTGAGATAAAAAGTCAACAAAAAACCAATCACAGCATACCAATCATACAGAAAATAGTAATTTCATGTCAATCATTACCAGCTTGTTGGTAGTCCACATTTATAGATCACGTGGGTTTCGGGATTACATGAAAGCTCTGTAAAATCTCATGCAGAAATCTGTAACAGTAATTGCCGGAAAATCTCAACTATATAGTCTTGAAATAGATGTCGCATGCAACACCGTCCATATGTGGTTCTTTTTTAATCTAAAAAAAGTTAAAATCAAAGTAATACACAAATGCTATTGAGTATAAATATAATGTATTAAGAACGGTTGCTAATGTAATTTGCAAATGTTGATAGAAAAATTGAAAGTGTCTAAGAACACAACCAACTTTATTTTCGATAATTAAAAAAAAAAGAGGACTGTTGATATTCTTTTTCACATTCACTTACCACCCGCTATTGTTCTCTATATTTCTTATAGAAGAATTTATCTAATATTCCCACATGAGTTAATACAATTTACATGAAGTGGATAATAGGGGGCATCTATGATATATACCAGTAATTTTTTTGTATTTTGATTACGTTACTTTTTTTCAGACAATAAGATATAGGAAACGGAATTATCGTAACTAAAAACACAAAAACTTAACAATAGAAATCTTATGAGGGTAGTTCTTTGACCTTTCCACCCCTTCGAAACCCACCTCATTCTTCTCTTACCAAAATCATATAAATTCCAGTTGAGCAATAAACTGACATACCTAAGGGCTATATATGCATATGGGCACATTTCCAAAATACCCGTCTATTCAATTTGAGGTCAAATATGGGTCATTTGCCAATCAAAATGTTTTGTTCGGCGCATTTCTGACATAGTGGAGGGCATATTGACCAATAGAGGGCTCGAGAGGGGATTCTTAGGCCTAGGCGATCGGTTCATTCGGTGCCATAGTTTTAATGAAAATCTGGACGGGGAAGTGAGATAACGAGAAATGAATGACGAATTTGGAAGAGAACTAACATTTTATTTGGATTGTAATAAATGTGGGTAGGATACTGTACTATGCATAAATTTAATAAAAAAAAGTTCTAATATTATGTACGTTACAAAGGATATGCTGCTAATTTGTATTATCGGGGTGAGCTGAAAGGTTCGTAGAAGACAGATTTTGCGACGCAATAACAAAATTTCTCTTTATGACTGTCAAATGTTAAATTTCGGATCGTTGCGTTCATTAGTTTAATCTTGACAACTGTGTAATTATGAATATTGTCATTTTTTAAATCTCATCAATTTCCATGATGCAGTCATTAAGTATGTATTCTTCAAAGGCTTATCAAAGGCCTAAAAGGCTTATATCATCAATACTGATACAAAAGACTTCAGTTTTTTTATTTTCTTTTGTTGATCAACAGGTTCTTGAAATTCTTGGCACAAGTATTAAATAGGTACCCTGTAGTGGATGCCTAAAATTGAACACTCTATCAGACATTGTTGAAAAAGTACATATATGAAAGGGGAGGACGAGAGGTCTACCCTAGGTAAGAGTTCAAGATTTTTTTTTTAATTTGAAAAAAATCGCTGGACTATACTAGAAACATTTGGTACAGAGCAGATATAGGTGGAAGGACCTGAAAGTCTATGTACAAAGTTGAATGGCATGAAAGGCAAAAGCAGAAGGATGACGTTTAAATATGTTTAAGGTGCTATAACGTCAATATGAAAGGAAATACTTTGCCAAAAGGATATTGAGTAGCCCTGTTGAGTGTTATTGCTTTGGTAAAAATAATGAATTAGGATTCGATTTGATGTAATATCAGATTTAAACTGTCGAACTACCGCCTGCTTCCACCAGTAAAAAATATCTAGCAGTGCAGACATTTTTAACAGACGGCTACGTTTAAGCTGTTTTGAAGATCTTAACCGTATTTAATTTTATAATGGCAGATGTTTTGGATGAACATGCAGGGTGGCATACTGAAAAATTAACGTAATTTCAAATTGCAAGGTTCAACATTTAATATTCGTACCATGAACTTTTCTGCCCATCTTTGTATAATTAATGATATTAGTTAAAATTTTGAATTCTACTTATTACGTTTCTATAAGGTGGTAGCGGATAACGTATATTAACTTATATTTTTTGATCTTTATAAAAATTACTATTATTGTTACCATCATCTATCCTTAATCTCAGCCTAGGTTGATCAGGGTTGTAGTGCCAAGATGATAAAGCAATTCAGCTCTTCCCATTCAGCTCAGAATCTTACAAACTATGTTGCAAACCTTGTAACCACGTTGTTCCACTGCAATCGTTTTCGAACACGAAAACGAACATAGAATCGAAACACCATTAATTTCCAGGTTCTTTGATAAGGTTTTGCTTATAACCACTGATTTCTTGACGCTTTCCACTGATTTTCAGATCATATTCTAGATTTTTATATTTGGTGGCTTCTATTCCAGTTTTTCTAAGATTGTGAAATGTGGCACTACATTGTCAATTATGAAAACCCCTTCTGATTTTTTGCTACAAGTACAGAAGTCGAGTACTTACAATATGGCGGAGGTGGACCTTAAATTCGGGAACTTTTCAATTTACCCTCGTAAAGCAGAAAATTAAAATAATGACATAAAGAGCAGCTGAGTATACGCAGCATTCATTCATGTACCCTCTACAACCCTAATTATTATTATATAATTATTTTGTATAGCTGCAATTAGGTAGTTCTAAATGATTATTATATAATAATAATGAAATAATTAATATAAAAAAAGGCTCAGGTTAATTATCATAAAATATCATAGGAAGCGTTGAAAATATTATATATTATCAAAATACTTCAAGCTTTAACAGATGGGGAACAATTTTCTTTAAGCATAAATGGAAATCATATTACTTGAACGTACAAGTTGGTTAAAGTATTGTTTGAGTATTTCTTCTCATTGTTATAATAATTTTTTTTATTACGGATCGTTGTGTAATTTGGTGTTATAATAACGGTAACACCTTTTATCCAAAAAGTGTTACCGTCGATATGGTGGGATTTTACAGGAATTGTTCACTATGAGATTCTGAATCCAATGAAACCAAGTGTTGAATATTATACTAAATAGGGCCAAAACTGATTAGTAAAAAAAGTATTATTGTGTAGCATGACCGTAAAAGACAGGATGGGAGGGAATTATATCCTCGCCCACTGTACCATCAGATTACCATATTTTCATCTATCAAAACTTCACTTGAAGAATATTTTAGTTCAAAATCACTCTCATTTTACAAAAGGGATTAAAACATTTGTTTGAGAGATGGGCGAGGATTGTCAATAAAGGTGGTGATTATATTATATATTAAAACTCTATTAACTTTCAAGAAAAATATAAATTTATATAATATGACAAACCGGCATTATTTATGGGTAAACTTAATATAAAAAATATAATTTAAATTATCTATTTTTTGGTAATTTTTTCTTCAATTTGGGTCAGTTACTTCTTGCTTTGTATATATATATATATATATATATATATATATATATATATATATATATATATATATATATATATATATATATATATATATTACTGTCCAATATATTTTGACTTATTATGGCAATATTTTAATCTCAATATGGTCCCATTAGATTAAATGTTTTCCGTTCAACTTCCATAAATATTTTCTAAAACTAAAGGAAAAGGCTGTGTGAATGTCAATTACGTTTTAAGAAATATACTAATAAACTTGTGAATATCATTGCATAACATTAATAGTGATAACTGAAAACAGTAAAAATTAAATTAAATTAAATTAATAGTAAGCATATTATATTTATAAAAAATGTATTCTGAATTAAAAACAAAAGGATCTGTTTCAATTTATTGGACAATTATTGAAAAATAAAACGTAAAACAGAGACGCTGGATTAAACCGTTTATTATTCATATTAAAAAACACCACAGAATTCAGATGTCAGGTCAGATGTTTTCTAAATTGACCAATTAATAATTGACAAAGTCCGTTGAAACCTACTTGCTGCTTCCGCTATGTAGAAGACACCTTCGTCATTTGGCCGCACGGGTTACAATCTTTAAATCTGTTCCTTTCGCATTTGAACAGTATACATCCTCAGGTGCAATTTACAATGGAGACTGAAAACAATTCTGCCCTCCCGTTTCTTGACGTTCTAATATCAAAAAAGCCAGACCAAAGCTTCTCTTACTCCGTTATCTAAATGCGAACTCACATACATCCCAGTTAAATTCGGTAGTCAAAACTTTAGTTACGAGATCACTAGGATTGTCGGATAGGGAACATAGGCAAATAGAACTTAATTCCCTAGAAACGGCACTAATTCAAAACGGCTATGACATGCGTCAAATAAAAAGGCATATTAATGTGTTTGGAAAACCAAGTGTTTTGGAACTCGTGTGGGGAAGGTAAGCGTCTGTTAGGAAAACGTTCTTGATAGATTCTTTGCACTTCTGGTGTAACACCATTGGCGCTTCCATATGTCATCAAAATGTCCGCGTATTCTTCATTAGAGAATCATCATCAAATCAAAAAAATGTCACAAAAACACTAACAAAACTAAACAAAAACTAACACAACTTAACAAAAACAAATAACACAAGTAACATAATTAAAAGATTAGCGGTGCTGCGTTGGGACAACAAATGCGTTAATCAGAAAAGACAGTCAAATCTCGAGTAAGAAAACTGAAACCACGGTGCGCGTTTTTTGAGCTGGTTTTCCGTTTACTTAATGAAAGAGAGAGACAGATGATACAATTCTACTGTGTATGAGGACAAAAACAGTTTTTACCTGCTTTGCGCGTGTTGTTTACACAAACAGGTTTTTCTGCAGCATCGCGAATATCAGCCTAATGCTTCCCGATACACAACGTTAGCAAATTATTTCTTTCCAATTTAATTACTGTCCAATATATTTTGACTTATGATATAATATATATACTTATAATATATATATATATATATATATATATATATATATATATATATATATATATATATATATATATATTTTTTTTTTTTTTTTTAAATATATTTATTATAAATTAAATAAACACAATACTCAATTTTAAGCTTCACAATATTCACATGATTTGATAAAATCGGACTGTCAGATAAGTGAAAATATCAAGAATTACTCTGTCGATCAGATGTATAACTTTATACGCATATATAGTGGAAGTACAAATTTAATTAGGGTGATTTGTAAGTGTGTATAATAAAAACTCTGCTCTTTAACTCTTACTTTACTTAAATGAAAACATTATCTCACAAACAAGTAGTAAACAATCATGATAATCATCAGACTATCCATAGGTAGAAGAATTTAATAACTATATTCCATTTGCAGTTTCATTAAAGAAAAATGCTTCTGAACTAACGAAATTACGGGTTACTGAACTTTAGAACAGATTGTCACTGCGGTGCTTTATCTACAGCGTATTCGTTTCGAGTGATGCATTGCAAGCAGGTAAGTAATTTTGTGTGAAACAGAGCTAGAGCACATGTAAAAAATGGAACTAAAGAAGTATTTCGCGGATTGGATTAAGAAGTACTCACTTATTCACATTCTCGTTCCTTCTGACTGTTTTTATAGACTTCCTGAATCATGTAAAACATAATTTTCATCTGTACATTTCGCCATGTAACGAATTGAGTATAACATACGCGAAAAGTGTATGAATTGAAAATAATTATGCTCTTTAACAACTGTTGAAAAATATTTTAACTCAAATGATATAACACATGAATTATGAAAACCGAGTTTAAAAATGTAAAGCCTCTAAACTAAAACTGACTTATATGTAATAAAAAAAAACAGGAATTTAAAAACTAAATGAAATATCAGTTATACTAGATATTCTACTTAACATGCAGCATACTTAAAACTATTTTTGTAAATGTTGAGTGAGGTTCTAATTAACACTTGCAACAGAGCTAAATGTCCTATGCAAAGAAATGCAAGTGCAAACTTGTAATTAAACGAAAAGAAACTCAAAACTTACGTAGTGCTTGGTGATCAAAGTGGCACTGGATACGGACCGAAAGATTGTCATTTCTTCGTAGCAGTAGAAATACAAACCAACTTTTGAAAACTCTACTAAAAAAGGCCGCGTGTCAAAAATATGAACAAACGATCAAACTTTGAAGCAAGAGATGCCGCAAGTAGCGCGACTTCCAATGCCGGGTCGTGGCAGTTCGGCGTGCTTTTATAAGCTCCGAAGTTCTGGCTTGCGCGCGATTAAACTGTATCCACCCCCTTTTCGGAATTGCCGGGGAGAGGCGTATGAAGTGTGGCTGGACTCGCTGGAAGTCTCCTTTTTCTATCGTGTTTTTTTTTGCTCTGGGAAGTTACGAACTTAAGAAAGCTAATTTCCGTTTCTTTTTGGGAATAACTAGCTGTTAACCATGAGTTCTACCACAAATATTTTTCAGATACTACGTTTTTTACACTTTTAGTGAATTATAGATTTCGAAGAAATAGTGACTGAAATAATTGGCCTCTTTTTCTCGATATTCAACAGAAAATTGACAAAAATATCATCGAACTTTTTTTGGAACCTGGTCATTTATTTTAAAGTACTTATTCAATAGAGGTTGTTGAAATAATCGAAATAAATGTCACAATAATTGTTCTAGATCTGGCGAATGAAGAACTCAATCTAATATATACTACTAAGATCAAAATGTATGGTGACTGTTGTTTTTAAGAATTCGCGCTTTATGTATCGATACAATTGTTTTTTGAGTTGGTATGACTGTCCTTGACATCTTACAGACCATTCGTATAATTCTACTTGTTGAGTTAGAAATTATAGCGTCTTTTGTAATTATTAAATATTTCTGTCAGCTGTCAATAGATATTATTATAATCATTAGATGATTATAAAAATGTTGAAAAAGTGTTACGGCAATGAAGCTATGTCAAAAGAAATGTTTACAAGGAGTACAAGGGGTTTAATGATGGACGAAAAGTAGTTGAAGATGAATTTCGTCCAGGAAGACCTTTCACGTCAACCAGTGAAGAATATATTATTCAAGCATTATGTGCCATTTGCGTAAATCCATTCGAAAAAAAAAATATTTTACAGAAAACGCACTATCGTACACCGTCAAAATTATTCGTCAATTTTTCGTTAAAAATCAAATACCGTACCACAAGCACCATATTCACCAGATATAGCATTATGTGGATTTCTTGCACACTCGATTGAAGAAACTACTTCGCCATTAGAGAAATTTCGCTGGCCGCTTTGAAATAAATACCAAAAGTCCAGTGTGAAAGTTATTTCGAAGACTAGAAAAAACGTTGGAATAAGTGTATTGCAGTGAAAGGGAATTATTTTGAGGAAACTTTGCATTAAAAATACTTTGCATTAAAAAGTCAAGTCACTTTTTGATCATATATCATATTATAGTATCTACACTTGGATATTATGAAAGAATCGAAGGCTATGTATAACATTATAGAAATAAAAGTTCTGATTTGTAAGGCAGTAAAAAGTTCGTACATTCAATATGAAATGAAATATGATCTTGTGCCATTTTTAAACATCTCTCAGGAGTATATTAATGCAGAGAGTTCACTTTAGAGTCAAGCAAATAATGATGTGACATGAGTAGTATTTAATTTTCTTCTGGTGGACTTCATTTTTTCATGACAATATTTTAACTAGTATTGAAAAGGATTGTTTAATAAGAATGCTAGCATTTTAAAATGAGGCACAATAATAACTATAAGTGATAATCCGGTAATTTGTATTTTATCTTGAAGAACAAATAATGGCATTATGTTTTGAAAATAATGCCCTTCAAATGTTTTCTTCGGTTTCGTCTGGTGGAATGCATTCTGTAGACTCAATTTTCGATTTACTCTTTGACATATATCGCATGGTATATTTTCAATGATGACCTGAAACGTTGTTCTGTAAGTCACGTTATCAAGAATTGTTCTGTAAACCAGAGATTTAATATAACCGCACAAAAAATAATCCAAGGGCGTGATATCGCATGGTGATCGCATCTTGATGGTCAGATTACATTATGATTTCGCAATAAATCGATTGTCTGTCGAGATATGTGATAAGTTGCACCCTCTTGTTGAAGGAAAACATTGTTTATATCCACATATATCAGTTTAGGCCAAAAATACTCTGTTGCATATTCCTATAACGTTCGCCATTAACAAGATCATCGTCGATACGAATAATTTTTAAGTACCGTTAGTCTATTTTTCCATAGTGAATTGACACAATATACTGAACATAGCAGTCTTTGAATGACATGTACATTTCAAACAGCGTTTCTGCTATTAGGTTTCAAAGTTTTGACACAGTTTTTGGAAAAGTCTTTACAAGTGATGACAGTACATATGTATATTAGTGATATGGTTTTCGGAATCCGATTTAATCATAATGTTCTCTATAAATGTATTTTTTCCCTGATGTTCGTCTCAAGGATCTAGTTTTACTCAGGTCAGTCCTACATTTTCCGATTTATCCTTTAGTTTCTTTCGCATCTATTAATTCGTCGTTGTTGTTCGTAATCAGTACAACGTCGTCGACGAATCTCAGATGATTAGGTACATGTTTATTAATGTTGAAGCCTTTCTAGTTCCAGTTAAATTTCTTGAAGATGTTTTCGATTGACAAAGTAAATAATTTTGATTATGGTATGGAATGGTATTGTAAAAAGGATTATTCCTCCTTGATGGCTTCTGTTCGTTACGAACAATTCACCAGCCCATTAGGTGTGATGAAGATTAGTCTGGCTTAAAGCCATAATTTAGTCACTGTTTATACACTTTAGAACGTACTACTGTAATCAAGGTCAGAAAGGTCGATCATCACACAAGTGGAGGTTCGAAAAATTATTGCGTTCGATTACCACTGGAAACATCCGGCTTCATCCAGCCTGGTTATCGGCGTGATAATGGGTCGAAAATTGTTTGACAATACTCGATATCACAAATATATTTCTTTGAAAAAATCTACGGTCGAAATACTACTTCACTGGTTTATGTCACTACTTTCTCTCGATATAATATATATATATATATATATATATATATATATATATATATATATATATATATATATATATATATATATATATATATATACCGGACGGGTATATATAATATATACCCGTCCAAATAAAATAGAAATAATAAGATATTTCAGGATGCATGTGGATAAAACCTGGCGCTTGACACCTGCATCGTTGCATACGATTTCATGCACCATGAGAAACGAGACGGAAGTAAAATTTAGGTTATAATGAACCTCCTTACTGCATTCCTCCTTTTGTTGGTAATTCTTCGTTTTGTTGATATAGCATGTAGCTCAATACTACTTGTTGCCTATTTAAATATGTTTTGCCATTATTTCAACGTAACCAAAAACCGTGTTATAGTCTATTAATGCCATATGGATAGTATGCCCAATTTAGGTCTATTCTAGACATAGACAATGGATAACTTTTTATTTACAAATATCAGTTCGGAATTTGTCTATTTTTATCATATAAATATAGACAAATATTATAAAACTATAATCATAAACCACCTTCCAAGTTTAAAGTGAAGTTTATTTTTGCTTTTAGATTTTCACATATCTTTATATTTTGCTCACTGTTTATTTATCTTCAGAAATACTAAAACATAATATGACAAATACATTCCTTTTAATTTTTTATTTAAAATTTACGTTTTATGCTTCGTTTATGTTTACAATGAACTTGACTAGCTAATTATCATAATTAATTCATCATTTCATTTTCAGGCATATTTATTTCTTCTTAAAAATTCGCCAAATTATTTTGCTGAATATTTCGTTAGGTAATATTTGCTAAATATTTCATTTCTAATTATCTTTTTCTACTATTTCAGTTTTTCTCCCGTGTTTTGTAATCAGTCTACTGTTTCAATTTAAGAATATTACCGTTTATCTATCTGATTTTGATATTATTTTCCATTTATTAAGTCATTAACTTAATTCTCGGCCCTCTCTGGACTGCTTTTGAGATTTATTCTTGAAAAAAGTAATACAAACTTATTCTTCGAAATAATCTCTCTTATTTTTTATATACTTTCGCCACTTGTCAGGCAACTATCGAATCTCAGACTGAAAAAAAGTTGCCGTTTTGATGTAATAAAGTTATTGATGGTTTTTTCGACTTCCCCAAGAGATGCCAAGCGGCAATCAACCAGGTGATGTTGAAGGGATCGGAAAAAATCCCTTCCCTTCAGAAAATCTGAAGGAACTAAGTCTAGAGAATATGCTGGATGTGATAAAATCTCCGACCCTAACTCGATTATTGTTTCACCTGTACTTTTGCTGTACTAGGTATGTAAATATAAAATACGGAATTTTTGTATAGAAAATAAACGTTCATTGTATGAACATTATAAATAACATATATTGTGAAACAAATACCAAGTGTTTTAATTATTATCAAATAATATTTTGTTTGAAGTATTGCCCATCGCTAGCTATACATTTTTTCTATCCGTCTGCCAATTTGTGGATGCCACGCCAAAAACACTTTGCTCTTTTGAAGCAAACCAATCGATCATTTTCGTACATTTTCGTAAGAAGTGAAGCGCTGCTCAGCAAATGCGTGTTCCATCGATGCATATAAGTAGTAATCGGACGGAGCCAAGTCTGGTGAGTAAGCCGCATACGAAAGTATTTCCCAACTAAATGCCTCAATCGTTTCGTTACGAAGTTTTGCTGTGTGTGATTGCGGGTTACCATGAAGCAAAATCACTTTGTGTTACCTTTTTTGATATTCTGGTCGTTATTCACGCAAAGATTGATTCAGATCGATCATTTGTTGTCGGTAGCGTTCAATATTAATGGTTTCGCCAGATTTTAGCAGCTCGTAATAGATCACACCCTTCTGATTCCACCAAATACAGAGCATTGTCTTCCGTCCATAGCGATTTGGCCTTGCAGTCGATGTTGATGGTTCGCCTGGAGTTACCCATGATCTTTTACGCATAGGATTCTCAAAATACATCCACTTTTCATAGCCAGTTACAATCGATGGAGAAATGAAATGAACCCATTTTCTGAATCCATTCTTCCATATTCTGGATGGATAGATTCCCATATTCTGGATGTTTCATATGGCTTTCAAACGTATAGAGACGGTTTCTCGTGTCACATTTAATTGATCCGCGGGTTGTTGTTGCATTTGATTGCAATAATGCTTGCAATTCGCTGTCTTCAAACTTTTTCGGTGGTCTTCGTCGTTTTTCGTTTCTCACGTCAAAATCGCCACTTTTATATTTTGCTGTCCCCAAATGGTAGTTTCCAAGCACAAAATTCGACATGTTTAGCGCTATTACAAACTATACCGTTGTATGAAACTGTATTGTTGAATTGTGGAAATGGCGCCAATGACGCGGTTTGACGGTGACTACATTGACAACCACGGCCATCTTTGGGGAAATTCGGATTTCATATTTATAGACCTGTCCGTGCGTTGCCCTCAAACAAAATTACTCTCCTTCTTCTCTTGCCGGTATAAGGCTTTTTTCCTCTTAAGCGTCACTATCGCCAATCAGTTGCTGCTGAGAATGGTCAGCAGTAACCATTTCACAATATTGATACAACTCATAATGCACTACATCCAGCTGATCCCATTATATACACAGCAATATCCTTTTAGCACGGATATATGTTTTTGTGGTACTGGTTGTCCCAGTTAATCCCACCAGGATAACCCACAATTTTCGGCTCTTTGGATTATCGTAGAGAATCCACTTTTCGGCGCAGGTGAGGCACTGGCACAACAATATCAAAGCGTCCAATTTTACATCCTCCTCTTTTTTGGCTCTCTAGAATGTTGTGTATTATATAAGCCAAAATTTCCGCTTCGAATTTGTTGTAATCATTTCTTAGTATACGAACAGTACTGTACGAAACAGCCAAATCACGCATTTTTAACAGAAAATTTATGAGCACAGACTACATTTACACGACAAGACTTTTCAGGGTCAATGTTCAATTGAAGAAACAACTCAATATTCTGAAATATCTTTTAGTTTAGATTTAGTCTGGCTATTGGCTTGATATGGCACCGTACGGGTTTTTCCCATTTCCTTGGTTAAAATTACAGCACCTCACTGTCACTTTTAATGTCAAATTATAGTTAGACGTGATACGAAAGCTTAGTTAAAAATATTTGTAACCTCACTGCTGATTCCACCAAGAAAATCAAACAATAAATATAATTTTCTTCAATCTTTTACATACTTTATACTATGTATGAATAATTCTATATAATTTGAGAACACTTTAACCATCTTTAATACATTCCGTCTAGTTGTCCATTCCTATTCTATTTGGTGTCCAATTTAAAACATACATATGTGTGTATGTGGCTTTTAAATACCGCTGACATATGATGCAATTTAGTTAAATAGGCTTTAATTAGACCAATAACTATGTCGTTGTTCAACTTATACCGCATGTGATTTTCTGGAGTTCAAACCGTTAATGTTCTGTTGATGTTACACTCGTCATGAGTATCAAAACTAAGACTAATTGTGCCAAAATTACATCAGTTTCTATTGTAATCGATAAGACATTTAGTACTAACTGTAGAATAGATTTTGGAAGAATTTTTTTTGAAAAAATAATATTTTTCGTTAAAATTCATTAGAAAATATAAGGTTTATACAAACTTAAAAGTCAATATAAATAATGTACCTAAACATATAAATATACCGCGCTAGAGAAGAAAAAAACAATTTTATGTTTAAAAGTGTAAAAGAAGAAACGAAAAGTGTGAAAAGTGAAATTGAAAAAGTAACTCCTCTAGTACAGCGCAACATTGCTAGTGGAATTCGAGTTATTTCTTGTTGGATTCAGAGTTTTAGTTTCGCAATATATTGTGACGAGTCAGTGTAAACCTTGCTCTTCAAATAACCCTACAATGAAAAATCACATGCCGTTAAAGCTGGACATCTGGTTGGCTAAGAAATGGTCGTATATCTGGAGATAACATCATTGGGCACCAACTGTGTAATGGCTTTTATGAATGTCTTAGCGATGTGAGCAATCGTCTCATATTGATCGAACACCAGAAAATTTAGTTAATTCCTTGTGAAAAAAAATGCCTCAATCATGTAGACATAGCAGGCTAATGTATCAGAAAATGAATTTTCATTGGTATCCTCAAAAAAGTAAAGTTAATGGTAAGATGATACAGCAAATATAGTAAAGGTAGTCGCTTTACGCCTACCTATGGGACGCGCGGGAAATTTGATATTGAAAACGATCATTTTTCTGGTGTACCTTATATTTTATTATAACATACATACAAGGTGAGTCTCACGGAAAACAATACTTTTTAAAAACAGCTATTTCTAGTGTCGTCATCTTTTTGACGAGGATAAGCTTTGGGATAGCTAATAAATTTAATAGCTAAATTTTTCGTTGCGATACATGGAAATGGAATTGAACATGTCCAAAGACTCAATTCACCTCATTTTGACTGATCATTTGGGACTTCGGAAGATTTGTGCATGCTTTGTTTCACACAGATTGACTGACGACTAAAAATTACTCCGAATCCAACATTGCAAGGACTTGATTCAAGAGTTGAAAAAGGTCGAAAGCTTCAAGTACGGCATTGTTACTGATGATGAGACGTGGTGTTATCAATATGATCCAGAAACCAAACGTCAAAGTGTCGAATGGAAAAACTCGAGCGAGCCAAATTCAAAGAAAAGCCGTCCCGAGAAGTCAAAAATCACAACAATGTTGATTTGTTTCTACTATTCGGTGGGAATTGTGCACAAGGAGTTCATTCCACCTTGTCAAACGATCAATGCTGTATTTTATCTTAGTGTTATGCTTGCGTTGTCGCGTATTCGTAGTGCGCTGCCACAATACCGTCAACAGGGCAGATGGCGCATGTTGAACGATAATGCGCCATCCCATCGCTCGACGCTTATCACTGATTTTTTATCAAACATGGCATTTTAACCGTCAATCATTCACCATACTTGCCTAATTTGGCTCCCTGAGACTTCTACCTCTTATACCGACATTGAAACCATTCAAAAGGCGTCGATCGCCATCCTGAAGGACATATCTTTGGCTGAGCTCAAAAATTTGTTCGTCAACTTAATTGACCGTGTAAAACGTTGTATCGACGCGCAAGGAGACTATTTTGAATGAAAATAATACTTTTTCCTAAAAAAATAGATATTTGTGTTGTTTTTCAAAAAAAAGTCTTGTTTTCCGTGAGACGTACCTTGTATATGTATTATTCATTTTAAATGCTTTAAATTAATTTATTTGAAAATTCAGAAGTAGATATATGAATTATGACCTTCTGTTGTGTATTATAACTTGTGTATTATAACTTAAAGATTTCGTTTTTTTTAGGTTTTTTCTGGGGTCTTAGGATCAGCGAAAAACTCTATTTTTGACAGAAGTTCAATTTCTAGTAAATATACAGAGAGATAGAGAGGCTTCTGCAAAGAGTGAGTTCTGTTTCAATGTATAACATTTAGTTTTTGCTAAGTTTCTGTTTAAACGTACGGTCTTACAAACTAGTAAAGTCTAGTCTCTTTCTGTCCATTTTATTCTAGTACGGCCAATTGTGGGTGATACCGCCATGAAATTGTTAGTATGATTGGCAGCAGCAACTTATAATACATGACAGCATTCTACTCTCATCACCCAGATCGCAGACATCACAAACATCGTGAACTCCATTCTGCGCCTGCAACACTTTCTAAACTTGTGAAAGCACGCCTCGTTAGCCACAGCTCATGTCCTTCCGACTTCAGGCCAATCAGTCTCCTCAGCACTATCTCCAAAATTGCTGAAAAAGACCCCCTTGAAACCTTGAACAGCTTCACGGACCGCAAAAACATCATTCCAGATGAACAATTCGGTTTCCGAAAAGGTCTCTCGCCAATCCACCAAGCAGCGAAATACATCAATTCCTCGAGAATAACTGGAAATTCGGCGCAGTTTTTCTCGACATCTCCAAAGCCTTCGACAAAGTTTGGCACGATGGTGGCACCTGGTTTGGTTTAGCGCCTAACCTAACCATTGATCGGTTTGGCACCTAACCTAACCATTGATCTAGAGATCTAATCCCTTCTCATCCGTTCATTCCTGGAAAACAGGACCTTCCTGGTCAAAATCAAGTCGTCAATTTCCGAAAGGAAACCCATCAAGTCGGGCGTCCCGCAAGGTTCTCCCCTGGTACCGGCCCTGTTCAACGTCTACATGTCCCGAATTCCTCGCTTCAAAGCCGTGAACTCCGCATTCTTCGCGGACGACACGGCTTACTTTGTAGCGTCTCCTCAAACCCCAACCATTTACAACAAACTCCAAAGCTCAACGCTGTCATTCAATGGTTTAAATTTTGGCACCTGCAAGTCAATCCAAAAAAAGACTCAGGCGATCATCTTCACCAGAAAATGCTTCATCAGCGAATCCAGGCTCCTGGTGGACAAACTTCTAATCCGATGGTTGCAAAAAGCAACCTACCTAGATCTCTACTTCCAGATCTTGATTCAGCCAAAACCAACCAGCAATCTGTAAGGGTCACGGTATCATCAAAATATTATACCAAGCAGAATGAGTAAACTCGTTCCAAAAACCAAGATTACGACCTACCAAGTTATGGTCAGATCAGTAGTTCTGTACGGTTTCCAAGCGTAATTCAGATTTCTTTGTCCTACGCTGACAAATAAACTTCAAACCTTCCAGAATAAATCCTTGCGTATAGCCCTAGACGCACCTTGATTTGTGAGAAATAATCAAATTCATTGGGAAGGCGGGGTTCCGCCGATTTCCCAATTCCATCAAGTCATACTCGTGAAGCTCAAACTCACAGCTTCGCGAAGTAGTAAGTCACTACTGCGCGAATTATCGGACGTCCTGCCCTAGCCACAGGGCAATCCTTCGATTTCATCGCCGTCAATCTCCGGCATCAAGATCCGGGTTACGAAATTTTCTCGTTTCCCGACTTGTGTAAGTCTAAGTTTCTATCCACACACTGTGTCCTCCAGCGTTTCTGTCTATGCCAGCCCAGCGACCTCGCAGCGTCGGCCTGGCAACGGCAGGAATTAGCACAAATAAAACCGATGACTTCATCGGTCTTTAATTTAATCTCCGCGAAATTCGCCTGGACTTCCATGAAAAATCGCTTCAGAATAGTCGGACCTCCGTCCTTCGGAACTAGAGAACCTGCCCTAGCCACAGAGCAATCCTCCGATTTCATCGCCGTCAATTTCTGGCATCAAGATCCGGGTTACGAAATTTTCTCGTTTCCCGACTTATGTAAGTCTAAGTTTCTATCCACGCATTGTGTCCTCCAGCGTTTCTGTCTATGCCAGCCCGGCGACCTCGCAGCGTCGGCCTGGTAACGGCAGGAATTAGCACAAATAAAACCGATGACTTCATCGGTCTTCAATTTAATCTCCGCGAAGTTCGCCTGGATTTCGATGAAAAATCGCTTCAGAATAGTCGGACCTTCGGAACTAGAAACCTCCGGCATTTCCTTGGTCAACTAGAGACCATCAACACTTTTCGAAACCCCCTCGTGGGTTACACTGATGCAAAATAAGTAAGGGCCGAAAAGGCTAACTTGAAAACCAGGCTAATAAAATGGAAAAAACACTCATCATAAACGCAGTATGATAGCTTAACACTACTTGAAGGATACTTTTTTGGACTAATGTTGTTGCACGTAATTTACTTCTATTGCCAAAGATGAATTGTTTAAGAAAATATTCGTTTTCATTGCGTTTAATCAACGAATCGTAAGCATAGGAATAAGATGAAGTCTAATAGTATCGTTCAGTTGATGAATTGAAAAGAATGGAGTATCTTGAGTAGTCTAAGCTTTCATAATTCTCACAAAACCTTTTTCTTTTTCCAGCGGTACTACAATCCAATAGTGAGCTTTGTCAGTCTTTAATGTGTAGTTGTTCTTCAGTATCTCTTACATTGCTCTGCCACCGCATTTTCAGCAAGCACATTTTCAGTTTTCTTTGTAAGGATCCATGTCACGCAGCCATAAGTGACTACTAGTCGAATGAGTGTTTTATAGGTTTTTAACTTTCGTGTTTCTTTGAGTAGTATTATTTTTAATAATATGATTTCTGATATGTCGTGAGATGTTGCTATTTTTGTCTAGTTTGTTTAGTTACAATACTTATTAAAATCTCGTCGTTGTCATGTATCATTAAATTAAAATCGGTACCGATCCTAAACTTGACTTTGTCGATGCTTGTGACAGATAGTCCACTACAAAAATCAAAATTTTCGGTACCAATTTTTATTGAAGCACTATCTATCTATGAGATTCAAAACCCATGTTAAGATATAGGCTCAATCTCTATACCTAAGATGCTGATGGGCTTATAACTAAAAACATTTTTCTTTATCTAATATTGATAATATAAATAATTTTGAGCATCAATTTCTGTTGAAGCAGTCTATCAACGAGGAATAATCAAAACATTTGTATCTTAATAATGAAAACGTTTCCATTTTCAAAGCCACTTTAAATTTCCAACGGTCCTCCATAACTTCAACTCATTTTGTTCAATACTTTTCTGATAATTACATTCATTCTTTAAAGTGGATTTCTCTAAGGTCTGTACAATAGCTCTTTTATAGCTGCTATAGATTTGTCATTCGACTTAAAACGCATATCACCATCAGGTGGGACAAATCTGAAGGATACGATAAATGTTCTAACAGTTTGTTGAAATATTCATCGCCATTTAGTTCATTCAATTTAGCCAAACGCCAAAATATATTTGTAAACATACATTGTCTGATGAAAATTTTTTTTTTCTTCGGCAGACCCAACCTTAAAATCAAGAGCCTACTAAAAGCAAGGTTTTTAAACGCATCGGTTTAAAAAAGGCATAATGTTTACGTGATTAATAAACACGAACGCCATGTAAACAGTTATAAACATACACAAAACCGACTGTGACCTATTACCACTCTAGTCGTTTCGATGGTCTAACTGGTATAGACTCGTAAACAATTTCATAAGTATTCGATTACAGAAGTGTCACATGTTCAATGTTAGCCCTAGACAGGATGTATCTATCGCTGTCGGTGGGTGGAATTTAAGTATATCGGTTTAAATTCTGAGAGTAGATAGTAGAAGCTTAGTCGTTTACATTAAAATCGTATGTATTTTAATATGAAAAAATATATAGATTATTAATATCATAGAATAGTAATGGTACATTAACAAAGTGAAACTGTGTTGTGACTGGTATATTTGGAATGTTTTTAGATTGGCAAAATTTGAACTTGTTATTAGAAAATGAATAATAATAACAAGTTTCATTTATACAGAGCCTTCACTTAATCCTGTAACCCACGTGACTAGTGATATATATATATTTAAACTTAGGTTTTTTTTGTTGAATTATTTAATGGTGGTATCATTTCTTTCAAAAAAAATATTATTGAGAAAAATATTATTATTATTGAGAAATAATTTTCATTGTTTGCATTTCATCAACAATATTTTCCATAAAAATCCATAACAAAATTGTATTTTCCTGCCTTCTATGGAATCACCAGTTATTTTCAAATTTTTTGACTTTAGGATCAAAATAATGTAGGACTGGTTAAATGTTATGTTTATTGAATGTATATAATAAAAAGAATAAGATTATTTATAAAAATTGAAAAAAAAACAAAAAACGTAAGTCGTAATTTAATAAAATTGGTGATTTTGTGTTACTGATTACCAACTTGTCGTGTTGGTTGCCTGTATTTACAGGTTACGTGGGTTTTAGGATTAAATGAAGGATCTATAGTTTGTATACAGAATAATAAACAAGTGTTTAGAAGAACTAAATACTATTCCTACATATTTTTCTCCTTTTTATAAATTTTATTAGTATACAGCGGAACTTGTAATAGAAAATTAGGAAAACAATACAAAACACAAGTAAATTTTCGCCCAACGAGTCATTCCAAATAATCAGTTGGAATCAAATCCGGCAAATATTACGCATGCGGAAGCATTTCGAACTGTAGGTCATGGAGTTTTATAGCAACAAAGCAAAACCTGTATGTAGGCACATTATCGAAGTGAATGAGAACTTTTTTTGGCCAGATGTTTAGACTGAATAGCTCCGTTCAATTGACCCTATATTGAAGCGTGATAGTTCCCGGTAAAATTCTAACTTTTTGTCAGGTAGTTTAAGAGCGTCATATGAGACTTCCACAAAACTATAGCCGTGAATTTTCCTGTAGATGGAACCGTTTTCGCTTTCTCTGGTGCAGTTTCATCTGCCTCCACTCACTCTTTAGTCTGTTGTTTCGTCTTTGGCATATAATGGTAATTTCATATTTCATATACTGACATAAAACGTCTTATATAACACTTTTGAGAAGTATTCATTCTAATGGGTCTTTGGTAGTCTATTCACCCGTTTATCAAAAAGCTCTTTCATCCTCAACACATTGTGTAAAATGTAGTAGAGATGTAGAAGATGCTCTATAGGTATGTTAACAATAATATAAAGCTCGAGAACTTTTAATCGACGATTATTTCATACTACATTGTGGATATTTGTGACGAATTTGACGGTTGTAATGGTTTTTAGACGTTCCGAGAGTTCTCCATCTTCAATTGATGTACGACCATGTGTAAATTCAGCAGCCAAATTTTTTCAAGTTGAAAACTAAAACACACATTTGAAACTTTGTTGCTAACGAATCATTCAGTCATATGGTCATATTTGCACCATCTTTGTTTCAGATAGAAAACTTTTATATTGACCCTCCTGAGATAACACTCTTTTTAACTAGCGTTTTGGAGACGTTATATTTTTTATGACCCGATATAATAAATATCGAAAATGCACAATTACTTTAATGTCTGAAATTTATAGTAAGGCTTTTAATTAAACGTTATTTGGCGTCTTTCAACAATTTTTTTTCTTTCCACAATGGAAAAAATAACTAACTATTTTATTGAACAGAAAAATTCTATTTAATAATAAATGAATGAATATATAATATCTACAAATTAATCTACAAATTACAACTAAATATTTTTTTCTTTATCTAAATAATATTGACAGACAGCTTTTAACTGAAAATGAATGTAAAAAAATCAGATAATTTAATACAGTCATTAGTATATTGACATCTAAAATGATCTCCAACATTTTTTGCATGGAATATACAAGAATTTGGATTACTTGCCCACTGGTATGTAGTTCTAATATTTGAACTTTTTTCGTTTTTTATCCATCTTTTTAATCCTTTGAGGATTTAAACTATGATGTGTATTAATAAAGTATTGAAACTAGTAGTGTAACGTTCAATTTAGTAACACCATTGTTATGCGGTTTTAGAGTGAAAGCATGCCAATATCCAATGCGTCTTCAGGTTTGTTTCAGACTTGGGCATTTTCACTCCACCACAAAAAGTAAAAACATATTTTCCACCTGTAGTTCTTTTGATCTTGCGACATGTTTTTTGGGGCTATTTTATCGGAGATTTTCTTTATCCACAATTCATTGGTCAAAATCTGATGAAATGTTGTGAGCCAAATTCAATTCTTCTCCGATCATTGTGATCGTTAACCGACGAACATCAGCAATTACAGGGTTTGTCCAATAATAATCTGAACTAAGGTCATAAAAAAAAATATTGAAGAAATTCAATATTTTCAAAAAAAATTACCCTCCTGTCGTCATACACCGTTGCCAGTGGTGTTTCCAGTCTTCATACGCCCCCTGGAAATCCGCAACTGCAAGCTTATTTAAGCAATCCGTTGAAGCCTTTTGGATTGCCTCAATAATCCTGAAACTATGCCCTTTCAGGCTCCTCTTGATCCGAGGGAACAAAAAAAGTATGGGTGAGCCACATCTCGACTATAAGGTGGTTAGAGCACCGTTGTCACGTTGTGTTTAGCCAGTGTCACCCTCACAATTAGAGACGTGTGATTGGGCGCGTTCTCATGATGGAGCATCCGGGAATTGCCGATCTCTCTTCGGTCACCGCCGACCCTCATCCTCAAACATTCGAGCACGTCTGCGTAAAATTTACCGTTCACTGTTTGGCCAGCGGATACAAACTCCTGGTGGACCACATATTTGCATCAAAGAAGACAATTAGAATCGCATTTACAAATCATCGGTTAAAATTGAATGCACAGTTGATTTCTGTAAATTCAACTCCTATGCCATTTAATGAACCCTTAACAGATGATCAGAGTTCAGACATTCTCGCACTTTGGCCACATTTTCATTGGTTTGAGCCATTGTTCGTCTTCAACGTTTTCCCGGCCTCCTTTGAATTTCTTATGCCAGTCAAAAACACGTGTTCTGGACATGGCTTCATCCTTGTAAGCCTCACGGATCATGTGAAAAGTCTCCGTAGCCAATTTGTTCAATTTCAGGTAAAATTTGATAGCACATCGCTGCTCAATGTTTTCTTGCAATTGACTCTCGACGCGAACTTAAAACACACGTTCACTTCTTGCACGATCTACGCACTCCAAAATTTCGGAGACCACTGACCCAGGTTTCCTAGGTTACCTGACATCAGCCACCTCAGATATCACTTATAAAAACCACCGTCCACCCCTACTCCTTAGCAAGAATAAATCAATCCCGATATTTATTGGACTAACCCCGTAGGTCAATAAGTTTCTATATTAGATTATTTAATCTCCACTTTTTATATCGTCGGTAACTTTATTTTATCATCACCATTATTGATCCGCTTATTATTTTTTATATATTATATTTTATGAGGACTGTGCACATTAAAATTTAAATAATAAAATATTCTGTATAATTTTGTATACCTTCATTATACTGAATTGGTTTTCATATAGCATTATCTAAGACACTAGGTCTCACAGATGCGTTTTCAATCTGCGTTTCAAAACCATATTGACATCATCAGGATAAAATTAATTAATTTGGATCATTTTTTAATTAGTAATAAATTTAAGAGGAATATTCAATTTTAATCAATCAATCAACAAAATTTAAAAATTTCCCAGACAAACATTATTAATAGCTTCTCAAATTTCTTGGGTTATTAACATTTCAAAATATCAAACGGTCTCAAAAGGTTAATATGTCAACCATTCCACAGGGAACACATCATGATAGTGAGTAAAAAGAATTTCCGTAAAAGCAAAAGTCATACTTTATTTTTATCTTACCCAAAGTAGTTTTGAAAGTCCTTTTTATAGAACATTCATAAAACGGGGAATACTCGCTTAATTTTGTGTAAATTAAGGTACAGATATAGTATATACATGTAATATAAGTAGATGTAATATATGCATGTAATATACAAGTACAGATAAGTATATACATATAATATGTAAAAATTGCTCTCCACAGTAAGAAACTTTGAATTTGATCAAACGATCAGCCAATTGCGCACGAAGTGTCAATATCTTGATTGTTGTCAAATCGTACTCCTCAGTGCATCTTTCAAAGGCGCAAACAAAAAATAATCACAGAGTGACAAATCTGGGCTGTATGGATGGTGTTCAAGGGTTTCCCAATATATATTCTTCAGTTTTTCCTTCGTTAAAACCGAACCCAATCGGCACACATTTTACTGAAGTCAAGATGATTTTTTTGTGATTGTTATATGAATAGCAAGCCGCAGGTCACCTTCGATAAGTTCGCGAACTGCATCAATGTTGTCAGCAGTGACACTTGATCTAGGACGTCAGTTATGACTTATATTTAACACACTTTCTCGTCCACTCTTAAACTTCTTGGCCCAACCAAACACTTGGGTCTTAAACAGGGTATCGTCCCCATACTGAACTTTCAACCGAGTTAATATTTCGGATGGTTTAACTCCTTCCTTGGTTAAAAACTTTATTATAACAAGTTGCGCAACGGACGTTGGAACCTGTTGCTCACTCACGGCTGTACTGACAAAAGAACTTAGTGAAACAGCTCACCGAGCGTTTACCTCAGTCCTAATATATTGCACTGCAACGACCTACACTGACAGCTTGCTCGTGATTGGCTGAGGAAAGTAATTGTAAAAATCCGGTTTATGATTGATTTACCCACGTATTTGGTTCGTTTTGTTACAAAAAAGGAATTAATGTCGTTTAATGTCAGCGTTGAAATGACTAGCACTAATTTTTAACACCATAACATGTTTAACAATAATTGTGTTAATAATGTTCAACATATGCAATATAATATATATAGCAACAGCTTCTCCGTTAATAAGAAGCATCATGTGATATTGGAGTACAGAATGTAATTTTGGTTTTAAATGGATTTTAAATACACACTCTGACAAACACTGAAATAATTTTTGTTGCAGACACCGTTTGTCGTGGGATCATTTCAATTAGCCAATGCGACGTTGCCGTTTCCATTTTGGTTGATGCATTTTGGCGTGATTCTTAATTTTCAAAAAAATGTTTTAACATTGGTCCTCTTTTATCTGTAGTTCATTGAGGTTTTTACAAAAATTTTCTTAAATTGACAATTCTTATCATTTCAATGCTTTCGATGAGTGCGTTAATAACTTTGCAATTTTTTTCGCCGAAATCTTTAGGGTTTTGACGCTTGTTGTAAGGAACTTTCTGCTTTTAAATGATGTCAAGAATCGTTGGTTAAATTTATGAAAGTTATTTCCTTTACACATTGTATAATTATTATTTTTAGAACTAATACAAAAAACGAACCTCCACGGTGCGATTAGAATAGCTAAATTAATTCAAAAAGTTCGCTTCGAAGCTATTTTGACCGATCTTGTTTAGATTTGCTTAAATCACATGACATTACATTTAATTACAAAAAAAAGAACATACAGTTCTAGCTATATGTTAAAATGGCTATCATAAAGGCACAAAGAGAAATGCGTCACGAAATGCGAATCGAAAATGCTTCAACGTAAACACGTTTTGGAAGAAGAAAAAGAAAATTTTCCTGAAAAAAAATTATTTAATGGGTTGTTCCATAAGTTCCTGTCGTTTTTCTAATTCGTTTGTTTTCCTTAATTTTTATTTTGTTTGACCAAGTGTATATATGCATTTCAAAGCCCCTTTCTTACTCTATAGGCCTATGGGCATCATTTTTCTGAAAATCGTAGTTTTAATTAACTTTCAGGCCTTTGAAATTGAAATTACAGAAAAAAAAATAATTTCGACACTTGTTATATTTAACCTTTCGTCGTGGTCAAAGAGCTACAGAAATAGTTCGAGATATTTGCTATAGCCAATAGACAACGCTATAGCCAATAGACAACGCTATAGCCGATCTGACAGCTCGAGATTGGTTTGCCATGTTCAAAAATAGTAACTTCGACCTGGATGGCCCGCCTCACTTAAATCGACCATCCGAGTTTGACGAGGATCATCTTAAACCGCTTTTGAAGGAGGACGGTCATCAAACATGACGAGAATTAGCTGAGAAGATAGACCGTGGCCTTGAGACAATCAATATAGTAGGATTATCATATAAATATAGCATAGTTTAGTTTTTAGAAGTAGGTTAAATCATCTCCTGATGTTTTTAACATGGTTAGCGAAACGTGCGTCGAGAAGTTTTCAAAAAGTGATTTAGTGTTTAGTGGTAAATCTCTTCAAGTTTAATCAATATGGAATTTACTCAAACATTTGGAGCTTGGGTGCCATACAAACTAACCGAAGCTGGCAAGAAAAATCTAACTGATCTCACGCAAACCAATTATCACCTTTTCCGACAATGAGGAATTCAAAAAATTGGCTTAACAACTTCTTTGAGGCCCGGCGATTTCTGGCCAAATGACATCGATAAATTGGTCGATAGGTAGGAAAAGTCATAGCTATGATTTTCTAGAAATTTCATTGTGTGGTGCTTATTGACTACTGTGGTGCAAAAGGCAGGACCATCACTGCTGAAGCAATTGAAGAGTGCTATTTTGGTTCAACGTCCACAGTTGACCAAACAGAAACTTCACTTTCACTACAACAATGGACCTGCTTACAAGTGCTTCGAAGTGCTTCTACGTCGACTCTATTTGGCGGATTTGGCTCCCAGCGAAAACCTCTTTACAAACCTGAAGAAATGGCTCGCTGAAGGAAGATTGGCTTCAAATGATGAGGTCTAAGGTGGGACAATAGCCTATTTTGCAGAGTTGAGTAAATCGCATTGTACGGGGGTTACTAAAAAGTTGGAACGTCGTTGGTGTAAATATAGCGAACTGCAACCGGACTAACGGGCCTTTCAAATTGAAGGGTTTTTAATTCTTGAATAAAACACAGATGGCGTTGTGAATTTGCCTAGGTCTAGTTTCATTTTAAAAGTGTAATGTATTACATTTATACAAATGGAGTCATATACAATACAACAACGCGTTAAAATTGTTGAATTATTTTATGAAAATTGGCGTTCAGTGAAAAATGTTTTTAGAAAATTACTTGACACAGTCGTCCACCTGAAAGCATTTTCAATCGAATTGTTCGAACATTTCAAGAAACTGGTTCGGTGGAAGATAAAAGAAGACAAATATATAGTCGAAGTGGTCGTTCACAAGAGCATATTGATTGGGTACATAAAAGTATTGCTGAAAACCCAGAAACGTTCACAACAAGGCATATAATGTTCAAATAACACATGAACTGAAGCCACTGGATCATTCAAAACGTCTAGCATTTGTCATTGGATCAAAGAACAAACAGATTGATTTTTTACAAAAAAAGCATCTTTTCAAATGAAGCATATTTTGAAATTGGCGGCTATGTTAATAAACAAAATTACCGCATTTGGGGTGAGGCAAATCCATTACTGATTTATGAGAAACCTTCACATTCTAAACGAGTCACTGTTTGGTGTGCATTATCGTCAGGAGATGTAATTGGCCCGTATTTCTTTCAGAATGCTGCTGGTGAAGCTATATATATATATATATATATATATATATATATATATATATATATATATATATATATATATAATATTGACCTGGAAAATATGTGGTTCCAACAGGATGGCGCTACACCTCACTCTGTTAATAAAACAATTGATTAATTGAGAGAAAAATTTCCTGTCCGAGTTATTATAAGTAATATTATATTAGTAATATTATAGTATAAGTTAATATTATAACCGTGATGTTAATTGGCCACCAATGATTTGACACCGTTGGACTATATTCTTTGGGGTTACGTGAAAAGCTAGAGTTATAAGAACAGTCCACAATCGATTCCTGAACTAAAGGATGAATTTATTGGAGTCATTGGTGAGATATAGCCACGTTTATGCTAAAATGCCAACCAAAATATTGGCAAAAGAGTGGACATTTGTAAGAGTTGGTCATTTGGCAGATATTGTTTTTCGTGTTTAAATGTCATATACTTCAATTATCAATAAAAAAAAATTTCAAATCAATGCAAATTCTGTGTTTCATTCAAGAAGACCATTTACAAACAAAAAAAAAAACAAAATGTTCAGGATATACAAAAAACTTATAGTACTATTTTGTTATAATTTTATTATATTTTTATTTATTATATCTTATTATATTTTGGATATACAAAAAACCAATACACTAAACAGCCCAGGCAGTTGAATTTGTGTACCACAATGAATTCAAACCGTTTTATGGCGACATTTATTGACATATATGTCATTTAAATAGAATAATTAGCATTATTTCGATTTAATCCAACAAGATTATATTTCTTTTGACTTCTGATGAAAAAAGATATAAACAAACAAGCAACATCATCGAATAATCGAAAACGCTCGGATGTAGAGCGAAAAACATCTCGTAACCGCGTGAAAATTGAATCATTGTAATTTTGTAAATCTGTGGTTGACGTTTGCGTCACAGTTTCGGTAATTGAAAATTTTACTAATTAGCAGGTAATTGTGCTGTTGGATTCGAGTAAGCTCTTCAATTAGGCCGTTCTGACCGGGTGTCAAGTCCATGTCCTAACACTCCTATCGATGGCAATAATTCTTTGTGCTACGGACGGATCGGACAGCAATTCTACATCGGTCGACGTTTTTATCATTTTATTTTTTTGTCGTTTTGTTTTTTGAAGATGGAATAGATTGGGTCAGGGAGGATGAGTTTAAACTATACAATGTGTTTGAAGGTTCGATGCAAATCTTGTATGAGGTCATAGAAGACATCATTTAGAATCTAGATAAAGTTATGTAGCCTTAATATGAATTCATTTATTATGTTTTGGCTGTTTATGGTCTAAAGGCAAATAAAGAGGTTTCCTATAAGACAGTCACAACTTGCAAACGTAATAACGGCAACACTGTTTGAAATGAAAATGTCACTGATAGACTGCTGTGTTAATGACATTGTGTCAATTAACCATAGAAAGATAGACGATACACGAATTGGACTCAGGGCAGTTAGAAAACTTCCCCTTCTTTGAGAAAAAAGTCATTTTCGATGAAGCGCATTTCAGGCTTAGTGGTTTCGAGAACAAATAAAACGGAATCAGACTGATGAAAATCATTAAGCAATTCAAGAGTTACTTCTTTATCCTCAGATTCACTGCATGGTAAGGTTTTTGGGCTGATATGACCTTATTTTTTTGAAGACCACATTACTGTTAATGGTGAACGCTATATGAATATTTTAAGCGAATATCTTTGGCCTGAGGTGATAAATGTTTCTTTCAGCAAGACGGTGTGACTTGTCACACATGTCGTCAGACAATTGCAAGAGAAATTTCCTGGATGCGTTATTTCACAAAAAGACAGTCAACTGGCCACCAAGATCATGCGATCTCACGCCTTTTTTCACACGATTATTTTTTGTGCGGACATGTTAAATCTCTGGTTTACATAAATTAACCCCGACCAACTGTTGACCTTTTATTGACGGAGACATTCAAGCTGCCATTATATAATGGCCAGGCTATATGTGTGAAAGAGTAATCAAAAATTGGATCTCCAGAATGCTTTCCACCAGATGAAGCCGAGAGAGACATTTGAACGACATTACATTCAAAACATAACACATAATGCCATTGTTTCTTGTTCAAGATAAAATAAAAATTATCAGATTATTGCTTGTACTTGTCATTGTGCCACATTTTAATGTTCTGACACTTTTATTGGAGCACATATTAGAATTAATTTGAAAATGAGGTATTACTATTTTGATCTTTCTAATAGGAAACTGATTGGTGTTAGCAACAACATAAGGTTGGTAATACCGAAAGATACAGACAAACCAGTTGGGTTAACGAAAAAGGGAGAACATTTTGAAAAAGATAAACAGTAAAGAAAAACGACATGTTAGATAAACAATAGGACGACGACAAAAAGTAAGAATGACCCTAAAATAACTGAAATATTGTATAATTTTTAAAACCATTTCAGGATATTTGATATTAGAGAATAAAGTTTGAATGAGAAATTAATGATAATTTGATGATAAATGGTGATGATAAAATTATGGCTACTATAAAATCTTACTAAAGTCACCGTTGTCTTATCGGTATTACCTTAGGTTCCTAACTTGATTATCGGTCTTTACTTTTAATCGACTGTAAAATTTTGTAAAGTTTGAAAAAAACTGTTACATTATCTTCTCTTTGTTTTTGTTTATCCTAGACTCATTTCTGTTTTATTTTCGTTATCCACTTCCACTTATTTAGTGGTAGCTCCTGGTATCGAGTCGAGGTACGATACGCAGTTTCCTTTCAGTATATTCACTATTTTTTATTCTCGTCCATAGAGGACAGGACAGTGAATAGGCGTGGCTTTTTGTCTCCAGCTGGTTATATTCTCGCGAGCATGATGGATAATTGAGTCTGTGACTGTGGAGCTTGATGTAAAAGTTAGTGTTATTTTCGATTGTCCGCCCACACTACCGTAAAAATCTCGCTAATCCCGTGTCTTTTCGACGTCCCAGTAGAACACGAAAGAACCCAACCAGTGTCGGGTTATAACTGTCAGCAGATTTTCGTATGAGGCCACGTAGTTTCGATGCGCAACACTATTGTAGACTAGTCGTGCCCCGTTGGAACCCCTGCTAGCTAACTTCCAACACTTCCATAGCGGTAAAACTGATAACTTTGTCCAAGTAAGATTCCGATTTTTTTGTAGAGGACGACTACCGTAGTCGCCGTTTATGGAATTTCTATTTGGGAATGATTGATGCCTAAAATTATCTAATTATCGATATAAGCTGTTAATACCGAATCTATATAGCTTGTTACGGTATCATTTTGTATACTATTTGTCTTAACTATATTAGTGTCATTTGTCTCTTGACTGCATCTCTACCCGAGTTGTTTCTAGTTTTAAGTCATTATTAAATATGTTAAGTTTTACACATTTTTTGAAAAACGATTTGTCAATCTGGATTATTAAATTGGCTGGAGCCCGTATCGTTTGTTTGATTTTTTCTGAACCCGTAACCACGACCAAATAACGCCTACGAACGAAGAGCACCGGAGCAGCTATTAAGGTGTAACAAAATGTTACAACTTATTAGAGTCAGAGTAGAGTTATTTTAAAACCTTATTTTTTAGCTTCAAAATGAGATATAATATATGAGCCTACTAAAAATATAACTTGAAATATCAGTTGTGGAAGCAGTGTAGTTCGAAAAGCAATATTTAAAGCACTACATCGTTTTTGCGTTTCAACTGAAAAAATACTGGGGAAGCTCAGGAAATGATTTGTGCGGCTTAGGGACACAAAACTGATTCGTATAGTAATTTTAAAAAGTGATCTCTATATTTTCAATCTGGAAATTTTGACTTAAATGACGTAGAATGTTCAGGATAATAAAAGTGGAGGCTAAAGAATTGGAAGCACGGATGGAAGAAAATCCTTATCGTATACTGCTAGGGCTTGGACAGAAATTCAGAGTATCATTCCAGCCTTTTCTAAATGTTTACACAAGCTATGAAACATTCAAAAGGAGTGTTGGGTCCTTAATGAACTCATAGCTGAGAAAAGAGTAGACGCTTTGATATTGTTATATCAATAGTCTCCAGATTCAAGGACATTAACTTCCAACAGTAAGAATGTAATCTGTGACGAAAAGTGAGTCTTTCATAATAATCCCAAGAGGTGAAAATCATGAATTAATCCTGGTGAGCCATTAACCAGTAGAACAAAACCAAATATTTACGCGAAAAACGTGTTACTGTGTATATAATGGGATCAGCTGGGTGTTGTGCAATATGAGTTGTTCTAATCTGGTCGAATGGTGGCCGTTATCAGCATTATTGATTCATGCTAGTGACATATGGGAAGCAGGAAAGTTATTTTGCTTCAGGACAACGCACTCCACCTACAGCAAAAAATACTTTGGAACCGAATCACTGAATTGGGATGCGATCCCAATCGATTATCACACCTGGCATATTCTCCAAACTAGGTTCCTTCTGATATTCATTTCCTCCACCCCGCTTGTGCCACATCACATATTTCAAGAAAGGCGAAAATAGTCTCAATGACTATCACATCAAAACCACCAAGTTTTTTCAATCTGTGATTAAACAGTTTCCTGAAAGATGGCGAAAATATACAGAAAGTAAGGGAGATTAGTTCGAAGAATTAATTTTTATTTATTTATTTTTAAATAAATGCTAAATATAGTTAAAAAAGTGTGTGCATTAAGTACAGGGTCTAATATTATGTTGCGTTTCGTTATTTACTTAACAAACTTTCTTAGTGAGAAAATATTTGGTAATAATGAATCATTCGCAAGAATTAAATAACACTAATTTGAACATGGGCGACATTTGTCTTTTTAAATATATAAAAGTCAAAATGTACAATGATACAATAGTTTAGAAAGGAGTTAGATCCTTAAAAATATGATTAACGACATCTGTATACGAAAACGACATTACCTTGCAAACAACTCAACAATTAAAAATTGTCATAGGATGAAATCGTGCATGCCAAAATTGATAACCAAAGCCATTACGAGTATGGCGGATCCATTTTAAATCGGCCTGGTTTTGATTGCTGAGATGAGTTGCACATTTTTTTATAAAAACAACTACAAGTTTTTTAGAAAATTGGTCATCGAATTGCTGTTAGTGATTGATGTATATTGAGATATCTTCTTTATAAAGGATATCGTGCATTTCTCTTATACAGGGTGCAGTAGAAAAGCGAGATATTTTCAATAACATATTTTCAATAATAATCAACTCTTGACCAATAAAAAATCCTTCTTCAGAATTAAAATGATTCTAGTGCCAAATATTCAGGCAAATTTAAAACAATATTAAGGCATTTTTTTAAAATAGACTTCAAAGCGACTGAAGCCGCACATCAGATTTGCGAAGTGCCGTATAAATCCTTGTCGCTCAACTTTGGTTCAAAATGTTCCTAGAGGGAGATATAAATTTTGAAGTTTATTAGATTATTAGGAGTATTCCACGCTATGTTTTTGGCGTTTTTTTTTCAAATTTTACACTAAACTATTTTACACTAAATTTTTAAACAGTAATAACTAACTACCTCAAAAACACAGATTCTTTTGGCACAACCTAGTATATATGCGACTATAAATATAAAAACAGAGTAGCGTTCAATGTAATTCAGGGCATTCTGCTCATTATCATGTAGTTTCATTGAACATGTCGAATGAGGAGGAATTTATTACACAATTTTCAGATTTTCACAAAATCCAGGTAGTGTTTGAATTGAGAAATTATGATCACGTTAATCGCATGTACAGGGTGTAAGGGAAATAACTTTTGTAAATTATCCAACTATTCTTTACATTATTTTGAACATAAAGTTTCCTTAAAACATGTATCCAAAATGCAACCATTTCCACGAAAAAAGATCAGGACATAATTTTTTTAGCAACGTCGCCATTTGTTAGAATTTTTTTTTCTGTTTGTTTTGACTGTTTTCTTTCTGTTTGTTCTTCTTAAGGTATTGTCTGAAAATAAAATATTTCTGTATAAATTTAGCTTGCCTTTTTACAAAAAAAAAGGGGGACTTACACATAAATGTAGTATAATGTCAATGTTGAAATTACTATCACTAATTTTTCACACCATCACACCCTGACTCGTTTCAAACTATTCACGTAACATAAAGAAATATTATTTACTACCATATTAATTTATATTATATAACTAGCTGACTCGACAGACATTGTCCTGTCCAAATTTTAATAAATAAACGAAATTTAATAAAATTTGTTTCATTTCTGTATTTCAGTGCCTTTCAATGTGTGCACACAACGCTCATCGATCGAATAGCAACGGATTGGTCTACACTGTTATCAATTGTTGTAACCGAATGCAGTTCGATGAGTATTTAACGCAACATTTGTTTGTCTTCTTGCACGATTAGTCAAATTCATTATCGTGCGATTGTTTTCTACTGAGCGATGATGTCTCATTCGATGTATATCATCTTCGTTTGCCTTTTCTCTTTCTTCATGTGTACGTGCTGAACGTGTTTGTGATAATCGATTCCGTTCAATTTCATTTCGTTCTTCGTGTTGCTCCGCATTTTGATTAGATCGAAAATTCATTTAGTTTGTAGCATTGCAAGTTCTGCGATCTAAATTGCTCCGTCTTATCGGTGGCATTGCAATGCGATTATATTTTGTCAATTCAATTAAATTTTGTCGGTTGCGAAACAATGTGCGATGCGAAGAATCACAATTCAACTGAAAATGGACAATTGATTCACTTTGTTGTTACTGTATAATCGTTTGCCACTTCAAAACTCACCGTATTTCGTAGGTAAATCTGTATATTTGTTTGAGATAAAACGACGAAACTTAAATGAAACGATTGCCATGAACTTACAACAGAATGACAATTCAACTGAATCAATTTTTCATTACTATGTAACCGATTGGCTTGATTCACAATTTGACAATTAGCTGTCAAACGACATTTGCGCACGTAGCGAAATAAATTGGAACAGAAATAAAATACCTACTATTGAATAGATGGCCAAACAGTACAAAAGTAAATGTAATTTTATTTTAATTTAGGCTGAAATTTTTTTTCCAAATTTTTCGCCAGATCTTCCAGATTTTGTTTTCGATTGAAAGCATTCAATTGAGTTATTTCCATCCGCATAACGAACAAAACAAAAAATAATCAACCAAATATGTCGTTCCTATCGTCAGTTATGATCGGAAGTGCATTTGTGTAAGTGCAGAGTGTAATTGTCTCGATTTTTTTTTCCTAAAAAATCCTTCCGTTTGTCCGTGTGTAAAAACTTTTCCAAGACTATAACGAATAAAACAAAAAAAGAATTACGCATATCCATCGTTCGAATCGTGAGTTTTGGTGTTATGGTCTTGAGTTCATACACACATCCCATAGGAAAAAGCACTTTCAGTTTCTACAGAATTTTCCAATTTTCCGGGCAAGTTTTACAATTTTTCTTTCCCTAATTCAGACTATGACAGACATTAAAACAAATTTGGCAAATTGGTTCAGTCGTTCTCAACTGATAGAGAATTTATTATATATATATATATATATATATATATATATATATATATATATATATATATATATATATATGCAGAAGTGATCATTTTACATAAAAAAGGAGCACAGGAAGATTTAAAGAACTACCGTCCAATAAGCCTCCTATCAGTGATGTACAAAGTTTTCACTAAGATAATTTCTAAAAGAATATTAAAAAAACTGAATGACGCACAACCAAGAGAACAAGCAGGATTCAGAAGTGGATTCATTACAATGGATCACATCCAGGTTGTACAGCAGGTCATAGAAAGGCACAACGAATACACCATGCCACTGTGCTTGGCTTTTATCGACTACGAAAAAGCATTTGATTCCATCTCACAGCATGCGATAATGGATGCACTGCTTAGCCAAGGTGTAGAGAGAGCCTATGTAAACCTATTAGAATCGATATATGATGGAGCTACAGCCACAATTCACCTTGATGATCTTGAAGTGGGAATTAATATAGAACGAGGTGTACGGCAGGGTGACGCAATATCGCCTATTCTTTTCTCGGCTGACCTTGAAGAAGTATTCCGTAAACTGGATTGGGAACAGGATGGGGTAAAGATCAATGGTGCAAACTTAAACCATCTTAGATTTGCAGATGATATTATTCTCATTTCACCCAGAGAGTCTCAAGACCCAGAGGAGCTGCAAAGACGCATACAAGAACTGCAAATGGCTGGCGAACCATTTGGCTTGAAAATAAACCTGAAAAAGAGTCAGGTTATGTTCAATAACTTCGCTCAGGACAGAAGAATTTCAGTTTTAGGAAGGGATTTAGAGATTGTGGACAGCTTTGTATATCTTGGGCAGAGGATTTCCATGGAGGGGAATACCGCCCGGGAGGTGGAACGGCGTGTTAAATGTGGCTGGCAGGCATTTGGTAGGCTCAACATAGTGTTTAAGAGCAGACTCCCACTTTGCCTGAAAAGAAAAGTATTCGATCAGTGCGTTCTACCCGTTATGACATACGGAAGTGAAACCTGGACACTCACATCGCAATCAATTCAAAAACTTCGGGTGGCACAGAGGGGAATGGAAAGATGTATGCTTGGCATTACAAGACGAGAGATATATATATATATATATATATATATATATATATATATATATATTTATAGATATATATATATATATATATATATATATATATATATATATATATATATATATATATATATATATATATATATTATATATATATATATATATATATATATATATATATATATATATATATATATATATATATATATATATAAATTTAAAAAATGTCCATTATTTGAGTTTATACAAGCCTGACACCGTTTTAACCAATTTTCCCGAACGCGTTAAGAAAGCTTTGGTATATTTCTAATCCAGTTCGCAGCAGCTTCTCCGTAAATACGAAGCATATCGCGATATTCGCAAACAGAATATATTTATATATTTTTGATCTTGAATCGAACTTAAATGCGCATACTGACATACACTGGAATATTTTTTGTCGCGAACACTGCTTGTCGTGGGGATCATCTCAATTCGTTAATGCGACTTTACCATTCCCATTTTAGCTGATGTAAGGCGTGATTCTTAATTAAAAAAAAATGGCTTTAACAACGTTTATTTGTACTTTATTCGTTAAATATAACCAATTATTATTTGCCAAATATGCTTTTAGATATATTTGCTTAAGATGATTATTCTTATCATATCTTTTCTATTTACGAAAGTTATTTTTTAAAATTTTTTATCTTGAAAATTTTTTAAAATTTTTTATTTTAAATTTTTATAAAATTTACGAAAGTTATTTCCCTTACGTCCGGTATATTTCTATGTATGCATGTTGTTTTGGATGAAAAAGAAAATTTTATTCATAATTTGGCTGATGAAGCATATTTTTACCTTTCGGATAATGTAAGTAAACAAAATTTTCGAGCGAGAGCCTCATGAACATTCTAGCTAACTGTATGAAAAACCCTTATACAGTATAAAGATTGCAGTGTGGTGTGCTATATTTTCTTCTAGAATTATTGGTTGAAACTTTTTTGAAGATTCCAATGAAAATACAACTATTATTACATCAACACGCTATGTTCACATAATCTAAACATTTTTGACATAACAATTAACTAGGTTTTCTCTCATCGAGCCATTAACTCAATTTTTTCATTAAGATGGGGTGACTGCTGTCATCGTTAGGATACCAATACATACTATTAGATATGTTTCTCAATCATGTCAGCTCTATATATGAATTTCCTTAACCACATTAATTTTTATGATTTATTGATTTCATAAGATTCCTTATCAAGATCGCTAGATTTAATGACAGACGATTTTTATTTGTGGAGTTATTTGAAGAGTGTAGAAAAATATTGAAATAATCCAAACTTAAGTAGAAATGTTGTTTCTGATCATGAGTAATATGGGATTGAAGATTAAAATTGAAAGAGAAAGATTTACAAAGAAACGAGACTTTCAAACGTAATCTTTAAGTACCGACCGATTATCTGCTTTGTATAACAGCAACATTTGGTTCTATGGTGATAAAGCTGCTGGTTTTACTGTTATATTTATGAGTCTTTCCATGCCAAATCGACCACTTTTGAACCCGATCCCTTTCGATTTGGTATTTTTTTATCTTTTTCTACGCCACTAAAAACGTTTTTCAGAATTTTTTCGAATTATTTTATCCAACCGAAAAAAAGTTACGAATTTCTCAAAAAGATAGTTCTTTTTCCTCTAATACCCATATCTTTTTCAAAAATTGACTAAATGGGACGTTTTTTTTTTAATTTTTTGATTTTGAATGTACTTTTCAGAAAAAAATACAACAAAATTTTCAGATGTCAAGTTTTATGAAATTTTTCAGCTTTTTGAGAAAACCGAGAATTTTTCAAAGTTCGCCATTTTTTTTTCCAGAGTTGGCCGACTTTTCTTTCTATTTTTTTTATTGATTTTTTTTTATTTTTTGCAAGTGGTTTATTTTTTCTATTATAAAAACTTTTTTTTATAATAAAATAAATCCAAGTAAATGGTTCTGTGATATTTTATACTTAATTTATAATCTAACCTAATGATTAATGTTTAGTATTTCACGGTTAATATCATTAACAATCAATTTTTTTTATATCAATTTAACAAACGATTTATTTTATTTTTCTTTGGCGTTTGAATAATTTACAGATTCTATACTCATTTGAATTCGAAATATTCCGGACACAATGACAACCAAATTTGCCTGGAATCTGTGTAATTGCTGAGTTCCCGTAATTGGTTTCGATTTTGAAAATCGGTCACTCAAGTTGTTCACAGCTTTATTGTAATCCTCTTCTGACGAAAACTTAACAGTTATGTTCGGAAGGTGATCTGGTGTAGAAGACCACGCATAGAGTTCGCAAGGTGTGGTTATTTTTTGATTGCGCCACCAATTCCATCGCACGGACCTTTCCCGTGGGCAGTGGCAAAAAAATGCCATTCAGCAGGCATTCCAAAATTACTTTTGTAGTAGTATAAATTGACAAAAGTTGTTAACATTTTTGAATTGCTGATCAGCCCCATCCGAAAAATAATAAACTTTGCTAACACTGTCAGAAATACTTTTAATAAATCAGTTATTAATTTGATAAAAACATGTTCTGAACCGGCGTCATGATTATTGCAATCTGAAATATTTACTAGACGTTTGTGTTTTACATATAAAATTATTTAAAGGTCATAAAAGAAAAGGTCTAAAGAAAATTAAAAAAAATATTTTTTTTGTTCGTTAAATTGGTATAAAAAATTTATTGTTAATCGTACTAACCGTGAAACCCTAATTATTAATCATTATCATTTATTAAATATTATCATAGAACCATTTACTTGGATTTACGATTGGGAAAAAACAAAATTTTTTTTAATGAGAAAAAAAAAGTAGAAAGAAAACTCGGTCCACTCTGGGATAAACGGCATTATCCGCAGAATAAATCGAAGTTTTTTAGGAAAAAAAAATGGCGAACTTTGAAAAATTGACGGTTTTCATCAAATTTGACACCTGAATTTGTTTGTATTTTTTTCTTAAAAATACATTCAAACACAAAAAAATTAAAAAAGAACGTCCCATTTAGTCAATTTTTAAAAAACTTATGATTATGTGAAAAAGGAGACATTTTTTTGAAAAATTGGTAATTTTTTTTCGGTTAAGTAAACAAATTTGAAAAAAATCTGAAAAATGTTTTTAGTGGGATAGAAAAAGATTTAAAAAAATCAGCCAAATCGAAAGGGGTCGGGTTCAAAAGATGTGGGTTTGGCATTGATTGACCCTTATATATTGGGTTATTAATTTCGCTCAGTCTGGAATATTGGCTGTTACTTTAGAACAATCTTTTTATTTCAGATATTTCGATATTTAGCAGGTGGTTTAGTATCGCCAGGAGTAAATGTCTTTACATTTTTCAACAATTTGATGATTAGCAAGCATGTGGACTGATTCCAAACAAATACTTATTTTCGAAAAACTTGTGAGTAATCATTAGGCCCTCAACTTAATTCCCTATGCGCACGTTTTATTTACACTATAAATTACACTTTTTCCAGTTATATAGTTATTTTAAAGCGCCATATTTCAGCTGCAAAACGACGTATAATTACGACCCTGTGAATTTAACCTGAAAAATCAGTGTAGATGTGATGTCATTGGAAAAACCAATATTTGAGGGACTGTTTTTTTGTCCCCTTTCAACTGAAAAACATACATACGTTTTTTATCGGTTTGGGATTCAACAGTTGTTGAATGCTTCATGTTGAATGCGTTCAACAGTTGTTGCTGAAAGGTGACGAAAGTGGATAGAAAGTGAGGGAAAATATTTCGAAGATTAAGTTTCTATTACTTTTTTCATAAATAATAGTCAAAAAAGGTTGATAATTAACTTGAGCACCTAACACCAAACATTATCTGGGGGACAATATTTTACCACAAAGAATTGTAAGCGAATGTTAAAGCTACAAATAATAGATTGTGATACTTATAATATTTTAAATATGGCTCCACGACATTTCAATGGCTCCACGAATCTATTATATTATAAAAAGAACATTAATAACTTCCCCTATAATCAAAGAAAAAACAACGACTGTCACGCCAAGTATCATTACAACTTCCTGACAACTCAAACTTATCTCGTGTTCGATCGCGCCAAATCCCAATTCGAAAAAGCTCCATTTTTCATTAAACTCTTTCCTCCGGTTTCTCCGTCTTGTTTCTGAGAAGCGGCAAAATTAAATTTGTGAATTCTGCCTGTCCAGAAGCAACCGAGAAAAGACCGTGCGGATATTTATTAATTCATACACTTTGGTTGTTAAATAATTGAACAGTCTCTATCACGCCATATTGTTAAAGCCGAAATATCATTAGGGGTCCCTAAGGAACTCATTCCTTCTCTATCCCTTTTGACTTCCACCGGGTCTAGTTTATGTGTCACGGATCATACAGGGGGGCGTATTGCGTATTTAACATATCGGTTTCAGAATGACGTCGAATTTAAAGTACTTCTTGATTGTCTCAGGTTTCACTTTAATATTTATTTAGCAGTTTTATTGTTTTTTCTACAAACATCTAATTGATTATAGATTCGATTAAATAAATGCTATTATATCTATACATTTCAAATTCTAGCTAATTAAATACATATTTGATAACGTTTCAAAAGTGTGCCGCCTGATACAGAGATGGTGCCGCCTGATACAGATATTTGTGGAGATCGAGTAAAAGTTTATTTAACTTTATTTGTGGAGATCGAGTGTGGAGTACTCGATAAAAAAATAAAATAAAGTAATAAAAAATACAAAGATTGAACTTCCAGCTTTGATAAAGTATTTTGTTTGGGTGGGTTTATCCCCGACGGATAACCAAAAGATTAGATTCAACTTTAAAATATTCCTCTCCTTTGTTTTTCGTCGCATAAAAGATGAGCTGCTAAATTTTAAGGTAGTCATACATTGAATATAATGAAAAGATACCCTCGAGACACCCAAAAATCACTATAACTCGAGGTTCCATCTGTAAAAAAGTCAGGGCTACGGTCTTTAGGGACTAAACGGTATGATTCACATAAACTAACTGGCAAAAGACAGGATCATAACCAGGTAGTACGAGGGTGAATTAAATATAAAACGGAATTGTTTCGGAAGTTAATTACCAGATTAACTGGCCATTTTAATGACGGGTCGTGATTAACCTCCTCTCTCTCCGAACTGCTTTCCTTGCGTTCGTCTAGAGCTCGGCTGATGACGGCTGAAAGGCTAGAAACCGGTCCCGAGAGACACGTGACGTCGCATGGTTGACAGTTCGGCGAAGGCGATCGGTGGCAGCACGTGGAGAAAAGGTGAAAGATTTCTGTAATATATATATAAATATATATATATATATATATATATATATATATATATATATATATATATATATATATATATAATTCTTTAAAATTTCATCAGTTAATTGTACACGAAGTGTTTAACATCTTGATACTCCTGCAAGTGACTCTTTCAAGGGCGCCAGCAAAAAATAATCACAGAGTTACAAATCTAAGCTGTATGGAGGGTTACCGAATGTATATTCTCCAGTTTTTCCTTCCTCAAAACCGCTGTGTGTGGCATCGCGTTGTCATGAAGGAGGACTTCTCTGATGGGAATACGGCATCTTTGATGCCTCCAACAGCTGGCAGTAGTAGGCAGCATTAACCGTACGTCGATCGTGTAGAAAATCCGTTTTCAGCAAAACTCTTTCCAGTGGAAAAAAAAAGCGGTTGCGAAAACCTTACCGGCTGAAAGACGGGTTTTGGCTTTACAGGGCAGGTTTCGTCTTTCCTTGGCCATTCGGTACTCGCCATTTTTGATTCTGGAGTATAATAATGCACCCACGTTTTATTACATGTCACGATAAGCTTCAAAAAAGCATCTCCTTTCCACTGAAGTCGTATCAGGAGTATCCTGCTGATTTGCAATCGGATATTTTTTTGATCTTCGGTCAACAAACTTGGCACCTATCGAGCCAAGATGATTTCTGATGATGGTTTGAGCACTTCCAAAGCTAATACCGATTAAAGCGATTTGATGAATATTAAGCCACCAGTCACGTACGAAAAGGTCACGAACTGCACAAATGTCAGCAGTGACACTTGACCTGGGACATCGATTATGATTTACATTTACCACACTTTCTCGTCCATACTTAAACTTCTTGGCTCAACCAAACACTTGGGTCTTAGACAGGATATCGTCCCCATACTGAACCTTCAACCGAGTTAATATTTCGAATGGTTTAACGCCTTCCTTGGTTAAAAACTTTATACTTTAAACTGTTACTCACTCATGGCTGTACTGACAAAAGAAATGAGTGAAACAGCTCACCCAGAGTTTCCCCCATTCCTAATATATTGCACTACGATGACCTACACTGACATCCCGCTTGTGATTGTCTGAGGATAGTACTTGCCAAATATCGGTTTATGTTTTATTTACCCTCATATTATTAATTGAACGGTGCTATTTAGGCTAAACATCAACGCCTGACCCAAAAGATGTTCTTTCACCACGATAATATACACATACCCACATCTCGAGTGTTTGCTGCAAAATTTCATAATCAACGCTTTGATTCCCCCACATGCACATTATTCGCCGGATTTAATTCCTAGCGATAACTTCGTTTTTCCCAAAAAAGAAATGGTTCGCACTTCATGGTCACTGGCTTGATTCACTTCAAGTCATAATGTCAAAGCTGAAACAACTGCTTATTTCTCAGAATTGAACAAATCGCGTAACAATGAGGGTATTAAAAACTTGGAACGTTGTTGGTTTAAATGTATTTAACTGCAACGTGCCTACGTTGAAAAAGAAAGAAAAAATCTCAAAAATCTTGGGTTTTCCGAGTCAATATAATTTCTTTAATTTTTTAACGAAACAATTTTTGGAATGAATATCAATTTTAGAATGGATAACGCCTAGCGTCATCCATCATATATATATATATATATATATATATATATATATATATATATATATATATATATATATATATATATATATATATATATATATATTTATATATATATATATATATATATATATATATATATATATATATATATATATATATATATATATATATATATATATATATATATATATATATATATATATATATATATATATATATATATATATATATATATATATATATATATATATATATATGTTTGGAAAGGCTTCTGGGGTCGGTAATGTTGGAACATTTTTGATTAGTAAAATCTCGACGTTTCGGATTTCATTTTGAAGCCATTATCAAGATAATCTAGTTGATCTTCTCCGAGGTCTCAATCTGTCTGCTCTTCAGAGCTCACAGCTAGAAAAGAACATGGTTGACGCGACCTCTTCATTAATAGGTAAGGTAATAGGTAAGGTATGTGGGGTAAGGTTGTGTGAGGGCTGGGGGTGAGAGAAGACGTTTGATTGCAATGGTTTCGAATGAGCAATTTGGAAATATGGGATCTCCATATATTTGGAACTCTAAGACCGCCGTCTCTTTTGTTTAATCTGGGCGTTAATGTATCCCAATTGTTTCACGAATTATGACGGGTTTGTCCGAATATATAGGTGCGATTACTTTGGCCCTGTCGAAATCTATTTTGTGAGCCGTTTAGATATGATGTTCTTATACGAGTTGAAGGGAGATCCGATTTTCGGACGGCAAGAGAATGCTTGTATATGCGATTTTGTATATGTCTGTTGGTTTGGCCGATATATGATTGGGAGCAGCCAGAACAAGGAATCTCATAGACACCATGTGACTCTTGCGGCATATAATCTTTCACTGGCCTAAGGAAATTGGATATATTTCTTTCTATTGTAAATATTGTTTTGATATTACGGGATCTGAATACGTGGTATCGTTAACTTTCTTGATGTATGGCAGAAGAACCTTGGGGTTTTGGGACAACTCTCAAGTGGATCAGTGGGTATGGCTTGTCTGAACATCAATATGCCTTTTTATCTAACTACGAGTTCACATCATGATCCATCCCAATTAAATCAAAACTTTAGTCACAAGATCTCTAAGATTGCTGGACAAGGAACATAGGCAAACAGAATATAATTCCCTAGAAATGGCACTAATTAAAAATGGCTGTGATAGGCGTCAAATAAAAAGTCATCGAGGAAAAGGGTTCTATCCGAGAATCTAGTAATTCTAATATATATATATATATATATATATATATATATATATATATATATATATATATATATATATATATTAGTTTCTTTTGTATCAACGAATAAACTAGAACAGAACAACTTACATATACACAAAGTGAAGTAATCGACTAACATATCAAATAAATATAAACAAAAACATCATGTAGACTAAATTTCAAAAAATGCATAACTTTCAATAAATAAGAGCTTGGTCACAAAATTAAGAAGGTTTAGATATTGTGCGCACAAAAAAAGAAAATGGAAGTATAACAAGGATAAACTAGTCAAAATCAACTTATTCGTTAGTAAATTGTTGGATATACTTTATTTTCCAATATTGCGACATATCGTCTAGGCATGGAGTTTATAAAATTGCGGCAAGTTGCAACGGGAATTGAATACCAGATTTCTTGAACAGTCTCCCATCATTTCTTGATATTTGATGTTTTCCTTAAAGTTACACGTTTCTTCAAAATATTCCACAAATTTTCGATAGGATTCATGTTCGGTGACTGAGATGGCCAAGGTTAACAAACAATATTGTGGGTATCCAATCAAGTTTTCACACTTTTGGCGGTATGTTTGGGATCATTGCCGTGCTGGAAGTTCCACCGTAATGGCATATGTTCTTCGGGATAAGGTAACATAACATTCTGTAGGATGTTTAAGTAAATTTATTAGCTCATGTTTTGTTTTATCCAATGAATTGGACCAACTCCGACATATGAAAATTAACCCCAAATTTAAATATTGCCACCACCATGTTTGAAGCAATCAATAAAATTTTTTAGATTCAAATTTCATTCACTCGACGTCGAACACGTACTATTCCATCATTACCAATTAAATTTATTTTTAACGTTGGAAAAAAGAACATTTTTCCAATGTTCTCTATTTAAATTATTTCGTGCAAACTCTTTACGTTGTTTTAAGTGTTTTTATTCAAATAGAGAACTTTTCTTGCTATTCTGCCATTATAGCCAAATTGTTGCAAACGTCTCCTAATACTTCTCGTACTGCTTGGTAACTGTAATTCCCCTTTGGCAACAGTCGAAGACAAAAAAGGATTTTTACACACTTCGCGAATTAAACGAGCATCTTCTCGACTAGAAGTTTTTCGTTTCCGGCCTCAGAACTCTGGTTTTGCTTGATGTTTTTTTCTTTTAATACTTTTTAAACAACGCAAGGAGATCTTTTCTAAGTTTGACAAACAAATTTATAAGTTTTTTTCTATTCTGGCATTTGCAAAATTAGCCGGTGTTCTTCGTCAAAATAATGTTTTGAACGACCAATTGTTTTCACGGACAACTTACACTAATCAAACAATAAAAAACCAATTTTCAAGTCATATTATTACTTGAAAGCCTGTTTTCTAAATAGTACTATTTTTTGGCCTTAACTGATGGTCCGTACTCCACTGATGTCCGTTTCAAATCAGCCGTCGCCATCTCGTCAAGACAAGTACCTCCCAGGACCGGTTTGTCTGGCTCTTTGCATTTCTCATTTATTTATATATACACACACACACACACATAATTATATCACGGGCGTAGCCAGAATTTAGTTTTGGGGGGGGTTTAGTTTGAATAAAACAACAAAAATATACTACTCGACAAGAGAGGGCGTTACTGTGCGCAACGTCCACTAGTTCGGATATATATTCAATTCAAATGTAATAATTTAACTCTCTTTACTCCTCGTATTTTTTCGTTATAATATTAGGTAATATTTGGCTCCTTTCGGGGGGGGGGGGTTGACCCCCCCCCATCCCCCCCCCCCCTTCATGGCTACGCCCGTGAATTATATAATATATATATATATATATATATATATATATATATATATATATATATAGATATATATATATATATATATATATATATATATATATATATATATAATATATAATAATTATATTATATATAATGTATATATAATAACATATATGTTATTTATCTCAATGCCTCAAAAACAACAATAGAAAACATATTTATTTTTTAATGAACAGCAAAATATATAATTGAAAGAAGAAAATCATTTTTCAAAAAGCAACATAAAATATTCAAATGTAATTTCAGAAGTTAATTGGACACCTGAGCATATATGTACTATCGTAAACAATCACAACATTATACATTATATATCTTATTATTATTATGTTGAATGAACAGAAGAAAAAGTAGAGCAAATATCATTGTGCGATCACGGATATTTTCAGAACCTGAATTAAAAAAAAAATGGCGATCCGAAATGATATCAAAGTCGATATAATTTTATTAAAAAATATAATATCTCTAACGTAACTCAATTTTTCTAAGGAACATTTCTTGTTCAGAAATTAAAAAGCAGGGTAAAATGCGATTATCTCTTAAAAAGCAATAAGAGAAAAATTAATCTTACAGAGACAGATATAATATATATCAAGATAGATCGGAAAGTATTTCGAATTAAATACTAATGGAATCAATGGGAGTTTCTCCTGACAATTCGAGATTATATACAGTTCGGAAAAAAAGAAGTTTCTGTTATTGGACAACCCTGATGGTTTAGACGTTACGTTAATGTCATCGTCATAAATATATTGGCATTGTTTATGGCTAATTGCACTATTAGCAGTAAAATACATTTGATTTTTAGCGTAAACGTGTGTCCCGGTGACGGATTTCACAAGAATCGTCCATTAACTTGTCCATGATATTACTATGATGTCTATGATATTACTATGATATATTATGACATATAGCCTGTACAAAACAAAATCAGTTACAAATCAGATGACGCTATTGAAGATCAGCAGAAATACCACTACATAAATTAAATAATGAAAAATCAAATGAAATGTCTTAAAAAAATTTGAAATTTAGCGGAGCGGGTGTATTCAGTTGGCAGCATATGCAACGTTGTCGAGTTTCATATTTTTCTTGTTGATATTTATTGACACGTTTGGAGGTTATCCTATTTTATTAAAATATATACTATCTGAACGTTTACTTTGATTTTTTACCTTACGATCGAAAATAGTTCTCTTAAGAACTAACACATTTTTATAATTGTAAAAGTTTAGCCTGCAAAATGCCAAATCAGGTAAATAGTTGTTACCAATACACAATCACCAATACAATCTTACAGACAGTTTTATACTCCACTTTTGGTATTTCCTTCAAAGAAGCCAGCAAACTCTCTTGAATGGCTTGTATGAACTGAAAACGGTGTCCACGAACTGGTTTCTTCAATCGATAAAATAGGAAAAAATCACACGGTATCATATCTGTTGAATATGGTGCTTATGGAATGGTATATGTTTGATTTTTAGCGAAAAATTAACGAATAATTATTGCGGTGTGCCATGGTTCATTATCGTTGGTGCAAAAACCATGACTTGTTTTGCCACAAACCGGGACGTTTTACAAGGATGTTTTTACAGCAGCGTACAAGATCCTTGATTTTGGTAATGTTTTCTTCATTGGTTGGCGTGGAAGGTCTTCCTAAACAAGGTTCATCTTTAACTGCTTTTCCAATATCACTAAAGTCCTTGTACCAATTGTAAACATTATATTTGACATAATTTTATCGCCGTAACATTTTCTTACGTAACATTTTAATGCATCACTACAAGAAATTTAGTTTTTCAGATAAAATTGAATGTAAATGCTCTTTGCAAAAATCTTTGCTGGATAAATTTATTTATTTTATAAAATCGCTAACAAAAATGTTTAACAATATAAAAGACGTTATAATTTTTAAGTTAGCAAGCGAAATGATATGAAACTTTTGTAAGACGACAGGGACAGTCATACCATCTTAAAAGACAAATGGTTGTTTTGATAAATTGATTCGATAAAGCTGGTAAATTTTTTAAACAAAAGTCATCTTACACCTTTGAAAAAGTCTGACCATGGGCGTAAGCCAATGAAAAGCACCATCTCACTTATCCCCTCACCAAGAAATGTTGCCGTGCTTAAAGAAAAGCGAAAAAAGAAGGAAGACAGTGCAAAGAAACGACGACAATTAACACAAGAAAGGCCAACCAAAAAGCGAAGACAAACCAGTGCGAAAGTCATCGTTGTCGCCGTCGTCGGATGTTGAATTTTGTATGATTTGCATGAAAAGTGGCCAGCCAAATTAACTCGCGACAATTTCGTTGAATGTAACAAGTCTCAGCGACTATTTCATATAAAGTGTGTAAATATGACTCGCAGCCACAGTACCTGCCTAAATTGCGACTCTGACGAAGACCAGCATGTATTTGATTTTCTTCATTCTGTTTCTCATGGCCCTTTAAACAAATAAATCGACTACAAATGTTGAAAATTTTGCGTTATTATTTGACTTTTTGAACCCTTTTGTGTATTTCTATAACTGTCCTAACCTACGGACCAAAAATTTTATTGCCCAAAATTCACGTGTTCAAAAAATTGACCTTTTTTATTTTTGAAGCTATGAAATAATTTTACTGCACAAAAGTGTAGCCAAGAGCATTACCTTTCCAACGATATATAGAATTTACGTAGTCGAATGCTATGGTCAAAAAACAAAACCTCTATATATATATATATATATATATATATATATGAGAAATATGTCAATTGAAAATTGAAAAAAAAAGTCATATTTTATTTAAAAAGTTTAGGAAATTAATTGTTTAATTAGATATTTCTATTTAGATATAAATTTGTATTTTTCATAAAAATAAGGTACATTGTAGGGTTGTTAACTAACTGAAATGTTAACAAAACAATAAAAAAATATTTAATAATTGACCGAAAATCCCAATAAGTAAAAAATAATAATAATATTAAACGGTCACCAAAAAAATATATGTAATAATATATACATATATTATACATACGTAATAATATATACATCATATATACATATCTCATGTAGAACGCACAACAACCTGCGTCACCGCCATAATGAGCAATGGCTAGTTGCTTGACCGAGAGGAAGCCCCACCCATACATTGGAGGGCACATGTTTCGTCTGTTGGTGGTTAGACTCATCAGGGTACCGACATATGCTCTCTCGCCAAGAATAGGGAGTACCTCTCCACAATCAAACAACCCATATTTTCGCCGACTTCTCGTCGGATGGCTTATAAATGGAGTTTTTTTACTTCTTTGGACTGCGTCCAACGACACGATGGACAATGTAAGAGATGCTGAATAACTACTGCACATTAAAAACTGGCAAGAGACGGACGGACTGACGGAGATCGATCTAGTTGAATGATATACTGATTCGAAGGGAAAAGAAATTATCACTTGAAATAAATATATTCAAAAAATTAACCATTTGTGTGTTTAATTAAAAAAAAATCTCTACCAGAAGTTGACAACATTTTATAGTTGAAATATAAACTATGTAAAACTTGATTTGCTTTAAGATACTGCCGAAATGAATCTGCTTTCTTTAACGCTTACCTGTATAGTTCGAAATATAAGAATAAGTAACACAATTAAAACAGAATAATTGATCTAATTTTTCACTTGAGTTGGTCGCTAACGCTCATGCTTTTCCGAATCCATTTAGCGCTGGATTTTCAGATTTGATTACGGCTGAAAATGCGGGAAAATTTTAATTAAAAGAATGCGATTTGCGACGGTCTTAAGGTCTGCTAGAGTTCAATGGGAAATTTGAAATATTAATTGGTGAAGTGAACTGGGGTGAGCTACCTGATAAGGAGGCTTAAAATTCCGTTCGGATCTCTTGAAGAACGCGTCACTAGACATTGGGAAGGTTTAGAATAATTTGGAATTATTTTTTTGCCTTAGGGTAATCAATAGTTTTCGCATATGAAAACAAAAATTGGAGTACAACTCGGTACATCAGATATTTTAGAATAAAATTCAACTTGACTCATTCATTATGACTCACAAAATCATAATGAAGTAAACTTGACGGCCAAATTATACACTACTACATAGGATAGGGTTATGCATGGAAAAGCACATCGGGCAAATGATCTCCACGGTTTGGCTGGCACATGCGCACTCTTTTGTCGAAATTTTCCATGATCATTTTAAATAAATATGGCTGAATTTCGTTGATGCAGCGTTGAATCTCCTTCTTCAATGCACGGGTGGATATGGGTTTGTTGATATAGATCTTTGACTTCAAATAATTCTAATCACCGAAACGAGAGAGTACACGATCAGGAAATGTCTCATGCATTGGATTGTTTCACGGGTTTTATGGCATGTCGCACCATCTTGTTGAAACCACATGTCGTCCACATCAATATCATCCAGTTAACAGTAACATTAACTGCTTGACCAGCATTTTCGAAAAAGTATGGTCCTATGACGCCTCCAGCCCAAAAACCGCATCAAACAGTGACACGTTGTGGATGCATTTGTTTTTCGATAATCACATGTGGGTTCTCTGAACCCCAAATGCGACAATTTTGACAATAAACGAAACCATCAAGGTGAAAATGGTTCCATCGCTTCGGATGATTTTGCTCGAAAAATCATCATTAACTTGATATTGTTCAATAATCCATTCAACACACTGTCTTCGCTGTGTAGGCTGCAGTTCTTGTGTCAGTTGAACTTTGTAAGCATGGAGGCGCAAAGGTTTCTCACGAAAAGCCGAATCGTTCTTACACTTCCACCAACACTCTCGCCCACTACTTTGATATTATCATTTGAACGGCTTGTTATTGGACTGGACGGCCAGTATGTATGTATATATATATATATATATATATATATATATATATATATATATATATATATATATATATATATATATATATATATATATAAATATATACACAGCTATTTCTAGGGTCACGATCTTTTGACGGGGATAGGCCAACGCCAAGGTGCATTCTTCACTAACGTACTGACAAAATTTCAAATTTTTAAAAATCAAGTTATCGTGCATAAAGTGTCAATTAGTCAGTCAGTTGATATCATCGGTCGAAAAATGAACGTCGAACAAAGAGCAAATAATAAATTTTGTTGTAAACTTGGTAAAACAGTCACCGAAACGTTTCAATTAATGAAACAAGTGTTTGGTGGGGATTGTTTATTGTGTGGCAGAGTCCATCAATGGTTTATACGATTCAAAGAAGGTCGTGAGGACATCAAGGATCATGAACATCCTAGTATATTGAAGTTATGCGTGAATTTATAAACAATCAGTCAAATTCTTCATTTCGATACATAGAAATTGAATTGAATATGTCAAAAAATTCAATTCATATCATTTTGACTGACTATTTGGGACTTCGGATCAAGATCTGTGCACGCTTTGTTCCACACAAATTGATTGACGACCAAAGACTGCTCCGAATCCAACATTGAAAAATACTTGATTAAAGAGTAAAAATTACGAAAACTTCAAATACAGCATTGTTTCTGGTGAGGAGACGTGGTGTTTTCAATATAATCCAGAAACCAAGCCTCAAAGTGCTGAATAGATAGCCCGAGTGCGCAAACCAAATCCGAAGAAAAGCCATCTAGAGAAGTCAAAAGTCAACACAATGTTGATTTGTTTCTACGATTCGGAGGGAATTGTGCAAAAGGGACTCATTCCACCTGGTCAAATAACCAATGCTGTATTTTATCTGGTGTTATGAAGCGTCAGTTGTCACATATTCGTTGTGTGTAGCCACAATACCGTCAACAAGGCAGCTGGAGCTTGTTGCGCGATAATACGGCGTCCCCTCGCTAGAAGATCATCACTGATTTTTGACCAAAAATGGTATTTTAACCATCAACCATTCACAATACTCGCCTGATTTGGATCCCTGCGAGTTCTTTCTCTTCGAAAAACTTCATTTTCCAATGAAAGGACAACGTTATGCCGACATAGAGGCCATTCAAAAAGCGTCGACCGCCATCCTGAAGGACAAAATCTTTGCCGAGCTCAAAAATCCATTCGTCAACTTAATTAACCGTACAAAACGTTATATTAATGCGCAAGGGGAACATTTTGAATAAAAATAATGATTTTTGCCGAAAAAATAAATATTTGTGTTTTTCTTTTTGAAAAAATGCTCTTTTCCGTGAGACACACCTTGTATATCTCTATATAACATGGTGTCGGCTAATTAATGGTACACATGATAAGAGCAGATTTTTTTGGGTAAAATATTGTGGTTTAACCCAACTTACCTTAGTCCAAAAGTTAATAGTAACCAAGATACAGGGTGTTAAAGGTAAAGCTCATTGTTTCAAATACTTTCGATATAAAAGTCATCCTCTGCATCTTTTCGAACGAAAATTAAAAAATTGTTCCCGGAAAAATCCCTATATATAAGTTGTTAAGTTGCTGGGAAAATTCCATCTTGCAAAAAATCCCAGCAACTTAAAAATTTCAATTAGTGTTTCCGACTTTATTTGTGGGATATCATCATGCCAAAAAGTCAACGTTAAAAAATGTATCATTCTGAACAGACATTAATGCTTTTTTAAGGATGAGCTGATCTCAAATTGACGTAAAATCATCTATAAACCGCTCATTTAATTTGTTTTTATTATTTCTGATTTCCTTGTATTACAATATTGTTATTATAGAATTATTGTTATTAATATTAGCATATATGTTAACTGGGCCCATTTCAATGTATTCTATTGGAAATTGGATATTCCGGTAAGATTCTACTCCTACGCATTCGACGAAACTTGCTTAGGGTTGGTGTAAAATATATTGTCCTAGTTCAATATCATGTACGAGTTTAGGAAGAATAGCTGGAACACGTAGGTACATATACTACTGAAAGAGATGCATAAAGGTAATGAAAAAAAATCTACAAAAATATAGGGAAGCATATTGAATAAATGTATACTGCACGATTTAAAAAAAGTACCTGATTATAAAAATTAAATCAAAACTTACTATTATACGAGGATTGTTTGAAAATTTCTTGGCCTGACAAATAAACTACAAGTTTTAACATTTTGTGATCATACGTCGATTGACGATCATGAAAGCTCGCGACGTCTTAAAACCGTTAAGATCAGTAAAATCATCATATAGAATTTCCAATATCGTATTAACTGTTCGCAGATTAAAGGTAAGCGGAACTGTTGACATTATAAACATTTCGATAGATAGTGTTTTGAATTTGAAAAAACTTTCGGATCGATGGATGCCGTATTTATTAACTCGACTATAGAAAATTCGAATAAACATTTCTTAAGAGTGCTTAAGACTTACTTAAATACGATTCCGTTGACTTTCTTCGACGTTTTTAAAAGTAGAATAATGATGAATTCGTCATTACACCCCACAGGCGAAGCAGTAGCGTAAAGAGTGGGAGGGAGAAGGTGGAAGTGCGCCAAAGAAAGCGAAAATCATCTGTAGGAAAAGTCATGGCTACTCTTTTCTGGGATTCGCGTAGTATGGTGCTCAAATACTATCTAGTAAAAGTCAGGGCCATAAGCAAAACTCTTATGATCTACACTAGTAGCCGCAAAACTCTTATGATTTATACTTCGAAAAGGTTCCATATATGCCATATTCCAGGGCTTTTACATTAAGCGTCTACTTTTTCTTTCCAAACATGAAGAAAATGGTTCATTGGACAAAGATCATGATATCAGCATTGAAGAAAGCTTTGACTTGGCATCTGACCACTCAGCAATTGTGCTCTCACTAAGTGAGTACGTAATCACCAAGCAACAGCCCTCATATTTTACTAACGGGAAAACTGATTGGGATGAAGTCGGACTGAAGACGAAAGAACAGCTAGACTATGAAGTTAAAAAACTAGTGGTTGATCTGCAGCAAGCTGCGTACTATAATACACCCAAATTGAAGCCAAAAATACCTAGTTTGAACTACGTCAAGGAAATTCGAGATCTAGTACACGAAAAAAGAAAAGCTCGGAAAATATGGCAGCAAACACGATCCCCGGATGACAAAAGACTGCTAAATAAACTATGTAAACGGCTCAAAGATGAAATCACAACCATCATGAATGAAAGCTTTGAGAATTACCTACGTAAGTTAACAGATCACGAAAGCTCTGACTACTCGCCATGGAAAGCGACTAAATCTTTGAACAGGTCAAAGAACCATACAAAAGTGATGGTAACTGGGCGGGGCGAGATGAAGAAAAAGCAGAAATATTCGCTGAATATCTAGAGAATACTTTCCAGCCTCATCCACCGACTGGCTTGGAAGAAATTCCGGATATTAGCAATAGAGATGGCATGACATTTAAACCAATCACCACAGCAGAGATTGATAAACATTGCCAAACATCTCAATCGAAAGAAAGCCCCAGGTTATGACCTAATAACAGTGCAAATGTTCAGGGAGTTACCACGTAAAGCTATTATGAAACTGGCTCATCTTTTCAACGCTGTATTACGGATCAAGTAAGTGACAATGCAATGGAGGAATGTTGAAGTTATAATGATCCTGAAACCTGGCAAAACACCTGAAGACAAAACATCATATCGCCCAATATCCCTGTTGCCGATTGTATCCAAGTTGTTTGAAAAGCTGCTCCTACAACGCCTCAAACCCATTATAGAGGAGAAGCATCTTATTTCAATGCATCAGTTTGAATTCCGCAATAAGCACTCGACATTAGATCAAGTACATCGAATCACTGATGTAATTGAGAGAACATTAGAAGAATATTTGTGCAACGATATTCCTCGATGTGGCCCAAGCATTTGACCGAGTGTGGCACCAGGGCCTCGAATACAAGCTGGAAAAATATCTACCACAACAAATGAGCCAAATTCTTCATTCATACATCACTGACCGTCACTTTAGAGTCAAGTATGGTGAAAAATATTCAGATCTTAGAAATATATGTGCTGGAGTGCCACAAGGCAGCGTTCTTGGACCTGTCCTTTATTTGCTGTACACCAGCGATATCCCGTGAAGTAGTGACGGTAAGATTCGCCGATGATAATGCTTTAGTCGCTATTGGAAATGAAATTCATTCAGCTACAAACAAACTCTAAATAGCTGTCAACAATGTCAACATTTGAACAAAGAAATGGCGCATTAAATTAAATGAGGCGAAATACCAGTAATAGTCAACCGGAAATGAACCCCACATGCAAACGAAGCAAAGAATCTGGGCATAACTCTGGATGCCAAGCTAAGATGGAAAACGCATGTGAAGAAGAAACATGAGCAGCTGGATCTCAAATTCAGAAAAATGTATTGGCTATTAGGGCGCCACCCTGTGTTGTCAATACATAATAAACTGCTTCTTTATAAGCAAATTCTGAAGCCTATATGGACTTATGGCATCCAGCTTTGGGGATGCACCAAGAAGTCTAATATAAAAGTCATTCAGATGTTCCAAAATAAAGTACTCCCTAGTATTGTCAATGCCCCGTGGTACATTCGAAATGAAGACATCCATCGAGACCTGAAAGTGCCTATGGTCGAAGATGAGATCAAGAGATTGCAAGCAAACACCAGAAGAGGCTGGAAAGCCATGAAAAAATCGAAGTGATCTCGTTACTCGACAACAACGGACTTATTCCTGGGCTGAAGAGAGTGAAACCGTTCGAATTAGTGTAGTGACAATGAAGGGTGCCCGGAATTTATTCTGTGCATGTGTTAATCACATGAAAAGAGTAATTAGTGTATTGTGGAGCACGTCGCTGGACATGCATCTACCAAACAGACTATGATTAAGATAAGTTTTAGTTTTTAGTTTAGATAATAGAAAAAATATTGTTAAATATATTTAATCTAGTCACAATTTATAATGTCTATACGTCTATACGGACGAAGATCAACTTCAAATTATGACGTTAAAACTGAGACAACTGCATATTTTGCAGAATTGGATAAATTGCTACGGGTATTAAAAGAGTTGTAATATCATTGGTCTAAATGACCTTAATACAATCTTTAAAAAACGTATTTTCTTTATAGAATTCGAAGGCGATTGTTTCAAATCCTTTCAGTATAAAAATCATCCTCCGTATCGACATCTTTCCATCAGCAAGATTATTAACTAGGGAAATGCGAGTTCTTTATAGACCCACAAGTTGTTTAAAAAATTTTGCCGATCACTTGGAAGGTTTTCAGGTATTTGCCTATTCAATGAGATGTACAAGTTAGGTGATAGAGAGTGCTTCAGACTTGAATTAAATGCTTGATGGTTTTGGTTATAAATAGGTTACGTGGACGAAAACAATAAATGGTAAAATAATTGTAAACTCTAAATAACCATAGACGTTTAATTTTTTGTAGAGATAAGACATATTATATCACTACTTTCTATATGCCCCCTATATTCTATATTCATTTCTGTGAACTCAGTTCCAATCATCCATGATTAATTAATACTGACTCTTACTAATCGCCACTATGCCTATTGGTTCAAATAGTATAATCTACCAGCAGTCTAGGAATGAAAACTGAAACAGAGTAGTTTATTCCAAGAATCACATTTTTATTTATAATTCAACATTATCGTAAACAAGTCAGGCATCGAAGAGAACAAGAATATTTTTTAGAGTTTACTATAGAACATGAGATAGAACTTGCTAGAGAATTGATATCTTGGGATGGAACTAATAGATGTTTCGGTTAATAATGTTGTTTATTTGCATAACAAAATAAATTACCTTAATAATCAGCTGTTAGTTTTTCCCATCTTTCTGTCAAAGAATGGATTCCGCGCCAAAATAACTTTTGGTTTCTTGAGGCCAACCATTCATCAGCCAAAATTTCACTTCTTCGTAATGTAAGACTGGTTCTGAAAGTCCGTGCCGTGTCGATCGAAATAAGTGGTAGTCCGAAGAGACTAAATTCGGTGAACACGGAGGGTGTGGTAGGATGTTCAATTTAACGTTTTAAAAATAGTTTTTTTACACATTTTGCAACATGGGGCCGAGTATTTTCATGTTGAAAAGTGACTTTATCGTGCCCCTAGGAGGTTCTGGTCGTTTTTCCTTCAATGCTCGGTTCAATTTTATTTTATCAATTCTTCGATTCGATTCGTACCGATTCCCAGTAATCGTTTCACCAGGTTTCAGCAATTCGTAATACACAGCTCCCTTACTATCCCACCAAATAAACAGCAAAGCTTTCTTTCCATGTATATTGCGCACTGGTTATGATGTTTAAGGCTGGCCTGTATCTACTAATGAGTTTTCGCGCTTTGGGTTGTCAAAATATATCCACTTTTTATCACCTGTCCCAACCAGATGCAAAAAACCTTTCCTTTTCTGTCTGGCAAACAAAATTTTACAAGTGGTTTTTCACCTTTTAATGTATCGTTCCCTCAATTCATATAGAACCAATTTTCCTTCCTTCTGGATCTTTCCCAATACGTGTAGATGTTTGAAAATGGTGGATTGGAAAATATTCAATGCTTGGGCCAATTGTTTCAACGTATGAGTTGAGTTTTCATTCAATTATGTTTGCAAATCTGCATCTTCAAACGTTTTCAGCTGTCCTGGACGGTCCTTGTCTTTTATACCAAAATCACCACTTTGGGCTAGATCAGAGTTTTTCTAACAGTAGTTTTCTTCAAATGAAAGAAGGTTATTATACTTCCCCGTGAAACGTCTTTTTCTGGTACATAATTCGATATATTCAAAGGCATAAAAATCTATATTTTTTTGCACACAAACAAATAATAACGAACTAACTTTTGATGGCCTATGTTTACTCTCCATAACGCATTAGACATCTTTAGTATATACCAACAAATGTATTAATAACGTCATCTCTTAACAAAATCGACATTATTAACCGAAATATCTATTATAGTCAGACCAGCGAACAGACAGCGAAATGTAACAGAAGGTAAGATAACAAAAGATAATAATATAAATAAGAAAAATAAGTAAGATATATACAAAAGATAAATAAGTAAGATATCTTTAGGAAAACATCACTTGTTCAAACAAGAAAAACCAAAAAATTCGAAACCGTATTGTTGCAAATGTTTTCCCAATAAAAGCCATCGGCCTGTCTGTTTTCAACATCGACACCCTAAAGCTTAAAAATCAGAAAATCTTTTGCCAAAAAACCACCACTGAGATTTCTCTGAGAGCGAAATTTACCACTACGATCGGGGGAGGCACTCTATATCACCCACAGGCACTTAAACGGACTTTTGCAAGAATTACCACCAGTGCCTTTCCATCAGCTAGTTTATTAGATTAGGGAGATGTGGATCCGTAACAGGCACACATCTCGTCGTTTCATAATTTTCGCCAGTCAATTTAGTGACGATCGATCCGTTCGAGTCTGATTGAAAGGTTTTCTGGTCGTTGCCGGCTCAATAAGATGTTGCACAAGTGGAGGATGAAAATTGAGGTGGAGTGAACAATCTCAATTTTTATTTTAAAATTAAAAAACTTTGTTGTTTTGTTACGACAAACAGGTCGAATTTCGATATGAAAAAATCATAAGTAATAATGTGATTTATGCCATTTTAATAAGACTAACTATCCCCAACAAGTGGACAAAAATATACGTGGATACGTAAAAGTTGACGAATTCTTCCAAGGTGCCGAATAAAGAGTACTTCGCCAAGCCGTATTATTAGGTTAAAGCAAAGTTACACAGGTCAATAAATTTAAAAATATTTGAGGTAACATTGATGAAAATAGGTTTATATGAAGTATTTTGAGTGATAATTATAAGCTAATTAGTGTAACACGTATATTTTTTTTTACTTACAAACCTATGGTTTTTATAGTTTTCATCTTACTTGTTGCCTAGAAATCCTTCCACCACACCTACAAAGCACTTGCCAATTCCTGTTCATTTAATTTTTCTCGAAAACGGAAATCACCTAGAAGCTTCCTTATTTGAACTTCAATAAATATACCTTCTCTTAGTTAGGCATCACTTAATTGAAGAAATATTTCTTCTAGGTACTTGAAACCATTACCTTTTTTGTTCAGGGCTTTGACAAAGTTTTTCATTAGTCCAAGCTTAATATGGAAAGGCGGAAAAACTATCTTTTTTGGGTTAACATGGGAGGCATATTTGATGTTTGAAGTTCCAGGCTCAAAAGAAATTCTATGAGGACAATCTTTCTTACTGTAATGTTCCTTTGTTGCTCTATTATGCCATAGACATAAAAATACACAATACTTTGTAAAACCCCCTTGAAGTCCTAGCAATATATCTATCACTTTTAAATCCCTACAAATATCCTACTGATACTGTTCATATTTAACGCGATTTAGTATGGTTGCTAAGCTATCATAGGTGTCTTTCATTGTCACTGAATGAGTTAAAGGATAGATGGATTTTTGCTTCCATTATGAACTAAGACTGCTTTTAGGCTGTATTTCGACGAATCTATGAAAATACACCACTCGGAAGGCACTTACTTATTCCATATTAAGCTTATCCATTAATATATCATTATCACAACAGATATATAGCTTTCTGTTTTCGGTAAAGTTGAAAAACATTTTTATCATACAGGTTCCAGTGTTAAAGTCTAGAACCAAAAAGTTCTGATTTTTATTTTGATAATCCCAGGTCACGTACCAAATCATTTAATTCATTCTGACTTATTAAGTGATGTTCACCGGTAGTTAGATTAACCGGAAAACAGGTAGTTATTGGCTATGAGGAACTGGCCTAAGTGCAGAAGGCAAATTTGAATACTGAATTTTGTCCCTTTGCTTTTTTGAAATCCCTTCTGTTTTAGTGATACAAAAGTAGCAATCACTTACATGGTCAGTCGGTTTTCTCCACACCATAGGAACAGTAAACGGCATATAATTTTTTTCGTTGCATCCACTGCACTAAATTTACGTGACAATTCACACTGCAAACATGAGGACTCCAAGTTTTATCTTGCTCTCCAATTTAGCGCTTAAAATATAAAAGATAGGCTTTTTCACTTCCTCGATATAGATCTAGCTTGTGAGTTTATAATAAATTGTTCGCATATATAACAAAACTTATCCGCTGGATTTTTGCAAGATCGACTCCTAGAACTTTCCATTTTATATAAAATCGACTTAAACACTTGATTGTACTGTAAACGAGACAGAAACAAACTAAACTATATAAAACAATAAAACTGCCCGTAAAGATTCGTAGAATACTGTGGAAATACCCCGTCCACGTTCTTGTGATAGTTCCTACATTGTCAAGTCCAAATTCAGGTACAAATAAATTTTAATAATCCCATAAGATAAAGGTGAAGCAGGTACTTGAAAATGAAACATGTTAGGCCATTTCTGTGAAAAGATGTTTTAATAACTATCAAAATGAAACGCAAATAGAGCATTCTTATCAATGTTACAAACATCATGCGGACCTGTGTTATCCGCGGTTTATTTGTGCACATATTTCTTATGAAAATTGGCATGGATTACTTTTCTCCCATAACAATATTCTTCTGTATTTAGTTTTTACAAATGCATGTCGAAAATTATATTTACGTTTGTTCTATTATGCTCTACTACTACAAGGAAAGGATGCAAAGCGGCAGTCATTCCGCGATCTTAACAAACTCTTTGGTAAGGGGACAATCAGCGAAATACAAGATCAGGAATGGTTTGCCCACTTCAAATCAGCTGATACAGCTGGGAGGACAAATCAGGAAGAAGCAGACCATCAGGTTTCGGCCATTAGGCACTCACTCTTGGTAGCCGCAGAAGAGAAGGAAAGCTTGACAACCTAAATATTTCAATATCGACCAATCCTCTATCATCTACCGTGTTAAGAAGCTCGGTAAGGTAAGGGTCCTGTACAAGTTCCAATAAAATTCAAACTCGGCCGTTTTCCGCAATTTCAACGATTTGCTGCAGTGAAATAAGCAAACGCCATTCCTAAAAAATCGTCACTAGAGATGAGTTTTGCTTACTCATCAAAAACGTTAAAAGAACCTTTCTCCTGGTTAAACACCAAAAGTCATTAAATATGATGTTCACTATAAGAATGCAATGCGGTGCGTTTAGTGTAACAAAATGTATTGATATTTTTTCAGGTGAGCATCAGGAGTGGTAAATTCCGAACAAAAATGTTCATGAAGCCATCAATGTCAAAAGGCCGGGTAAAAAGTATCAAATTGTCTTCAATCACGATAACGCGTTTCTACATGTTGAGATATATATATATATATATATATATATATATATATATATATATATATATATATATATATATATATATATATATATATATATATATATATTCTAATATCAAAGCGATCGACACTAATCCAGGACTGTATTTAATTATAGTATGGGTGTTTACGAGTCGTGCCAAGCCCGACTTCCGCTCTCTATACTCTACCTTACATTTCATCAACACTGAGCCGGCGACGACCAGAAAACTTTTCAATTGGACCCGAAAGGATCGATAGTCGCTAAATTGACTGACGAAAATTATGAAACGCCGAGATGTGTGTCTGTTACGGACCCATATCTGCGTAATCTAATAAGCTAGCAGATGGAAAGGCACCGGTGGTAATTCCTGCAAAAGTCCGCCTAAGCATATATGGGCGATGCAGAGAGTGCTTCCCAATCCGTGGTTGTAAGTCCTGTTCTTAGTAAAATCTCGCTGTCAGTTTTTGAAGATTTTACGATTTTTCGAGTGAAAAAGTTATTGTTCGAATAAGTCATAACGCTGCCGAGCGTATTGGTTATGACTATGAACTTTTTCTTTGTGAAAAAGTGATGTTATTGAACAGACAAATAGATTGATTACCGATTTCTTTTTTGAATATGAGTACAAAACTATGATCTAAAAGTAAGTTGCTTTTTGTTTTAAAAATTCGCGCACTTCGTACCGACACATCGGCACTACGTACCGACTTAACCATTTGTTTTTCAAATTGGTATGGTTGTCCTTGATACCTGATAGAAGTTTCACATCATTTCGCATGCTATTTTAGAAATTATAGCGTCTTTTGTAATTGCTAACATTTTTGACAGCGATGTTCCACAAAATGTTTTTGATTAAATTATATCTAAAAAAGAAATTTATTTCCTGAGGCATTGAAATTGTTAAAAACATGTTACCGTGAAGAAAATATGTCAACAAAATATTTCACAAATGGTACAAAGACTTTAGAGATGATAAAGAAGGAGTTGAAAAAGAACGTAGTTCAGAAAGACTTTCTAGCTGACCAGCGAAGAAAACCTTAAATTCGAAGAGATTTACCATTAAACATCAAATACCGTTTTTTAAACTTTCTGGCGCGGGTTTTGTTAACCATATTAGCATTATCAGGATATGATTCAATGATTACCACTAAACACCATTTATAATGGTGCTTGGTAGTCATTTTTTTCTAATTTAAATCAAGGAACATTATTTGGATCAATTGAGTTCATTTTGAAGAACAATTTGCTGTTGGGGATGACAAACTACTGGTGAAGAGACATTTATGACTCAGAAACTTTTCAATAGTCAAACGAGTATTGTGCTGAAGGTGAATCATAGCCAAAAAAAAGACTTCAAGCAGGTCGGAAATCAAAGACATGTTAACTGTTTTCTTCCATTACGGTTATATTGCCCATAAAGAGTTTCTTCTAACTAGTCAAATACTTAATATAAAATATTATTTAAGCGTTAAGCTGAGTCCACACCAATAAAACATTACGTTATGCGGGTTGCATGTGTAAAGCTGGGACTACACCAATAAAATTTTGCGTGTGTGTTGAATTTACCGGAACAATTTGTTTATAATATCTAGTGGACAACATATTATTCGTGTGCCTGCTGTGCGGCGACAATATTTATGTTTGACTTTGTGTGTCAGAGCGTCTACAATGTCGCGCCGCGCAGGCACATTACATACAACACATACAGTCTACACAACGCAAATTTGTATTGATGTAGACCCAGCTTTACATATGGTGTGCGGGCGTGGCAATGTAGATGCTCTGACACCCAACGTCACACGTCAACCTTCTGTTGTCGGGTTTCTCGCGAATGTCAAAGGAATTTGCGATGCACAAGATTTATGTGTGGATGTGTTGTTGAAGTGAAATTAATATTTTTAGTTTCAAAAACTTTAGCTAGTTTATTATTTATTGAGAAACTGTTTGTGGTCAAAGCATGTCCTAATATATTATTATGTTGTAGAAGTGTGCTGCATTCATAATAATTAACAATTTTATCAAGGAAAAAAAATAAATAGCACGAAAAGCCGTTATTGGATAAAGTATTTGTACCAAAACAGAAAAGTATAAACTACAGAAAATAAGTATAAACACTGAAAAATATAAACAAATTTATTTCTGATGCTTGTTAGAATAACCTAATCAAACATAACCTACAAACATCCCACTGCACACACACACCCGGGGCGTACAGCGCGCACAACACAAATATTTATTTAATGTGTGTGGTAATTTTTCGTCGTAAATATTTTCGCAGCACAGTAAATTCAACACGCAAATTTTTATTGGTGTGGACCCAGCTTTATGCGTCACTTGCGTCAGAGAGGGAAGATAAAATAAATTGGGATGAATTGTAGTATAAATAAATAGTAGTCTTAATATTTTGTCTTAATACCTTGTTAATTTCTGCATTATTACACAAAGTTGTACACATTCTACACATGCTGTTTCGTAATATGTAATGGAAAATATGTAGTTTCTTTAAACGAATATATATATACACATATGTGCAAAAGTTTGGAATATTGACTAATAGGATATATATGCCTATGATATTCTAAAAATTGTGATCAATATTTATTTTAGGGCGGTTTTAAATAAAAATAACAAAATTATTGTTTTGCTGATAACATAGGTTTTTCGAGTTTTGCCCATTCCGTTGATACTGATATTTACACATTATTTCAGTTATTTTTAAATTTTCAATCAATCCGTTTAAAAATGCTTAGAAACATGATATCTCATTTTAAAAGATCAAGAGTAGAGTCAAGATTGCATTGTTACAACAGGGCTTTAATCAAAGTGATATCGCGGAAATTGTAGGTGTTTCCCAAAGTGCTGTATCGAAAATTCATAAAAAATTCCAAGAGGCAAATGACTTAAAGGATCGCCCCAGAAGTGGTAGAAAACGATGTACTGCTGCACAAGACCGCCAGATATCAATGACAGCTCGAATAAATCGTGTGGAATCTACAAGCGGTATATCAAGGATAAAACGTAGACTACGTGTTATTAAACGGTAACACGTAGATTGAAAGCGGTAAATTTGCATCGCAGAAGACCTTTACGTGTTCTCAAACTAACCCTTCAACAAAAAAAATGTAAGATTGCAATAGGCTCGAAAAATGGTGAATCATAGTCCTAACTGAAACAACGTGATGTTAGCAGATGAGACGAGAATTGGCTTGGTTTCTGATTCGCGAAAAACATTAATTTGGAGAGCTCCAGGTCGACAAGCCCGACTAGAAACAGCTCAACCACGTATCCAATTTGAAGGTGGGAGCGTGATGTTTTGGGGTGGTATTATATATATATATATATATATATATATATATATATATATATATATATATATATATATATATATGTATATATATAATCGTTCAAAGAAACTCCATAATTACCATTTACATTAGCTGTCATATCTAGTATGTATGACAGCTATATTTTTTTCTTTTGAAGAAACTGCATAATTACAATTACACTGTACGAAGTACCATAACTTAAAAAAGCTGCAGTCGCGGGATCGTCTATGGCCAGATTGGCGTAAGGCGATACAGCGCAGCGTAACGTTATTCAACTCCTTCTGTTGAATGGTGGATATTTGTCTTTGTATAATTTGAGTAATTAGTCTACAAGAACTTTAATTGGAGTTTATTGGAGGAGACTAGAAATTTTAGAAGCATAATTGGATTTGGAAGACATTATAAAATCTTCGATGTTGATGCGCGTTAAAGATAAAAATAAAATAGGCACCCCTTGTTAAAGACTCATTTTAAAAATGTTGAAAGTAATTTACACTAAATCTGAAGATTTAGTAAAAATTCAGTAAATTTATTCCGTCAAGGCATTCCACTTTAGCTTCAAAGACGATGTTTTCTACTAAACTAACTTCATGTAGTTTATATGTGTATTATAATTTTTAATAAGTCATCTTTGATGTCAAAATACAGTTGAAATTACTGCACATTATACATCGTGCGGCCTATATGTGAGTAAGGCATTAACTCACTTAGCATGTTCACTATCAAGGCAACATAATAATTCAGGACCGTATTTAATTATAATTTGGGTATTCACAAGGCGCGTTAAGTTCGCTTTTTGTAGCGTAGGATGCTCTATTTTGGTCTGCATTCTCATTGAATCCGCAACCACCAAACGATTTTGCAAACAGGGTTAAATGTTTCAATCTTTGTCACATTTACTGGTGAAAATTATGAAATTACATCATGTGTGCCTGATATAGACTTGTATCTTATCTAATAAATTATCTGATGAAAACATATCGTTGACAATGTTTGCAAAAGTGTCTTTAGGGAATGCAGACTGCTTCCTAGTCTTGAGTGGTCAGATTCGCCATTAAAGAAAGTTTAGTGCTGAGTTTTCGATGAAGATATTCCAATTGTAGAGCGAAAGTCGTTTGTCGTTTTAAATAGACAGTTGGATGAACATTATATTCTCGGATCTTTAATTTTTCTTTTTGAACAAACAGTATATTTTCCAATAAATAAATGCATAAGGATTATTTTAAATAAACCCGAATAAATTTTACCAATAATATCAATTTATTGACGATTTACTTTGCCACAGTTTTTCCGATCATATACAGAAACACAAAGGTAAGCAATCAAAAGTATAAACGTTTTTGTGTTCAAGACATGATATTCTGCATTACATACTGCATTTACTGCATACTGCATGTAGTTAAGGGTCCTTCAAATTAAGCGCCTTCTTTAATTCTTCAATAAAACACAGTCTTTGCGTTGATTTCAAAACACTTTTTATTTATAATTGAAGTATAATGTATGACATCTGAACACAAAAGACAATATCTGCCAAATGACCTCCACTTGCAGCTCTTGCAGTTTTTCAAGTAACCCTATTTCCACCATTTCTTGCAATAACTTGCCCAAGAAATTTTTCCCTCAAGAAATCAATTGTGTCATTATCAGAGTGAGGTGTAGCGTCATCCTGTTATCATCTCACTATATCGAACACCATTCACAGTTACATCTTCGCCAGCAGCATTCTGAAATATATACGTTTCAATTACACCTCCTGACCATAATGCACACCAAACAGATTTTCCTCACCCTAAATGAGGCAATTTTGTTTATTAACACCACCAATTTCAAAATTTACTTTATCATAAAAGTTGATTATTGGAGAACAATCTTCTTTTTGCTCTTTGATCCAATTGACAAATGCACGACGTTTTGATTGATCCAGTGGTTTTAGTTTCTGTGTTATTTAAACCTTATAAACCTTCAGAGCTGAATTATTTTGTAAAATACGCCATGTTGTGGATGCACTAAGTCGAATTTGTTGTGAACGTCGACTAATGGAAAGTTTTGGGTTTTCAACACTTCCACGTACCAAATCAATTGCTCTTTTGAACGAGCACTACGAGCTCGAACTACGAGCTACACTACGAGTGCGAACGAGCACTATTGCTTCTACCGAACCAGTTTTCTTGAAATTTTTAAACAATTTGATTGATAGTGCTTTCAGATGGATGATTGTGTAAACCGTAAATATCACGTAATTTTATATTATACATTACACTAATTAATTATACATTACACTTCGTAATATTATACATTACACTTCTGAAATAAGATTGGACCTAGGGAAATGCACACCGTCATTCGGAGATGATTGGCGAAATTTTTAGAATCAACTAGTCAACGGTATCAAGGCGATTACATAACCACCTTGGAATGGTTAACAAGGCCGATGTATGTGTGCCGCATGAGTTAATGGAGAAAAATTAAACAAACCGAATTTCTGCTTCCGATTGTCTATTGAAGCGCAACAAAATCAATTCATTTTGAAAGTGGATCGGTACACGTGATGAAAAATTGATTGTGCAGAATTATGTTAAGTATAAGAGATCTTGTGTAAACGGGGAGATGTCTATTTCACCAGCGAAAAAACCGGTTTATATCCGAAGAAAGTGGGCATACATTTGGTGGAACTGGAAGAGAATCGTTTGTTGAGGTTTTCTAATCTGTAATCTGGTTTTCAACTGAAACCTGAATAGTGAAAACCAGACTAGCAATCTGAAGAAATACTGTTCACAACTAAGTGAATTAGAACGAGCAACCTACTAGAAGCGGCCTGACAGAAAAGGCGTTGCGCTTCATCAAGATAATGCTGGACCACATGTGTTTTGACTATCCGACAAAAACTTTTACTTCACTAGGATGTTTTGGACTATCCACCGTACTCTCCAACTACAATTTAATCTAATCCTTTCAAAACAGCTTAGATGATAAAAACATTATTTTCTTGGAATATTTGAAAAAACACCTAAACCAGTTCTTTAGCCACAAACCTCACGGTTCGGGATTATACAGTTACCGGAGAGATGGAGAAAGATCATCGAATAGATTGGCACATACTATATTGATTATATGCAATTTTCAAGAAATATATTTTTTTAAATAAAATGGGACGGACTTTTGCAACTACTCAATAGTAAATGATAGGAATGATTGAATTTGAAAAAACGATCTTTATTCATTTCTAACCATAATTTTAAACAAACCTTCTAATGTCTAAATACAATTATTATTTTTTGTTAACTATTACATTACAGGTCATGGGACATATACATATGTAAGTAAAGCAATAACCCACTTATCTTGTTCGCTATCAAAGCGATAGAGAACAATTCAGGACCGTATTTAATTATAGTTTGGGTGTTCTCGAGGCGCGTCAAGCTCGACTTCTACCACCTACATTCCACCTAACCCCCGATCCTCAATGAACCGGCGACGACCAGAAAACCTTTCAACCAGTCCCGAATGGATCGATAGTTACCAAATTGACTGACGAAAATTATGAAACGACGAGATGTCACGTACCCACATCTCATTAATCTAATAATCTATCTGATGGAAAGGCACCGATGGTAACTCTTACAAAATTACCTCTAAGTGCCTGTGGGTGATGCAGAGTGTCTCTCAGCCCGTAGTGGTAAGTCCAATCTTCGAAGAAATCTCGGTGTCGGTTTTTCAAAGAAAGATTTTTCGATTTTCGAGTTTCGCCTATCGTTACAAAGAACATAATTGTGTGGGTTTTGTTCAGAAAGAGCTAGAAACAATACGGTTTGAAGTACGTTGGTTTTTCTTTTTTGTTTAAGTGAAAAAGGCATTTTCCGATAAAAATGTCCAATACTTTTGTCGTTTTGTTGCATTAAATTTTATAAAACGTCTGTAAAATTTAAATTAAGAAGCAACTAACTAAAGCGCATTTTGTGATTTTTGTAATGTACAATAATTTTCATACTTTTTTATCTATAATTAACGCTATTTTTTAGCTCTTTAGATAACTAAGGCATCTGTTATGCTTTATATTCAAGGAAACTAACATACACAAGTGCATTATTACAGTTTGTGCAGCAATAGAAATTACAGTTGAATTTCTGAAAGGTTATCAGTGGGTCATCAATTGATGCCTATATCATAGACATTGTCTCAATATGTCTTTTTTATTTTACTGAACGAGAGAGAAGAAGATAAAAAACATAATAGTATCTTCGTTTATCAATATATTCAAGCAGCACGTTACGATGGCGTTACAGCGTAGTAGAAAGATAAAGTTATAAATAATTAAAATGTATTTGTTCGTAATGCCAGTTAAAAGTTCGTCTATTGAGTTCAGCGGTTTTGTTTTGGTTGTCATTTGAGTTGTTTTGTTATTGTGTTTTAATGAAATTTTCTGCTGCAAAGACCATTTTTATTGAAAAATAAGTTCTTATAAGAACTACTATTATTAGGTATTTTGTTAGTGGTAAGTATTTGTAAAGATTCATAAAGTTTTATTTCCTTCAATGATTCTAATCTAACTAAAGACATTTTATTACAAATGTTTAATAAAAATGGAATTTATATTGGCTAATTCTAAAAACATACTAAAAGATAAACAACCATTTCAAAATATTAACGTAACTATAGTGCGAACTTTTAATATTTGCATTAAATTTTTGTGATTTCAAATAATGTTGAGAAAAACACTGAAATCGCAAGCCCAACAATTTGTGTTCAATGTTTATGAATATTTCGAAATAGAAAAAAGGAATGAGTGACCTTCAGAAGTCCCCCATGGTTTTCATCCATTCAAGAGGTAAATAATAGACTATTTCAATTCTCCTATTGGAACCTTTGGTGTGAAACACTAAACTCAAAGAGATTTACCACTAAACACCAAATCGCTTTTTTGAACTTCCCAACGCACGTTTCGCTAACCATGTTAGCATCATCAGGAGATAATTTAATCTTCATCAGATTAGCGAAACGTGCGTCGAGAAGTTTAAAAAAGTGATTTGGTGTTTAGGGGTAAATCTCTTCGAGTTTAATAGATAATTTGATCATGTTTTACTTTTTTTGCATTATCATATTGCAATATATATTTTAGAGAGTTGCAGCAGCATTAAAAATATCAAGGAGAACTGTTTATCCTATTAAGAAAAGTAAAGAACATAATCCAATTATTTCTTCTACTAGAACAAGCAGACAAGAAAAAACAGCAGACTTACCCGAAGGTAGTAAAATGGAAGTTTGAAATACGTTGTACAATATGTTTATATAATTATATGAAATATGTGAGATAATATTTATAACAAATGTGTAATGCAACTGTTTAAGGACCAGTATATTCCCATAGCTTTTTTATTTCATCATATAAAAATGTGTCTCAAAAACAGTGATTATAGAGTAGATGATTTTGACCTATAACAAAACAATTTCATTCATTGGCTACTTCCCTACAATTTCGCGATGACTTGAAATTGTTCGTACAATTTTAATCTGATAGGAAATACAAAATTCCGTTCGATTTATGACATAAAACTTTACAATTTCATGACAGTCGAAATTTTACATTAAATGCATTTAAATACATTTAATTAAAAATTTAATTTTTATTGCACTCAATAACATCTTCGCTAGATGTAATACTAAGATGTAACAAAAGTTTTTGATGAGTTATTCACTGTTTAAATTTATATCTGGAGGTTACTTCCCGAAAAATAGGTCATTGTTTTCGATGACCTCAACTCACTTTAAGCCAGTAACTCTATCCCTCTTCGGTACCACGAAGTCTGCTCTTAAAATGTTGACATTGAGAGACCGTGGATAACCTGACCTTCCCCTATCTTCAAAACTCATGTCTCCCTCTCGAAACTTTTTGAACCAAAGCTGAACGGTGCGGTGCAGATTTATACGGCATTTTCTCCCTCTACTTTGCAAATCCCACGGGCGGCATCAGTCGCTTTGAAGACATTTTAAAAGTATTGCCTTAAAATCACTCTAACTTCGTGACTTATTTCACTCATTTTAACATTTTTGTTGAAAACCCGTTCGCTGCATATTTCGCATTTTAATACTAAAGAAAAAATGTTTGTTTGTGGGAGCAACATGTTGAAATCGGGTTAAGCTTCTAAGAAGTGAAGGGTATAATGATTAGACTAGACTCAGCCTGCGTCATTTCTTTTATTTTGGCCAATATAATACTAATATAATAAAATTCGCACATTCTTATAAACCGTTTTACCAAACAAAACAATTTACTCAATATACCAAATAATAAATACCACACTCTCTTTTTTGAATATATACTAGCAATTTAATACATACCAGCATGAGTACCAGGTGTGGAGGTTAATAATTCTTAATTTTTTTAAAGATCGCGCTGAAAACAAGGGTTGGTTCACAGTCTAGTCTCTTATGTCATTTTGTTGCTACGATAGTACCATTCAAAACGACACTGATGTTTAAACGAGTTCGACTTAGCGTGATATTATTTTCGTGTGGTAAAGATGTTGAGTTCAATCAATAGAAAAACACGAGTGAAAGCAGTCAAATGTATACTTGTGGAAACTTACGGTGACAATGTCCCAATGCAAGACGCTTGTGGGCGTTGGTTTAGATGATTCAAAAGTGGTGATTTTGACTTGAAAGACAAAAAACATCCGGGTCATTGTTCAACATTGTTGGAAGAAGACGGTATGCAAACTCAACAATAAATGGCAAAAGGGTTAAATGTTGGTGGCCGAGCCATTTGTGATCATCTGTGTGCTATGAACAAGATCCAGAAGACAGGAAACTGGGTGCCATATCAGTTGAACGATACACAAATGGAAAAGCGAAAAACGGTGTTGACCCAGGACAATTATCAAGATTGACCGCAAGATCGATTCACTTTGGAAAGAAGACAATGATGTGCATTTGGTGGGATCAAAGGGGTGTCGTGTACCATGAACTTCTGAAACTACGTGAAGCAGATAATACAGTTCGCTACCGTTGACAAATGATCAAACCAAACCATGCATTGATTGAAAAGCGACCAGAATGGGCTACAAGACACGGAAAAGTGATTTGGCAGCACGACAACGCCCCATTACATACAGAGAAAGCGGTTAGAGACACTATTTCTGGATTTGACTGGGAACTTTTGTCCCACACGCCGCACCCATCAGAATTGGCTCCTTTCCGATTATCACTTGTTTACATCGATGTCTCACGCACTTTTCATGAAATATTTCAACAATTACGGAGATGTCGAAAAATGATTTGATGATTGGACCACCTGAAGAGATGTATGGTTTTATGGGAAGGCATTCATAAATTGCCAGATAGATGGGAAAAATCACCAGCTAGCGATGGCGCATAACTTAAATAAACCGTTTTTTACCTTTATCCCAAATTAAACGTGTTTTTTTAACGAAAAATTAAGAATTATTAACCACCAGTCCTGATTTATGTTCTAAATGCACAGGTTTCGTATTTTTGTTGTTGTTGTTTTCATCTAATTTGCTTTCCAGATAAGTAAATTTCTCATAGCTTCAAACTTGTTATCGGCGATTATCCAGTTCTGTTCTCTTCCTGGTTTTAGTTCTTAGTCCAATCACCTTTATTTTGTCTATATTTATTTCTAGACCGAATCTTTTGGTTTTCACCTTTATTTCATCTTTATGTCATCTATATACACCATTATATGTTTTTCTTTATTTATCACTGTTCTATTTCCATACATGTGTGTTTCGCTGATTTTATTTTTTGGTAGAAATTACACCCTGTAGATTAAATGTATGGAATATGCCTTAGTTGTACACTGTTCTAATTTTAACAAAAAATAAGTGAAATTTGTCCCATAATGCTTTTTTTACCTTCTTCTTCTAATGCAGTTTATAGAATCGGGCCCTGACAACTCCATTAGTGTTTCACCTGCAGACAACTTCCATTTTCATTAAAATTTAAGATTAAGGCCCCTCACCTTCACGCCCTTTCGACGCCGCGGCCCTCTAACGCAATTAATCGCTCAATCTTGCCATTTTATTCGCCAATTTATCTGTAATTTCGTTTACGAACGCGGTAAAATTGCTAGACGGAAATTATCTATGGATTTTTTTTGGTTTCCGTCGGTTTCGGGCTAGTTTATGTAATGTAACGTTATCCGCTAGGGGAAAATAGATTTTTCTACTCAAAAACAGATTCCTAAAAACAACATTTAAGGAAAAAAATATAAGATAGCACATTGGACTAGTTTGGAAAAACTTTAATGGCAGCTATAAAGAATGAACTAGATCAATTGTAACCGGAAGGTTGGCATCTCCTGGTGAGTCGGAACTCGAAATGCAGCGTCGCTTGTAGTGAATAATTTGTACTTCGCTGAGTTATCCCACAAGGAAAGATGTATCAGGCTTGTGTATGGTATTATAATAGTTACGATTATAAATTCCGACAACAAATGTTTCTTCAGTAACGCCAGTTCGAGAGTGTCTCTTCAGAGGTATTCTACAGTAATCATTCATCAATCGGTTGGCTTCTTGAGAGACCTAAAGGTGAAACACAATACGAAGCGTTCAGGAAACCCGAATCCTGAAGCCCGGATGGGTAGCCGCTGATTGATGTTCCTCTGATACTGAATTATTTACTTTTACCGTTTTTTTAATCATTGTTTTTTGAAGATTAAAATTTAATATTATTGATACATTTTCCCACAGTAAAATTCATTGTTCAAAGCAACCTCTTGTTTGAGTTTCAATCTACAAGAAATGATTTTTAAAGAGCCATTTTTACTAGTGAGTATTAATTGTGATTCATATAAATAATAGAAAGCTCGCTTTGGTGGCATTTGGAGACTTCCTTAAAATTTCCAACCACTTTTTTCCCCATGATTTGTTTATAATTGTAAAAAAATATTAATAACTATTTTTTTTCCCAATTATTCAGCAATGCCACATCTCATTTTGGCTGAAGCAAAAGCGATAATTTCCCATTTGTCAAACTTCTACAATTTTTCCCCTTTTGGCATTGCCCCAATCCATCAGTTCTCGGTAAAAGAAGTACACCAACTTTAACACCGGGCTGTACTGGAAATTAAAATTCAGTTATGAATATTTAGATATTATCTGGTTATCAATGTTAGTTATTATATTATTCTTTTATTACACTGTGAAACAATATTTACTCAAGTATATAAAATCCTCCAACGTATTTATAAGGTTCTCATCGAAATTCTCGACCACTTTTGACTATTTCTGATATTTATTTGTGAAAAAAGGAATACAAACCTAATCTCCGAAGTAATCTTTCCCATTTTCACAGCTTTTGACAGCTTTGCCATCTTTTAGGCAGCTGTCGAATCCCAATTCGAAAAAAAAACTTTGTGGCTTTGATGTGATAAAGTAATTGAGGCTTTTTTCGACTTCTTCGGTAGATGTAAAGCGGCTATCAACCAGGTGGTGTTGCAGGTGTGATGCAAATTCGAGGGACGAAGTCTGGAGAATACGTCCTTTGTGCTGTATGTGACCGTGAGTTGTAAAGAAGCAAAATGACTTCCTTTCTTCCCTTGCCAGTATTAGGCCTTTTTTGCTCCGGATGGTCACTAACACGAATCTGATCCTACCATATGCAACAACACCCGTGATACATTTTTATGGGCCACTAGAATTAATTCACGATTTTCGCATCTTTAGATTATCGTAGATGATTTACATTTTGCCACAGATCACCAGGAATTCCCTTTTCCTAAATTTGGAGAGCAATGACATAACAATATTAAAGGGTCAACTCTGGTTCTCAGCTGTGAGTTCATAGAGGACTCAACAACTCCTTTTAAAAGTTAAAGTTATAAAATTACAATATTGTATTACATTAATACAATAATGTATTATAAAAATAGAAACTCTTGTGTAATGCAACATTAATCGATCCATAGAAATGAAAAAGGTTTTTTTCAAGAAAAATGTCATGCTAAAAAAATCAACATATAAGAAAAATAGATGAGAAGACGATAAGAGACGATAACTTTTTCAAAGAATATAAAAATACTATCGTTTACAGTCTTGTAAACAGGTTTCAGATAGTCGGCTGAGTAAAATCCTTTTTAACCCATATATCTTTCTAATTTTGGAAATAAGAGAAGATTTCCAGTGAATATGGTAGATACAATTTTTGAATCTTAATTCTGGTCTAATCACTCAGTCAGTATTGGTTGTGCATTCAGTGTTCTAAATATACTTTTAGCTATTTTCTTTGTAAAAACGTTATACATACAGCATCTTATCCATAAATTGGGTTGCTTAACTAGTTATACTATCCATTTCTGAAGCCTTGCCATTTTTCATGGATTGTATAGCATTTGTCCCCAGGATATCTAGCATTGACCCTTCCCTGGTCATTGCTGTCTTTGACCGGCTCTGATCTACATCTAAATTAGAATAAAATCGTCTCATAACCTCTAACATTTCCGTACCTGTCCTGTACACTGTGTTATTCTGACGCATTAAGGCAAACATTTGCGTCCATGTATTTCTCAGCTTATGTTTAGCTTTCTTTATTCCCCCGTTTTCTTGTGTTGTTTCCTTTCTTACTGTTCCTCCTTTTACAGTGTATGAGCAACATTTCTCCAAACTAAATTGCATTTGGATATCTTCACTAAAAGTTCGGACTGTGTTGAGCAGCAATTTCAGTTTTGCAGTTATCCGCTGCTGCTGACATTGTTTATTAAAATCTCGTATGGTTCAGAATTTTTGTTGAAAAATAAAGGTGACAGAGAGTTACTCTGGAAGATCCCTTTTTGAATGTTTACTCGCCCAATTTCTTCTTTATTTGCTAGCAGTGCTGTGGTCCAGTTTTGCATACTCATTTTCAACCAGTACTGTACATTCCTACTAACTCTGAAAAAGTCCAAGCCAGTTGTTTTCAGGGAATGTGGCAGTGAGTTAGCAATCTTTTCGTAGTAGATTCATATATATATATATATATATATATATATATATATATATATATATATATTTCATATATATCTACTTATTATCACCTTCAATATACACCCGTCCTCTATCCCTACAACGCTCCATTCCTTCCAGTGTTGCTTCCATTGTTCGAAATAGTGCTGGAAGTCTTTTTTTGTCAGCTCCATTAGAACTCTCTTTCACAGCTTCAATTGACTCAAATCTTGTTCCTTTTAATGCAGATTTCACCTTAGAAAACAGATAGAAGTCGCACGACGCTAGATCCGGTGAATAAGGCGGATGGTCTAACATTGGGATGCCGTACTTGGCTAGAAACCTCTTGACAGACAATGCGGAATGACCCGGCGCATTGTCTTGGTGGAGAACCCATGACTTCTCTTTCCACAATTCTGGTCGTTTTATCCTTATTGTTTCACGGGGTTCAGCAAGAACGTGAAGGTAGTAATGTTGATTAATAGTTTGACCTTCAGGAACCCAGTGAAGGTACACAATCCCATGAATATCCAAAAAAACAATCACCATTGCTTTGAATTGTGATTTGCTCATTCGAGATTTTTTGGCTCTCGGTGAATTTGGGCTCTTCCAGTTAAAGGGCGACGCTAGAATTGGCGCTTCGTTTCAGGATCGTAAGTAAAAACCACGATTCGTCACATATTATTATCCTTTCCAATAAATTTGGGTCATTTTCAATGGCATTCAAAGTGTCGGTACAATATTTTTGCGAGCTTCTTGATATTCAAACGTAAGAATTTTAGGCACCATTTTGGTACACACTTTTTGCATGTTAAATTTGCCGAAGGCATTCTTTGTCAATTCCAACAGTTTTAGCCATCACACGAATACTCAACCGACGGTTAGAACGAACCAGAACATCGATTTTTTCGATATTGTCATCCATTTTTGACGTTGAAGGGCGACCCGGCGTGAGTCATCTTAAATGTCTTCTTGGCCATCTTGAAAACGCTTAAATCACTCAAAAATACATGCAAGCGATAAACCATAAAGATTCATAGCCATATACTTATTTCAATAAATTATAAGTTTCAGTAGCGGGTTTTCCAAGTTTCAAGTGAAATTTCACAACAATTCGTTGCTATATTGTTACACTTAACATTTTTCCGGCGAAACAAAAAACAATTCTAATACGATTGAAGGCTACGGTTATACGAATTTGTTTACAGAACCGAGAGGTACTGCATTCGAAAGCGAAAGCTTCAAGCTAAACAGATGTTGGTCGCTGGCGTTTGACGCATGTGTATTGCTTCTGTAGCAGCATCAGTCACTTTATTTAATAGCCACACCCCGTATATATATATATATATATATATATATATATATATATATATATATATATATATATATATATATATATATATATATATATATAAAATATAAAATATAAAAATAAAATATATAAAATAAAAAAAAACTAAATCCACTTAGCGTCTGACTTGGAACAAGCGGCCGAGTGGTCAGCGTCTGTTTACCAGTGGTGCGGCTGATATTTAAATTCTGGAACTAACCCCTCCAGTCTTAACCTCTGAACCGTCATGGTTCAAACCTTTAATTCAAAGTACAAGATGAAGCGTTCTAGTAATTACAAAATTACCCCAGGAGGTAGACAATCCTCTGCCAGCTTTGCTGGTACAACCGGACTTTCGGATTCTGGGGCGTCCGGGCTTAAACGCAAAATCTTTCAGAGGAAATCGGAGACGTCTGGCCAACGTCTGAAACCGAAAACAAAAACTTTCTTTGGAACGGTAAATATCAATTCTCTCCTGCGTCCAGGAAAACTACACGAATTGGGGCGAACAATAAATCAGCAAAAAATCAAAATTTTAGCTTTGCAAGAAACTAGATTGACAGATGATAACACCTTGGAATTCGGCAACTACAGACTTTTTAAAAGTAAAACGGACAAAAAAATACTCAAAAATACACCACATCTCGGTGTTGCTTTCGCTGTCTCAAGAAACATCCTTGGTTCTATAACAAATGTCCAGCCAGTAAATAATCGACTTATGACACTATCCCTTAAGTGTGCTAACAAAAACTATACATTAATCAATGCACACCTCCCAATCAACGAAGAAAATAAATCTAATCCTGAAAAAGTAAATAAGTTCTGGGAAATTCTAGAAAAGACTATCTCTAAAATTCCCTCTAACCATGTAAAAATCCTATTGGGTGATTTCAACGCCCAGCTAGGGAAAGAAAAAAAGTACAGGAAAACAGTCGGCAGTTTTCCCGCTCATAAATGGACTAACCATAATGGTAGAAGATTGGTTGAACTAGGTTCGCAGTTTAATCTAAAAATAATGTCAACCCATTTTAAGAAGAAAATATCAAAACAAAAAACCTGGAGGTGCCCAAACACGTACATGGGTGAATTTCAAATTGACCATGTTGCCATTTCGTACCCCAATTATAAAGAGATTTTGAATGTTCAAGTCAGGAAAGGAGCAAATATAGACACGGATCACTACTTGACTAGAATCAAACTTAGCTTCAAACCTCGAAAACTTATTCAAAAGCGGCTGCTAATACCAAAGTTTGACCCAACGAAAATAAAACCAGCCCTAACAGAAGAACTTGATAAACAACCAGCACAGAACTGGCAAGAATTGAAACAAAAAATAATTAAAACAGCCTTAAAGTTGGTCCCTTTACAAAAACGTAGAAAACATCCGTGGTGCGATGAAGTTTGCGACCAAGCAGTATTAAGCCGAAGTGAAGCATTCAAAGATTGGAACAGTCAAAAAACAGCAATAAACTATAACATATTTTTGGAAGTAAGAAAAGAAACATCGAAGCTAATTAGACAAACTAAAAGAAAATATGAAAACAATCAACTTAATGAAATAGAAAAAGATTTCCAAAAACATAACACTCGAAACTTTTACAAAACATTTAAAACTAAAGTAACAGGCTATCAACCGCAAAGTCTTTGCTTCCAAAAGGAAAACGGACAATTGGCTCTAAATAATCAAGATAATTGCAAAGAACTTGCGAAATATTTTGAACAAATACTAAACTGTCCTGAGCCCTTAAACAAATTAGCAACACTAAAGCCTAAACAAACAAACCCAGATTCACTACCACCGAATGAAGATGATATAATTAGGCAAATCAAGCGGCTTAAAAATAACAAAGCTTCTGGTAAAGATGGAATCACTGCGGAACTTTTGAAATCCGCTGGTCCAGGTACAATCAGGGAAATAACTAAAATTCTACAAGAAGTTTGGCGAACCGAACGGATTCCGGAAGATTGGAAAGATGCTCTAATCCATCCACTACATAAGAAAGGAGATAGAACGGATGTAAACAACTATAGAGGGATATCTCTTCTCCCAGTTTGTTACAAGATTCTATCTCAATGTCTACTAGACAGCGCACAGGGACAGTTAGAACCTAACATTGGTGAATATCAAGCAGGTTTTCGACCGGGCAGATCCTGCCCTGAACAGATCCTGAATCTGAAGTTGATTCTAAGACATCAAAAACTGTACAATAAAAATCTCGTCTGTACATTTGTGGATTTCAAAAAAGCATATGATTCTATTGACCGCGAATCTTTATTCCAAATCTTAAATCTTGAAAGAACAAGGACTAGATCTGAAAACGCTGGCAATTATTAAAGTAACGTTAACTAACACAAGGTCAAAAGTTAAATTCATGGGTGAGATCTCGGAGCCCTTCGAAATTAAAACTGGAGTGAGACAAGGGGATGGACTCTCGCCACTTTTATTTAACTGTGTTCTAGAAAAAGTAATACAGGAGTGGCGTGAAAAAAAGTCGGCCCTGAATATTGACCAGCCCATTAAACTGGGGAGAACCAACATCAAAATTGATTGTCTGGCATTTGCTGACGATCTAGCAATTTTAGCTCAAGATGTATTAACGGCACAGAAACAGATTGAAATCCTAAAAGAAACAGCAGAAAATGTAGGACTCCAAATTTCCTTTGAAAATACACAATACATGACCTGCCACAGACTAAGAACGTCATTTCTAAAAACAAAATATGATAACATCAGACGAGTCTCTCAATTCAAATATTTGGGTGAAATAATCATGGAAAATGGGTTGGAAAAAGCGGCCAATAAGGGTAGATGTCAAAAAATGGAAACGGCATTGAGACTTACACAAAACATTTACAACAAAAAATGCCTATCTAAAAACACAAAACTGAGACATTACAACACAGTTATTAAGCCAGAATGTCTATATGCTGCGGAAACGCTCATTTTGAATAGAAAGAGGGACATCGAGGACATTGAAAAGAAGGAAAGAAAAATCGTAAGAAAAATCCTAGGGCCCAAACAAATAAATAGCACACCATACCGACTTCGAGAAAACCAAGAAATCAAACAATACACAGATATACATAGCGATATGAGAAAAAGAAGACTTAAGTTTTACGGACACATAAAACGGATGAATCCGAGTAGGCTAACTAGACAAATAGTCGAATTTTATGAAAATAGGAGTAGAGCTCAAGTAGAAATAATTAAATGGATTGCTGCAATTAAAGAGGACCTAAGATCAGCAAATATTACACAAAGTGAAATTCAGGATAGAGGCTGTTTCAGACACAAGGTTAACGTTTGGAAGGTTGGCCAGAGAGAAAAATGTAGGAAGACTGGAACAACTTGGTCTGACGAAAGGAAACAAGCTCACAGCGAAAGAATGAAATCAGTATGGGCTCAAAGGAAGGCTAACAACAACAAATGCCTCTAATTGTACTTCGCGTGGTCCACCAGGGCCCATACGTGAATAATAATATATATATATATATATATATATATATATATATATATATATATATATATATATATATATATATATATATTTATATATATATATATATATATATATATATATATATATATATATATATATATATATATATATATATATATATATATATATATATTTATACATATTTATACATATTTATACATATCATATTGTTTATTGTTATACATGTTTATACATATTTATACGTATTTATACATATTTCAATATGGGGCCTAAAAATTATTTCACTATATATCATGTGTATTTAAGTTCCATTTAAGACCAAAAATGTATTCTGTGTGCGAGAAGTTCGTCTTAAGAAGAACGAATTGTTGCTGCTGCCGACCAGATTAGAAATATAGCAGGACTTTTTCAATGTGTCCCAGAAAAGAAAACGTGCTTTCATAGACTCAAATGGTAAATATTTTGAAGATTTAATTTAAGAAAAAATAATTATGTGTTTCTTACTGTGATGCGAATGTAAAAGACGATATATTTGTTATTACTTAATAATTAAACTGCAAATGAACTAACGAACATTGTTAAAACATTTTTTTATTAAGAATCATACCCCACATGAATAATAACTTAAGAGGCCTATACAACAAAAAACTAAATTTCAATGAATCGAAATAAACATGACGATGATACGTTGCCATTGTTAAGTCAATTTAAATGAATTTCTGACCTATTTTCATGAACCATTTACGATACATATATATATATATATATATATATATATATATATATATATATATATATATATATATATATAGATATATATATATATATATATATATATATATATATATATATATATATATATATATATATATATATATATATATATATATATATATATATATATATATATATATATATATATATATATATATATATATATATATATATATATATATATATATATATATATATATATATATATATATATATATATATATATATATATATATATATATATATATATATATATATATATATATATATATATATATATATATATATATATATATATATATATATATATATATATAGGGTGTATGATACAATCGCCGCAGTGCGCTTGTGCGTCTGCTCACAGCATATTTTACACGCCATTTGGTGAGACACGATCTGTAATTCGATTCTTGAGTGCAAGAAACTTGGCAGCAGTGGAAATTCACTGTCAGATTTATAAAGTTTACGGCTATAATGCTATGAGTGATAGTAAAGTTCGATACTGGGTGATAATGTTCAAGGACAGGCGGGTTAATGTGCATTATGAGCCACGCCCTGGCCGACCCTTTCTGATTTCTCAAGATTTGGTTCGTGATGTGGACAATAAAATTCGAGAGAACCGACGATTCACGATTTCAAAGCTATCAAGTGAATTTTCGGTCAATTATCGAAAATTGTGAACATTGTTTCCGGTGGCTTCCAAGACTGCTTTCTGAGGGGCACAAAACAAAGAGATTGGACTGTTCTTTATCGTTTTTGACTCGATACAATTAGGAAGGAGATGAATTGTTTGACCACATAGTTACAGGAGATGAGACTTGGGATCTCATATGATTCCTAAGTCCAAGCAAAAGTTAATGGAAAGGGCAATGGAATGGAATGGCCGTACATATCGTCGCCAACCAGAGTGAAGACCAAACAAACAATTTCAGCACGAAATATCATGGAAACTGTTTTTTGGAACATAACAGGGATTTTGTTGGTGAATTTTATGCCGAGAGGCACAACAATTCCGATGCGTATTGTGTCACCTTGAGAAAACTCCGGCGTGTCATACAAAACAAGCGGCTTCGAATACTGCCTTTTGATGTGATGTTGCTTCATGATAATACTTAGCGACATGTTTCTGCACAACCACATGGTCTAATCAGGTTTTTTGGATGGAAGAACTGAATCATCCACTTGGGCTTCACAGGCGGCAGATTTCATTGACGTCGGAATTCAAAAACTTGTTGAACGGTATGACAAATGTTTGAACAATGATCAAAATTATATATATATATATATATATATATATATATATATATATATATATATATATATATATATATATATATATATATATATATATATATATATATATATAAATGTACGGTACGAGTATATAAAAAAACGAGAGCCTCATTTAATATTGCGATGAAATATTCAACAAATACAAGGGTAAACGACCCTAACCGATTGGGTATCGGATAAAAGAAGGATTGTTCGACGGGATTGATTCCACGAATGTGACTGAACCGGTGCCAGTGACATTGTTAGAGGAAATTGAGCTATTACGAAATTATTTGGCCGGGTCGCAGCGAACGGTTTGGCACTGAAAAAAGGTATTTTTGGATCGTGAATTTATTATTATCCGTGAATTAATTAAAATATAAGAGTGGTGCGGTTTGAAGGGGTTTAAGTGGGTAATAACGCAAATTTGATTGAATAATTTTAGAAGATAATTATGTTTCATTGCTGTTTATCTACCCTTCTAAATTTATAATATACCACTTTATTGTTTTGGTTAATTTTTTATTGATCTCGTCATTGTATCATCATTTAATTAGATTCTAAAATAGTCTAAAAATGTTTTTAATATATTAGGTGTACTGTCAAGTAAACTCGTTCTTTCAAATTAAAAAAAAAGTAGTCATCTAGTGACAATAATTTAACTAACTAACCAAACTTATATCTGAATAATAGGTGTTTCGATTAATAATGTCGATTTTGTTAAGAGATGGCATTACTAATACATTTGTTGGTGTAGACTAATGACGTCTATGGCGTTTTGGAGGGTAAACATGCACCGTCAAAAGCCAGTTCGTTATTAGTTGTCTTTGTGTAAAAACATAGTTTTTCATAGTTTTGAATATGTTGAATTATATATCATAAAAAGATGTTTTGCGGGGAAGTTTAATAATCTTCTTTCATTTGAAGAAAACGGCTGCTGAAAGTTATCGATTGTGGGTTGAAGCTTATGATGAACATGCTCTAACCCCAAAAACTTGTGAATCATGGTTTAAATGCCTTAAAAATGGTGATTTTGATATAATAGGTGTTCAGGATGGCTGAAAAAGTTCGAAGATGCAGAATTACAAGCATTATTCAAGCATTGAATGTTGCCCAATTCACTATTTTCAGAAGGAAGGAAGGAAAACAGGTTCCATATGAATTGAAGAAAAGAGATATTGAAAGGCGAAAAACCACTTGAGAAATTTTGCTTGTCAGACAGAAAAGAAAAGATTTTTTGCATCGAGTTGTGACAGGTGATGAAAAGTGAATTTATTTTGATAATCCAAAGTGCAAAAAATCATGGATAGACCCATGCCAGCCTTCAATGTCACAACGAGTGCGCAATAAATATGGAAAGAAGGTTTTTGCTGTGTATTTGGTGGGATAGTAGGGGAGTTGTATATTACCAGCTGCTCAAACCTGGTAAAACGATTACTGGCGATCGATATCGACAACAATTGATAAAACTGAAGAAAGCTTTGAGGGAAAAACGACCAGATTACACCCGAAGATACGATAAAGTTATTTTTCAACATGACAATGCGCGGCCCTATGTTGTAAAATGTGTAAAAAACTATTTCGAAAACGTTAAATAGGACATCCTACCCCACCCGCCGTATTCACCTGATCCCAAACAAACCATCCAGAAATGAGCCACAAAATTTAAAATTACATGGTCTAAAAAACAACGGTGTTTAAAATTATTGAGCAAAGTGTAGAGAAGGAATGTGGGCAGTACACTTTTGTTCCTTTCCTTCCTTCCTTCAACAAATTATTACTGAAGATAAATAGTGGACTCAGTACGCAGCAATCCACATAAGCAAAAACAATGCTTCACATTAGAACTACCACATTTGCCCACCAAACAAAGCATTACTGATAGTATGGTGGGATTATACAGGAATTATTCACGATGAGTTTTTGAATCTTAATGAAACCAAAAGTGATAAATATTATTGTGCTCAGCTTGATACTAAACATGGCTTTGATTCAAAAAGGTACAAGACTGATTAGTTGACATATTTATCGCGAACACCTATTAATTAATTACAAAATGACAAAATGGCGAAGGCTACAGTTGTGAAGCAGTTTAATTAAATTGAATATATAATAAATCTAAAACGATTTTGACGTGTGACGATTTTGAGATTTTGACGTGTGAAACGAAGAACGTGGAAGACCGCTGAAACAGTTTGAAGACAGCGAATTGCAAGCATTGTTGGATGATGATGACGCTCAAAAGCAACAACAACTCGCGAATCAATTAAATGTGACACGAGAAGTCGCCTCTATAGGTTTGAAAGTCATGGGAAAGATCCAGAAGATGGAAAAAGCGGTTCAACATGAACGGAATGAAAGACAGCAGGAAAACCGAAAAAAAACACTTGCGAAATGATGCTCATCAGGGACAAAAAAAAGTCAATTCTCCATCGAATTGTGACTGGCGATAAAAGTGGATATATTTTGAAAATCCTAAGCGTAAACCCTCGACATCGACATCGACTGCAAGGCCAAATCGCTATGGATGGAAGACAATGCTCTGTGTTTGGTCGGATCAGAACGGAGTGATTTATTATGAACCGCTAAAAACTATCGAAATCATTAATACTGAACACTATCGACAACGAATGATCGATTTGAATCAAGCTCTGCCTGAAAAACGACCAGAATATCAAAAAAGCAACACAAAGTAATTTTGCTTCATGATAATGCACCATCACACACAGCAAAACTGGTCAATTAAACGATTGAGGCGTTTAGTTGGGAAATATTTTCACATGCGCTTACTCATCTGACTTGGCTCCATCCGATTAGTACTTACTTGCATCGATCGGACACGCACTTGCTTAGTAGCGCTTCACTTCGTACGAAAATGTAAGAAAATGGTTCGATGACTAGTTTGCCTCAAAAGAGCAACAGTTTTTTTAGCGTGGCATCCACAAATTGTCAGACAGGTGGGAAAATGTATAGCTATCGATGGGTAATACTTCGAATAAAATATTTTTTATCATTTTCATACAATTAAAGTGTATTTTATATACAAAAATTCTGGTTTCATGTTTACATACTTGGTATACCCGGTGTTTGGGTGGGTGACCCTTTACGACACACACCCATAGAACTGATATTCAACTATTCCATCTTAGACACCTCTAGATAACAGGCGCTGACATCAAAAGATAGTAAAGTACGTTTGCTACAGTGAACTAGACTGTTACTCATCAACGTTGATTAAGAAGCTAATGTAACATGAGTGCTACGGGGAAGGGTGACCCCACCAACTTTACTAGTGTCCCTTCTCTGGCCTAGACCTCGTGGGGGCACTGGCTTCATCGCGAGTTATATATTTGGTATGAAGGCCACACTTGAAGTCGAAAGACAAATGGGTAAGCCGGGCCATTTTGCATTTAAACGGTTAATAATTCTAGTGTGGCGGTTAATCATTCTTTTTTTTTTCTTGAAAAAAAAATACGTTTAATTTGGAAGAATGGTAAAAAGTGGTTTATGAACACACATTTTCCCCATCTCTCCGGCAATTTGTTGATGCCTTCCTAGAAAAACCGTATATCTTCTGAGATGGTCCATGGAAAGTGCGTGAGGCATCGATGAAAACAAGAGGTAGTCGGAAGGGGTCAAGCTTGGTGAGTAAGGTGGGTGGGGTAAGAGTTACCAGCCAAGTGCAAAAATTGTGTTTCTGACCGCTTTCGCTGTATGGGATGGGGCGTTATCATGCTGCAAAATCACTTTTTCGTGTCTTGTAACCTATTCTGGTCACTTTTCGTTCAATGCATGGTTCAAATTGATCATAACGTCGATCAAATTGATCGCTTCCGTTAACGGAAGTGAACGGTATTAACTGTTTGACCTGGTTTCAGAATCTTATGGTACACGACACACTTTCTATTCCACCAAATGCACAGCATTGCATCTAAAGCGATTCGATCTTGCAGTCGATGTTGATGATTGTCCTGGGTCAACCCATGATATTCCGCGCCTTGACTTCTCAAAATATATAAATTTTTAGTCTCCAGTTACGATCCGATACTAAAAAGTCTTTCTTTCATGCCGAAAAAGCAAAACTTCGCACACCGTTTTTCGTTTTTCCGTCTGCCTGCTGCAGTTGATGTGATATCCATTCCTGTCTTCTGAATCTTTCCCATGGCATGTAAACGATCACAAATGGATCAGCGACCAACATTTAACTTCTCTGCCATTTGTTGAGTTTCCATATGGTCTTCTTCCAACAATGCTTGCAATTCGGCATCTTCAAATTTTTTCGGTTGACCTGGGCGTTCGTTGTCTTTCAAATCGAAAACACCACTTTTTAATTGTCTAAATCAACGCTCACAAGCGTCTTTCGTTGCAACATTGTCATAGTGTTTGTCATGTTTCTAAAAGTATCCGATGGCTTTCACTCGCGTTTTTTTTTTGATTGAACGAGAAAATTAATACGTGTCACAAATGCTCTTTACTTAGCTCGAAACTCGACAAGTTTTCCACGCGAAAAAAGATATGATGCTAAATCGAAATCGTTTAAACATGAATGACGTGTTAACTGACATTTGTTTCTAGCACCATCTCTTAAAAAATTAACTAGTATTAACCGCCACTCCTGGTAAGTCTTTGGGTACAGGGTCCTTCGAAAAGTTCTCGGCTTGATAAAGCAAACAAAGATTTGTAGGCAATTTTAAAACACTTCAACGTAATACAGTTTGCCTATCTCTGTAAAATATAACACCTTTGTTGTTAATCATTTTGCCAATTTGTATTCTATAGCCGAGTTTTTTGGTCTCATGAATGTTTAGTTCTCTGTTATAGAAAGTAACGACAATCAAATATATATGGTTATATAACGGGTGGGGCAACTTTCAGACTATCATTTTAATTATTAACTTTTATAAAAAAAATAAGCCAGTTTTTTATATGTTTATTTCGTCATTTAATTTTGTGTTAATACATTTTTGAAAATTATGTTAATTAAATGTGAGCCATTAACAGCAACGCAACTTTGTGCCCTTTTTAACACATTTTCCATAACATTTGTCAACATAACTGGTGTTAATGCAGCGATTTCAGTGCGGATGCTTCAGTTGCTTTATGGTTTGGAATTTATATATGTCAACCTTTTCCTTCAAAAATATCCATAAAAATAATCCGAAGCCGCTAAATTAGAAAATTTGATTTCTGTTCTACTGATTTGTATTCTACGGATGACATTACAGTATATCTAAGTAATGTCTGAATGATTGTGGCATGTTCATATATTTTTTCTCCTTTATTTGAATTTTTTTTCATGACTTTCATGATACTTTCATGAGTATCGTTGACATACAAAAAAATATATTTACTTTCACACGTTACTTTATATATTACAAATTAATATAATTTATTTTTTAGTTCAGTTTTGAAAACGGGGGGAGATTACCCTCCGAAACGTTAACGTTCAAAGTTTGTAATTTTTTTTATAACATTTTTATATCTTTAAAATTTTGTTCGTTAGGCAAATTTATTACAAAAAAGAATCACTGAGAAATTTGTCTCCGTTTGGGTTTTTGTTTTTATCCAGTGATTCTTTCTTTAAATAAGAACAGGTATTTTTGATATTTTTTGAGTTTTAGACAGTGGGGAAAAACCCAATTAAAGGAGAAAAAATATTACAGTATATTGTGGTCTTCTATTGTGTAGTTATCCATAATGAAATTTACGTCAGCGCCACACAGCAGCCAAATGCAAACTGTCATAAATAAAACGAAAAAAATTGTTCTAAGATCAAATGGTAGTGATTCTTGCCCTATCCTTTATAAGAAAACATCTCCGTATATAAAATTTAAAAATCACCTGTCCAACCCTTCCCAAGTTCAAGACGTGCCCCACAACTAGGAAACTTCCACGTTGCGCGGTACATTGACGCGGCACAATGCACCAGCCAAAACAAAGGGCCACCCGAACGAGAGACAGACAATCGAAAGCCCTTCTCATGGCAGGTCGGGCTGAGAGTCCTCATCGGTCGACCCTTAAGTTTTGTCCGTGACGTCACACTGAACCGAGAGTCCTCTAGTCGAGTGAGAAGCCGCAGGGAGGCGACTAGCGGTTGAATGAGAGGGAGCTCCGTGACAGTATTTATTTTGCTTTGCTTCCTGTAATTACTGGGTTGGTTGTTCGTTGATAGCTGGTAATTTGGCGTTTTTATTCAATATGCGATATGGATACATTGCCATGTCCTGTTTATTCTGTTCTCCTTTTTTCTTTATATGCATATTAGCTATAATTTTTATATTAGTGTTTTATTAACAAAGGGCTGCCTAATAAGGTTATTAAAACTTCATAATGAGGCACAATGATAACTACAAGTGATAATCCGGTAATTTTTATTTTACATATGTCGTGTTAAACAGCCATTTCGCGAACTGACGAGTCCAGGAAACTTTTCTTGCAATAAATCAATTGTTGCGAGATGTGTGACAACTTGTACTATTTTGTTGAAAGAAAAGGCGTGCTGTCTTGTTTATATCCATATTTATTAGTTCAGAGAGCAGTGGCGGCTCGTGAGGGAGGGCATTGGGGCGCCGCCCCTCCAGCATTTATTACAGTAAACAATTTTTCAGAGCAAAACACCATATTTTATTTCCGTTCAGTTTTTCTCCTTTAACTCATTTTCCCGGTACCTCCTGTATGGGAAAAGCAAAAAAAAAATCTTCAGCAGCACTATTTTCTTCTACGTCCTATATTATCCGCGATGATGTCCGCTACGAGCGATAAAATCGCCACAAAAATCCACAATGTCTTACTAAATGATAACCAACTGAAGACACAGCTGAACTGCTGAAAGATTACCCGTGCGTCATCAATTGCCTATATCATAGACATTGCCTCAATATGTTATTTTTCTTAACGAACAAAAGAGAAGGAATAAAACATCAGTATGTATATCTTCGGACATAAGCAGTACGTTACTATAGCGTTACAGCGGGATATAAAGAGACAGTAACAAATTATTAGATGTTTGTTCGTACGGACGGTTAAAAGTTCCACTATTGAGTTCATCGGTTCTCTATGGGTTGTTGTTTGAGTTTTGTTATTGTGTTTTAGTGAAATTTTGTGCTTAAAGTTTAATTTCCTTCAATAATTCTAACCTAACCAAACACATTTTATTGCAAATGTTTAATAAAAACAGAATTTATATTAGCTAATTCTAAAAACATACTAATAATTACTAATTTTTACCAAAACATACCATTATCAAAAATAAGCTTGAGATCTACTTGTATATACAGTGTACATACAAGTGTGTTGACTAAAACTAGAATATGATATAGCTTAATTTTCAATAAACCGTTTCATAAACTAAAAATACAAGTATAGCACTTAGTTATGCCTCATAATAGCATATTTTTTTTATTTGCAGAAAAGCATGTAACTATCAAAACCCTTAATATGGAGTTAAGAAGAAAGGAAATTGTCAGTACGAGTCGTACATCACTTAATATTCTCCTGAAGGAACTAGGCTTTAAGTACAAAAGGTATGATAATAGGAGATCATTAATAGAAATAAACATCATTTCTGCCTTAAGAGTTTGCTTTCTTCGCAAAGATATGGAAAATCGTAATAGCACATTCAGACGCCAAATTATATTCCTAGATGAGACTAAGATTTATTCAAAAGAAAACAAACAAATTCTTGGCAAGACAGTAGTGTTAAAAGTGTCAATAAGCCAGAAAGATATGATGGGAAACCTTTTATAGTCATTCATGCCGGCTCTTTGAAAGGATTTATTCAGGGTGCAAGTTTAGTGTTCGCATCAAAATCTTTGACGACCGATTACCATGGTGAAATTAACAACCCATATTTCAAAAATAGATGACAACACAGCTAATCCCAAATTTAGAAAATCCATCCTTAATAGTTATGGATAATGCACCGTACCATAGCAACCGCTTGGTAAAACGCCAATAATATTAAATGTGAAGAAAACTAAAAAAACTAGAATTACTGCAAGTGGCAAAAAGGCAATATATATATATATATATATATATAAATGAGAAGCTGGCAAGAGAACATGGCCATGAAATTTTAAGACTTCCACCCTATTATTGTGATTTTAATGCCATAGAATTAATTTGGGCTATTACGAAGACATACTATAACAAACATATTGGTAGTAATGGATTTAATGATGAAAAAGTTCAATATATAGGGAAAGAAGCATTAGAACAGTGCAATGAAGAAATTAATTGAAGACTGGTTTATCCGAGAACAACACATAGTCAATGTTGAAGTTGAGCCTAAAATAATCGATGCAAATTAAAGTTTATTGTCTGAATCTGATGAAGATATATAACTATGTAGATAATGTGGTTGATTAATGAACTTATTAGTTTACCTAATTATTTAGATTATAGGAAAAAATATTTTTATTTATGTATTATTGTATTTATGTATTAAGTACTCAGTATTTAATTATCTTTAAACAGCTGTTTTTGTATCCTTTATTTTTTGTATGCTTTATTCAATAAATAATATATTTATATAAATAATATAAAATATAATTTTGTATGCTTTATTCAAATATGAAATATTTGAAATGATATTTATGATAAATGTGTAATGCAATTGTTTAAGGACCTGTATATTCCCATATGTTGATAACGTTTTTATCATATAAATCATTGACTACTTCCCTAAAATTTCGTTATAACTTGAAATTGTCCCAACAATTTTAACCTACAAATTGTTCGATCGATCTATGAGATAAAACTTTATAATTTCATGTTATCAATATATATATATATATATATATATATATATATATATATATATATATATATATATATATATATATATATATATATATATATATATATATATATCGGGGATTTTAATCATAAACATAAATGTCCGTCTTTCGAGGCACCAACTACGTCCATTATGAAAGTTAGCACTAATTTGACTAATCATTTTTGATTTGATTCATATGGATAAAAATTGGTGACGCATGGATAATCGTCAGTTTACACGACGTTTTGGGTTTATCAAACAACTTTCAGCTCGATGGGGTGCCGTGTTTGTTAAGAGTTGAATGAACACTTCCCAAGAGTGTTATTTAGACGCGATTCTTCGGAGTTCTCTGGACATTTTATAACAACAGATGAATCAAGGATTCGCTATTACTCGCCAGAGACCAAGCAGTAGTCTAAACACTAGGTGGCAAAAAGTGAAAATACGACACAGAACGAAAATGCGCCAAATAGTAAGGTGAAATCTAAGACAACACTGTACACTGATGGTCTTAAAAAGTTGGAACGTCGATGGTCTAAATATATTGATTTGCAAGGTAATTACATTGAAAAATTTAAAAAAATCTTCCAAATTTTATTTTCTTCATCACGCCGAAATCATTTCGAACGACCGTCATAGATAACGCAACAGTGTAAAAATATAGTAACTGATAAATATAAAACAATTTCCAATTATTACGAATGGTTGATGACAGTAACTATGTTCGCATAAACTTTGTTACTGAAACTGGGAGAGTGGAAAATTGAAAAACTGGATTAAGTGCCAACATAGTTAATTCGTCGGATTATACGAGTTTTTTTTGAATTGTATGGTTTTATCGTAACAGTGTTGTATTGGAGTTCGTTAAGGACAGTAACATTTCAACCAAAAATAATTTGTTTTAAATAAAAAATTAAAAGCATGTGATAGAAATAGTAACTTTAAAAAATGAAAAATATTGCCCGGGTAGCTCAGTCGGTAGAGCATTGGACTTTTAATCCAAGGGTCCAGGGTTCAAGTCCCTGCTCGGGCGAAACTTTTTTTTATATATATAAATTCAGTTTTATTAGATCTGTTTATTTGTATTAATTTATAGGCAAGATTGTACCAATTATTATGTAGAAAATCGCATTAGTAAACTTAGTAGATCTGATGTAAGGTAACCAACATAATTAGAAGGATATAATAATAGTAATGTATCAAATGACTCACCTCCATGTTAGATCTGTACGATGCCATTTCTTAGTTCTTGTGGAATATCTTTTCCGTCTTCCCGAAGTTTGTAGAATTTTGTCTGGCAAGCCACATCTGAAAAAATAAAAATGTTTGAATTTTATTTAAATATCCTATCAATTGGAAATCAATTTTGTTTTTGCATATAAAGAACGTTAAACTAATTTTTAGGTCAAATATTTCTTTTTAAACCATTTGAATATCTAAAGATCGAATAGCTAACATAGGTATCATTATTTTTCCTATTTTTTTTATACAGAGTGTAAAGAAAAGTACTTTCCTAAATTCAACCAAGGATTCTTCACAATATTTTAAAGAAAACGGTTCTTTACAACAAGGGTCAAAAGCCTAAGGTTCCCAAGAAAAAAATGTATAGCTATTAAATCAACAACGAAAAGCTAAGCTAAGAAAAAGCTAAATATGAATTAACATTTTAAGCAAATATGTTTAAAAGAAAATTTTGGCAAATATTAATTGCTTATTACTTAACGTATAAACTACAAATAAACTATAAACTAATAAACATTGTTAAACCATTTTTTTTTAAATTAAGGATTATGCCTTACATCAGCCAAGAACGATGTAGCAACGTAGATATATTGCGACTCTAAAGTTTGTTATTTTAAAATACTGACAAAAATTGTTTTAATGTATGTCAGTGCGTGTATTTTAGTTCGATTTAAAAATTTATGCTGAAACGTATGGAGTTAACGGCTATTAAAATATATTTTGTTTTCAAATAATACAATGCCAACAAGAGGCCAATGAAACAAAAGACTGAACTAAAGTCGATTGAAATAAATATATCATACGTATATCATACTTATAAAAAATATTAATATTAAAAATATTTCTTTTAGGACAAGTAATAAGTATTTCAAAATTACACAGGTCGACATGATTTTTGTAATATTGATGAGAATGCTCTTTTTACGTTTCATTTAGGTAGTTATTAAAACACCTTTTCACAGAAATGGCCTAGCACGCCCCATTTTAAAACATCTGCTTCTCCTTTATATCATGGGCTCATTGAAATTATTTGTACCTGCCTTTGGACTGGACAATGAAGGAATTACCAGAAGACTGTAGAGGGGATATTTCCACAGTATTCTACGAATCTTTAAGGGTAGTTTTTTTGTTTTCTATTGTTTAGTTTGTTTCTGTTCCGTTTACAGTACAGTCAATGTTTAAGTCGATGTTATATAAAATGGCAAGTTCTAGTTGTCGATGTTGCAAAAATCCAGTAGATAAGTTTTTTATATATGCGCACAATTTATTTTAAAGTCACACGGTAGATCTATACCCGAGGAAGTCAAAAAATCTTTTATATTTTAAGTGCCAAATTGGAGATCAAGATATAAGTTGGGCTCCTCAAATTTGCTGTATGAACAGTATGAGTGGGATATTTGTGGGGATTTAAAAGTGATAGGTATATTGCTAGGACTTCAGGGGGTTTTCCAAAGTATTGATGTTTTTTATATCTATGGGATAGTAGGACAACAATACATTACAGTAAGAAAGATTGATTTCATAGAACTTCTTTTCAACCTGGTACTTCAAACATAAAATATGCCCCCCTTGTTCACCCCAAAAAGGTGTTTCTTCGCCTCTCCATATTAAGCTTGGAATAATGAAAAACTTTGTCAAAGCTATGGACAAAGAAAGTAATTGTTTCAAATATCTAGTAGAAATATTTTCTCAATTAAGTGATGCAAAACTAAAAGAAGGAACATATTTATTAGACCTCAAATAAAGAAGCTTCTGGGGGACTTCCGTTTTCAAGAAAAAATAAATGAAAAGGAATTGGCTGCTTGGAAGTGTTTTATAAGTTTGTGTAATGTAGTAAACTATAAAAAGCTCTTAGATGAACTCTTGAAACCCTATGAAATACTAGGGTGCCGCATGTCCTTAAAAATGCATTTTCTACACTCCCATTTGGAATTTTTCCCGGAAATTTGGATACAGTAAGCGGCGAATAAGGAGAGAGGTTTCACCAGGACGTCAGGACGATGGAAGTAAGATACCAATAACGCTGGAACCCATCTAAGTTGGGTGACTACTGCTGGTTTGGTTGTTGACAGAACACAAGAGACACAAGTTTTTGTCGCTGTATGACATCTCATGTAATATATTTTTTTATTCACATAGATTTAATACGTTTTACATGTTTATATTAAATAAATATTAGGTTATAAAAATATGTCGTCTCCCTACCACCAACTCCCTGTAACAAAAAAAAACTGTACGGTTACAGTAATTAGCTTATTATTTTCGGATTTAGGACTACAAAATACTTCATTTACACCTATTGTCATCAATCTTACCTCAAAAAAGGTTACATTTGTTGACCTGTGTTATTTGTTTCTTGGAATTTTAAGTTTCGGTCATAGAAAATAGTCATTAGGAGCCAGATGTGTCGCCTTAAGTGAATGATCAAGTGTTGCAATACATTTTATTGTCAAATAAGGATGGCTTATTTCATTATCTTGTTGTGGCTAAGATTCCTTGTACACGATTGTTACATATACGTTTTTGTTACATATACGTAAAATTCCAAACCAAAAGTTTTAAACTATCAAAATAATTTTTCCCAGTGACATTCTAGCCATTTGGAATGCATTGTAATTCTCCGCCTAACAAATATATGGGACAGTTATAAGTAAATGATTCGTTAGATCAGACGCGTATGTTTAGTTGCAAAGCGGGGAGAGTTCAGATTTTCCGAAAAATAGATCAAACTGAAATTGAAATAGATCAAATTGAAGAACCTATTATAAAATACTTCATCTTATAGAATTTAACCCAGGCGAACATATAAGAGGAGTTAGATTTCACTTTAAAGTTTCGCTTCCCCCTTGGGAGAGAAAACATGCCAACATTTGATGTTTCTTTAGAACGAGTTTGAAGTTCCTGGAGTCTCTTGGCAGTTCGTCTCAATTCTTACGGACTTTTCTGGAGACCTTTGAAAATTAGTGACAACAATAGGAGGGACGACAATAGGAGGGAGGATAATAAGAGGTACGACAATAGGAGGGATGACAATAGGGGGAGAGACAATAGAAGAGACGACAATAGGAGGGACGACAATAGGTGGGACGACAATAAGAAGGATACATATCTTTTTGGGGAGAACTGACCAGCATTTTTACCAAAACGTTCTGGAAAGATTTCGAAAAAGGGTCATTCGTGTGAGACCTAATATATATATATATATATATATATATATATATATATATATATATATATATATATATATATATATATATATATATAACAATAACAGGATGCTACACTACGACAATGTGTCATGCCACACAAGGATTTCAATTAACAAGTTTTTGGTAAGTACAAATAACTTTTGGTAAGGACTCAAGTGACTTTGCTTTTCTCTTTTCCCAATCACCTTAAATGACACCATTTTGGGACAGCTGCTACGACCTGTTGCTAGTATCGCTAGTATTGCTACGAAGAGTGGGCAAACCGTCTCTAGCTCTGTGTGGCTTGAACTACCTTGAAGAAAGATTTAGTTGAACAAAAAAAAAATAAAAATTAGTCTCATTACATTATTTATACACCTCGTATTTTGTTTACTATAAAATATATTCTTTAATTATTATGAAGATAAAAAATATGTTGTGCTCTGTTAGTACAGAATACGTTGGTGAGTAACCAAGTTAATTGTACATATTCTCAATTTATTTCATGGCATTATCACTAGCATTTTCTATTGAAACTAGAATTATAACAGAGACAAAAAAAAATGTATTTAATTGTGATTTAAAATAAATTACTAGTTATGACCTGCTACCAAACAGTAGATTAGAATGATGAAATGATGAATTGCCATACCAACTGTTTTCTTAAATCTCACATCCTGAACAAATATAACTGTCAAATGAATTATGTAAGCTGTCATTATTGAAACCCTCATTGTGATATATCAGTATGAACTCGGTTTTGAACTTACGAGTAAATTTAAATGAAACAAAAGCGTACAACAATATTTATATCGCTTTTCCAGAAACTTTTTTGTCTCTGAAATCTATCTATTTGCCTCAACCATCAAAAGCTGCTACAGCGTAAATAAGATAAACTACTACATTCACTAACATCTACATCATCTGATATTGATATAGTTCAGTCACGGTAAAATTGTATAATGATAGAAAATTCAATACAAATTATAATGTTAAAATTCAAATATTTTAATTAAAGAAAAGCCCTTTATAAATATGATACCATGAAATTGTGAAAAAACAGCGTCTTTCACTTAAAGAGAAAATTATTGTCTGAATAACTTTAGCATTTTAAATTAGATTTAGGAAAACCGAACAAATATATCATTGTTTTAAATAAATAAGACTATTCGTATTCATACCTAGGTGTTTTCATCAATTTCACCGTCTCCTCATCTAGTTGTCCTGTAACGGGAATTCCCGCAAATTCTTGCATCTCCTTGATAGCATGTCTCACGGAAGTTTCCGTCCTCAAAGCACCGACAGCGTCATCTGTCGCTCGCGGCATGTATCCGAATCGCGTTAGATAGACTTGCTGAAATCATAAAAAATAATTCAACCTTACTGTGTACGATCAATATTGTTATATGCTATATTCGCTAGATGGCACTAACACTGATTATATAGATGGCTATTACACAAAGTCAACAAGTTTGTAACGTACATGTAGAGATGGCGCTGAGGTATTAAAAGCACAAATAAAATTAAGAAGATATTAATATTGATCGATCAAAAGATAATAATAATATGCCACTATATTTCTCTTTTCAAACAATAAACGTAATATATACTTTTATCGTTGTTTGTTTTTCTTATGGTATCGGTGGAAACAGCAAATGAACAAAAGGAAATGCGTCAATTATTTCAAAGAAAACCGCTATTAATCCATAAAAAAATTATGACTAAATTGCAAAATGCATACGAGATGTGGTAACTACCAAACCACTTTAACTGAGGATGTAGATCGATGAAAATATATCGTTTCACCTTTGACCATTTCAATAATGGGAGCTAATAAGAGCACCTAATTGCCATACAAACATATGTCAAACATGAACAAAAAATGGTGTCTATATAAAAAACGCTTCTATATAAAAATGTTTCAGAATAAATTTACAGTTAAGTTTAATAAAATGTATTCATTATTAACACATCAATATTTTTAATGTTATATTTTTATATATTAAACTATTAGAGTTTCTTTTGCAATCATATAATCAACAATCATATGAAGTTGCAATCTGGTTGTATAGGGTTCATATACATTCAAAAATTTATTTGTGATTATAAAACAATGTTTGTTTCATGTTCATATTTAATGTTAATTTTTATAATTTAGAGTGTTAGCATCCTAATCCTTGTGAACTTTTTGAACTTCACTATGTTATACTCAATACTCGTAACAAGTTTATATATACAGTAAAGCTCACTATAATGTAGACGGCTATTACGTATCTATGGATACAATGTACCGAAAGCCAAGTCTCGACAGTTATTATGTATATGTCGATACATACATATTTTCTAAAAAAACACAAATTTTGTTTAAAAATAAAAGTGATAGATAACAAAGTAAAAATTGTTTTATTCCTTTTTTAAAAAATGAACCATCACAAAGTAACGGACAAATCAATCAATAATACATATTTTCATATTTTTGAACGAACTTCTTATATAATGTGCCCTTTATTAAGGTCTCCTCCGATACGTCGTAATCCGAGTTTTACTGTATATTTTATTTTTTATTCATTAATCTAAGGCTGTTTAGTAAAAAAAAACCGTTCTGGTTTTGTTCATTAGTATACAAAGGAACTATAAGGAACAAAGACATAAATCATAGCTATTATAAATAAAGGGAGTATTTCTATTTTTAAATACCTTATTTTTTAATATTAAAATGAAATAAGCTTTGAACTGCATAGACAATTTAGCATCCGGTCTCCATAATCTCATTGTAATGCAATCATTAAATAGCTTTTGATATAGACATTAATTATATCAGTACTGTATTTTAACCAACAAACATGAAAGGTGTGCTACTTATACGTTGTATTTGTGGTGGACACTTACGACAAGGATATATTTTTGATATCTAGTGAAATATATGTTGATAAGAGCGGAAAATTTACTGGAACTAAAAATATTATTTTATAAAATTGTGAAGTAGACGTAAGCAATCAAAACATTTTGTTTATACTTCTTTACTGATATATCTTTTATATATTACATCAGTTGAACTAGACACATCAATGGGTTCTGAGCAGGATCTAAAAATATAATGGGATAACTACCATATGTTTGTCTACATAAATTAATTACCATTGTGTATAGAAAATAAAAATGTGGTGTTGATAGCAAAGCTGAACGAAAGACAGCAGGAAAACCGAAAAACCACTTGCGAAATGCTGCTCGTCAGGTACAAAAGAAAGTCATTTCTCCATCAATGTGTTTGGTGGAATCAGAAGGGTGCGATCTATTATGGGCTACTAAAACCTGGCGAAACCGTTAATACTGAACGCTGCCGACAACAAATGTTCGATTTGAATCAAGCTTTGCGTGACAAACGACCAAAATATCAAAAAAGGCAACCCAAAACGATTTTGCTTCATGATAGTGCACCATCACACAACAAAACGGTCAAGAAAACTATTGAGGCATTTAATTGGGAAATACTTTCGCATACGGTTTACTCACTAGACTTGGCTCCGTCCGATTAGTACCTATTTGCATTGATGGGACAAGCACTTGCTGAGAAGCCCTTCACTTCTTACGAAAATGGCTCGATGACTGGTTTACCTCAAAAGAGCAACAGTTTTTTTGGTGTGGCATCCACAAATTGTTAGACAGGTGGGAAAAATGTATAGCTAACGATGGGCAATACTTTGAATAAAATATTTTTTATCATTTTCATACAATAAACATGTATTTTCTATACAAAAATTTCGGTTTCATATTTACATTCCTGGTAGAGGTGTGCCCAAATAATTAAAATCATGGTTTTTAAGATAGCCTCTTAATACATATTAACTTGAGCTTATTCAAAGCATTCTTTTATATAATTAATTCTTTAATTTATAATTAGTAAGAAATTAGTCAGTAAATTCACGAACATTAATGACTCAAATTTAAATATTGGTTTTTAATTGTATACCAGGTAGGATCCAAAATGTCTTGACTTGAAAAAGAAAACATAAGATCTTTGAGAATTTTTGATTAAATTTTGAATATAATCCACATTCAAAACATTTTTAATAACCTCTGTATAATTCGATTTACCCAACTCTGCAAAATAAACGGTTGTCTCAACTTTTACCTCATCACTTGAAGAGGATTTTTGTCCAAGGGGCCATTTCAGATTTGGCAAGAGGAAGTAATCGCTGGGAGCCAAATTTGGTGAATATACCGTAAGCGTTTTATAGTGGTGAAAGAGTACTTTCTTTTTGGTCAGATGTGGACGTTTTTGCCTGTGCGCCATCCTTCTATTGGTGTTGTAATGAAGCGCAATACTTCCCGATGATTGTCCTGCTTTTTACCAGGTAATTTATTAGTACCATGTCCATCGAGCAAGAAGCTCCTTTGATCCAAAACATTGTGCCAAATGTAGTTGATATGGTCTATCGAGATGTTTTCAAAATTAGTAAGCTCACGTATATTCAGTTGGCGATTATTTAATATGACATTGTGATTTCTTGTGATGATACGATTGTTGCTATTTATGTATCCGGAATTAGCAACAATGGTATTGCTGGGCGCCATCTGACATATACATCGTAAAGTTTGACATTATTGATTGTATACGTGCTCAGATCGTTTTGTCAAATGGACGCTATTTGTGTTGTTTAGCGACTTGAAAATTTCATCTCAGTCAAAAAATAGAATTAATTCATGAGAATTTTCGTGCGATGATTTACTACGACTTTCGATGTGCTTTATCGCAACAATAGTGCATCGATCAACTCACTTCGACTTTTGGCGAGGAAGCACAATCTAAAACCACTGTATATTACTGGTTTAGTGAATTCAATCGTGGCCGTTATCCGCTCACGGACAAATAGAAGGTTGTCTAAAATCGGTTCTTGTGTCAGAAAACATCGATACTGTGCGGAACTGATAAAGCAAGATCATCATGTGACATACTGTGAGATTGAGGCATTCCTGGGCATTAGTATGACAAGCATACACAAAATTTTATATAAACATTTAGCCGTGAAAAAGATTTGTGCGAGTTGGATTCCGCATAATTTAAGAATCGCTCAAAAAAGGCTCGTGTCGATTGGCGCAAAAAAAAATTCAAAAAATACAATCGTGGTACAAACAGCAGTCGATTGTATAGGTCTTTCAAAATGAGCCAAACCAGTGAGAAGAAGCGTTTGATCAAAATGCATGTTTTGGAAATGACTCATGCAGCATTGAAAAAGTGCTATGAAAATTGGTTTAATCGAATGCAAAAGTGTATCGATCATCGCGGAGAATATTTTGAAAACCAATAAAATTATTTTAAATGATAAATATTTATTTTTATTTATTATTCCGTATGCATAAATAGTAACCCTCGCATTGTCGGCTGCAGGGGTTTTAGGACGTTCCGAGCGTTCATCACTTTCAATGGATGTCGAATAGATGTTTGCCATTGAAAACGAATGGAATTTTTTTTTTAATTTTTTTAACTTTGATCAGTTTTATTCAATTTTCAGAAAATGTGAAAATGTGTTTGCTTATTCGATCTCCACAAATAAGAAACTAAACACATGCATCTAACGACTTAACAAATATTACAGTAATTTGGTAATACTTGTGCTATCTCTGTGTCAGGCAATGTGCTATATCACCTCTGTGTGCAATAACAACTAAGATCAGAAGTATCGTTTTCATCATTCCTTCTCTTAATATAGATAAATTAATCTTGCAATGGATTAATGGATTTCATATGTCAGTATTTCGGTAGTAGAACTGTCTGAACAGGAAATCCTTTATCGATGACGAGAATATTAAGTGACACCTGGATCAGCTTTTCGTCGATAAACCTCAGACATGAGATACCTGGCATAATCAAGACATAATACACACATATTAAAACGTTAAAATATGGCCATTACAATGGTCAATATACAGAGTGTAAGAAAAAATACTTTCATAAATTTTACCAACGAACGATTCTTCACATATTTTTTAAGAAAAAAGTGCCTTAAAACAAGGGTCAAAAATCTAAACCTAATTATATCTAACAAACTTAATAAATTACCAATCGAAAAGTCATGATAAAAATTAACATTTTAAGCAAATACATGTAAAAGCATATTTGGCAAATATTAAAACTAATTAAAAGTAATCAACATTGTTAACACATTTTTTAAGAACGATGCAGCAACATTGCAACAGCCCCTCGACAAAGAATAATGTTTCAAGATAGCGATAAAAATTATTTCAGTATGTCAGGTCATCTATTTAAGTTTCATTTAAAACCAAAAATTAAATTTCTACGCGAATATTACGATATGCTTCTTATTTATGGAGAAACTCGTATTAAGTAAAACGTATTTCTGTTATTGTCGGGCAGATTACACTGTCAAGACTTTCTCAACCAGTTCGGGAAAACTGGTTAAAACGGTGCCAGGCTTGGATAGACTCATGGTGGATGTTTTGAAATGTAATTTTATGAAACAATTAATTAAGTGTTTCTTAATATGACGCGGATTGTTTAAAACGTGGTATCGTGTGAAAAATTAGTGCTAGTAATTTCAACTTTGCCATTAAACGACAATAACACAGGTCCACAAATTTTTTTGAGGCAACATTGATGGAAACAGGTGTGTGTATATGAAGTATTTTGTAGTCCTAAATCCGAAAATGATAAGCTAATTATTGTAACACGTCCAGTTTTTTTTTGTTACAGGAAATCGGTGGTGGGAAAAAAAAGGAAACGACATATTTTTACAATTTAATATTTATTTAATATAAACATGTAAAACGTGTTAAATTCATGCAAAGACATTACTGAGGATTATGAGAATAAAAATATATTACATGAGATGTCATAGAGCGACAAAAACTTTCACTTTTTCCTCTTGTGTTCTGTAGCATCATATCTTTTTAAAAACCAACAGTAGACACCCAACATAGATGGATTCCAGCATTCCTGGTATATTGCTTCCATCCTCCTGATGTCCTGGTGAGGCCTTTCTCGTTGTTCGTTGCTTAATCCACCCAAATTTTTCGGAAAAGATCCAAAGTAAAAATGGAAGTGTAAAAAATGCATTTTTAAGGACATCTATGATGTTTTTATAGTTTTCATATTTCTTGTTCCCAGAAATTATTTCACTACACTTACAAAGCACTTCTAAGCTACCAATTCCTTTTCATTTAATTTTTCTTGAAAACGGAAATCACCTAGAAGCTTCCTTATTTTAGGTCCAATAAATATGTCTTCTAGTTTTGCATCACTTAAAGTAGCAATCCCTCACATGGTCAGTAGGTTCTTTCCACACCATAGGAACAACAAACAGCATAGAATTTTTCTGCACTCAATTTATGTGAAAACTCACACACCAAACGCAAAAAAAAGGTCGCGCCGTCCACGTTCTTTTCTGGTTGTGAACTCTGGGGAGTAGGCAGATTGAGGCCTCGAAGAAAATCAGACAGGTATTAGAAAATGAGACAGGCTAGGCCATTTCTATGAAAAGGTGTTTTAATAACTACGCAAAAGCATAACTACGCTAAATGAAACGCAAAAAGGAACATTCTCATCAATGTTATAAAAATTATGTCGACCTGTGTAATTTATAAACCAACAATATCTTATTAATTTCATATTTAATCAACCTACGAAGCTTCTTTCATGAAGAGTGGGATGGTGAATATTTCGAACTGTTAATTTAATAATATAATTAATCATGTGTTTCGTAATGTGACGTAAATCGTTTAAAACGTGCTATGGTGTGAAAAATTAGTGCTAGTAATTTTAACTTTGACTTTAAACGACAACAATATATTAGTTTTCCTTTTAAAATATATTCATGCTGGAATAAATGGCTATAAAAATATTACAATTATTTTTCAAATAAAACTAATACACGAGGCCATATATATATATATATATATATATATATATATATATATATATATATATATATATATATATATATATATATATATATGTATATATATATATATATATATATATATATATATATATATATATATATATATATATATATATATATATATATATATAAACTTTGGGAACGTCGTGAATTATCAGGAAAAGTTCTGACCTGTTTTCCGTGGGTTGCATTTTGGATACATGTATTAAGGAAAGTTAAGAATTGTTAGTTAAATTCACGAAAGTTATTTCCCCTGCAACCTGTATATAATGGAGGCGAATTGAGTAATAGTGAAATAGATGTTTTGCACTGAAAGATAACTGTATATACAGGGTGTCCCAAAAATCAACGTCAAGCTGAAAATGGGTGATAGACCAGGTGGTGGCAGTTATCAGAAAAAAAAAAACTTAGGTCATGTACTTTTAAAATTATAGGTATTCAAAAAAATTGAAAATTGACACCCCGTGATGATCTTTCAAGTACTGTGACTACAAATTTTTATTTTTCATTATTTTTTTTGTGATGTAACCCTGAATAACGCCTCTGTAAATTGCAGTCTAAAATTAAAATACAACTGCCTCAATTTTAAAGAAAATATCACTTTTTTGCCCAACTACGTACTCAAAATTAGTATATCGCCCATCTACCGAATTGTACTGGAAAAAAATATATTACGCTGTTTTGGCAAGTGACTTGGCAAGAAATAGTTTAGCAAGTATCATACCCTTTTTGGAATCCGGACTAAATACAAAATAGCGTAGTACATTTTTTTTCCAGTACAGTTCGTTAAAGTTCGGCAATATAATAATTTTGAGTACGTAGTTGGGCAAAAAAGTGATGTTTTCTTTAAAAGAAGGGGAATATTTTAATTTTAGACTACAATTTACAAAAAAAATAATGAAGAAAAAGAAAGATTTGTATTAAAGGTACTTGAAAAATCATAACAGATTGTCAATTTCCTCTATTTATTTTTTGAATGCCTATAATTTTAAAAGTCCATTTTAAAAGTATAATTTAAAAGTACAGTAAAAGTAGTTTTTTTATTTTTCTGATAATTCTCACCGTCTGGCCTATCATCCGTTTCTGGTTTGACGTTGATTTTTGTGACACCCTGTATATAGTAAAAAAAATTAAAATACTTTCTTCTCAGCTTGCGAGAGTTTTCTTCTCAGTTTTCTCGTGCTACCCTCGTATTTTTAAACCGCGTATTTTTAAAACCCCTGCTCTCCTCTAGGTTATTGCAGTGAGTTGTTGAAATACGTTGAACAAAAACCGTTGACTTACCGCTTATTTGTACTTGTCCTCTTAATTCGTCTGGAGTACATCAAACTTTACCATGTCTTTTTTCTCCTGTTATTCCCCGACCTCAACCGAGATAAATCAACGCGGAGTTATATTTTTAGATGACATCTCGGCCCATACATTAACAAGTAAAATATTTCAGCGACAGGACGGCTCTTCTTCTTCGTTTTCTTATTTTTTTTTGTTCGGTGCAGTCTCGCGTAATTAAAAGTGATATAATACGACAGTTTAAAGCGGTCTTGAATCAAAATGGTATACTACTTTAAGCAAAAAGTATGGGGACTGATCCAATATAACGGGTATTGTAGTAATTCATCTCAATTTATTTCATTTTCTTAAAAATGTTTTATTATTGGAATATGACTATCATCGAAAAGTAC